>JAHRIG010000326.1:5836042-6154503 GCA_020311275.1 Eira barbara
GACCCGGAGCCCAGGACCCCCGCCCCGATCCGGACCCCGGACCCCGGCCCCCGACCCGGACCCCCGCCCCGACCCGGACCCCGGACCCCAACCCGGCCCCCGCCCTGCGCCAGCCGCACGCACTCCGGGCTCACCTCGTGGGGGACCCGCGCGCACCGCCCCGGCAGCACAGCGCCAGGCAGAGGGAGCTCAGGAGCAGGCCGTGGGGGGCCGCGGGCTTCATCGCGCGCCCGGCCAGGCGACGACGCGCTCCGGGACACGAAGCCTCCAGTGTCCGGCGCCAGGCCCTGCGTCTCCCTGAAAAGGGACGAAATCCCTGACGCCGAGCTCTGACCGGCCGACCCCACCCCGGAGGCGTCCGCCGTCCCGAGAGGCCCCGGCCGGGGTCCCCGCCTCACCCGGGCGCCCAGGCGCGCAGGCGTCCCTGCCGGTGCCGCGCCGCGACCCCAACCGCGACCTCGCAGCTGACACCGCGCAGCCGTTCCGACCCGCGCGTTTCCGGCCCTGGGCGGCCGACTCCGGACACGCCCCCGTAGACGGGCACGCCCCCGGCCCGGCAGACACGCCCCCTGACGCCCGCCGCCGGGACACGCCCCCGTAGACGGGCACGCCCCCGGCCCGGCAGACACGCCCCCTGACGCCCGCCGCCGGGACACGCCCCCGGCCCGGCGGACACGCCCCCTCAGACGGGCACGCTCCTAATCCCGGCCCTTTGCCCTTCTCGCTCCGGTCTCCCGGCGGAGGCTTCTCTTTCGGCCTCGCTCCCGCCCCGGCCCTGCCTTCTGTGGTGTCCCGTGTGTCCTCCGGCCCTTCCTCGCGGAGCCGAAGCGCCTGGGGCCCCGGGGGCAGGGCCGCCTCCGGGACACTGTGCGCAGAGCCGGCGACAGGTGCCGCAGCGCCGGGCTCCCAGCGCCTGGGCCGGGTCCCCGGCGGAGAGAGCGGCCCCCTGGGCCCGCGCGGACGGCTTAACGCCGCTGGCGCGCGGCCGTTCCGCGGGACTCCCTGCCCTTCGCAGCACAGGGCCGTCAGGGAGGCAGCCCGGGCCCTCGGTCCCCACACCGGCCCCAGCCCACTGTACTCCGCTCTGCTCCGCTCACACGGTCCCTCCTGCGCGCGCACTTCACGGAGCCCGGGGCGAAGGGCTGGGTGTCACCGCGGAAGCTGCCCCCTCACCCTCCGAGGGCCATCGGGACACTCGCACGGAGAAGCAGAGCTGTGGCAGCAAATGAATGTCCTTGGGTCTAAGAACAGGGGGCGTGGGGGGAGGGGCGGGTGCAGATCCTCGGAGCAGGGGCTAAAATCACTTCCCTCCACCCTCCACCACCTAATGGGCTGGCCTTCACCGTCCCCGTCCTCTTTCTAGGTCCTCAGAAACTGGACCCTCACAGATTGCCCCCAACCACCCAACTGCAAGCGTGTCTTGTCCCCTTGGGTTTTCTGTGGCCCTGACGACCTTCACTGCCTGGGTCTCTTGTGCAGGACCGGGGTGCACACCGTGCCCGAGGCCTTGGCTCCCCCAGCAAAGCTGGTCTGTTCAGGGTCCCAGCCATGTTGCCACCTAGGCAACTCTGGTCCCACCGGTCCCTGCCCCACACCCCCAACCCGGTTAATGCCAATCACAGTTATCTTTCCAGAGAACACATGGTTTCCTCAGAGTCCTTTGTCATCCAGGACGACCTAAGGGTCAGGTGCATTGGTAATATGCTCTCCTGGGTGATGTCTGCAGTTACCCGTGTTCGCATAAAGTAAGTGCGTGATTATTCCATACTGTCCGTCTTCCCCTCTGGACTGACCCCTTAACCTGTGGGGTCTGACGCTAATTCCAGATAGTGTCAGAATTGAGTGAAATTGTAGGAACCAGCTACCGGGAATACCCTCCATACATATGGTGACCAGAAGTGAGTGGCAACAGTAAGAGACACTCGCAGGGAAGGGACACAGACGGGAAGAACTGGGTGTTTTCCTCTGTAGGGAAACTCAGTTTTTCCTTGACACTGAGTAGAGGCTCTGTCATGGGGACAAGCAGAGGTGGCTCCAGCTTGCAGGAACCGGGAGGAACCTGGAGGTGATACTGACAGCTCCCAGGAGACACCATAAATGGGACCAGTTTGAGGTTTAAGAAGTGGAGTCAGCTCGTGCAGAAGCGGGTGCACAGGAGGCAGGGACAAGATGGCAATGGCCATTTCTAGGAACAGATCATTCTTAAGTCAACGCTGATGCCTCAAGCTGAGATACTTGTACTGACCAGCTTCTTGTCGATTTAACTCCTCTGGTTTCTCATGCCCAGGTCACTTTTGCCAGGTTATGCTGCAGTGGCAGTCCCCAAACCTCAGGGTCTCACTAACTACCCCAACCGCGGTTGGCCTTTGCTCATGCTCCATGCTGGCCGTAAGTCAGGGGCCACCGCAGCCCCTGGCCTCGTTCACTCTGGGACCAGCCAGAGCCGCCGCCTGCCATTCTAATGGCCAAGCTGTGGCAGAACCACACTGTGACTCTGGACCTAGGGGGTCTGATGTCCGATCTTCCACTGAAAATTTTTTTGTTCCAAACAAGCGACATGCACAAGACTGGCATCGGTAGAGCAGAAAGTATCCTCCTCCTAAAAGTGGGGGCCTTGCCGGCACAGGACAGACGTCTGGGACGTACGGGAAGTACAGCAAATAGCTGGGAGGAGTAGTACGGCCTGTCGTAGGTGAGGAGGCAGGAACAGGACCTTCGCCCACCCCAGGTGGGAAAGCGAAGTGCGAGCAGTGCAGACAGCACGTGGGGGCCGGATAGGAGGGCCCCGCGCCGCTCCCGCAGTGGGGCAGCCCGGGGGGGCGAGGGGTAGAGTAACAGGAAGCTTGGGAGAAGCTCCAGCTCCACGGTTCAGCTCCCCGTGGGCCAGCAGCTTCTGTTGGCGGGGGATTTGTCGGAGGCAACTAAGAGACACGAGTACTCAGTTGTGGAACAATCGGGTATGCCCGAAGTTAGGCTGCGAAGTTTCCAAACAGGCTCTTTGGTCTCTGTGTGTGTTCAAGGAAGGTGCCTCCGGGGGCTGGCAGGGTCCCGGACCACAGAGGGGGGACTCTGGCCCATGGCCTTCAAAGCTCACATTTACGGGGGTCTTCCAAACAAACAGGCATGACCCAGGCCAGGGCGCTCAGGGTGGATAGGGCTTCGGGTCAGGTGCCTGGTTTCAGAGCAGAGGGCGCACCACGGGCAGGAGCCTGTGCTCTGACGGTAGGTCGCCCCGTGTAAGTTCAGGGTCTCCCACTCGTTACGTATGTAAACTCAGCGCCCTAGCAGGCTCCTCCAAGCTTTGGCGACCTCGTTTGTAGAGTAGGAGAGCAATCCTCTCTAACAGTGTCAGGGGGACGAAAAGAGACGTCAGTGCCAGCTTCGCAGGAGCCCACCGAGCCTGGTGCAGGTGGGACATCAGGGCTGCGTCCTGTCTTACTGCAGAACCCCGGACCCTCTGCTGGGAGGGAAGGACAGCGAGGGGCTCCTGTGGGACCTCTGCAGACTCTGCCTTAGCCCTAAGCCGGCTTTGGGGGTGCTGCTTGTAGACCTTGCGTGTTGAAGATGTGAGAGACATCCGTGGTCCCCGTCTCTGTTGTGTCTAGTGCTCTCAAGCTCTAAATGGCTTCGTCATGCTTAGGGGAATCTTCTTTTAAAAACTTTGTATTCTAAATTACTTTTATGCTGAGAAAGTTAGGACACTTTCTAAATGTTTTCCTCCTGAGCTTTCTTCTTTCTCTCTCTCTCTCTCTTTAAGATTTTATTTATTTATTTGATAGAGAGAGAGAGTGAGTGCACACAGGAGCTGGGAGGGCAGAAGGTGATGGAGAAGCAGACTCCCCGCTGAGCAGGGAGCCCAATGTGGGGATCGAGCCCAGGACCCCAGCATCACAACCCGAGCCACCCAGGCGCCCCTGGGTTTTCTCTTCTTATACTACCAATATTTGCGGCTTCTCCTTGTGGTGTGGCTACTGTGGCAGGGGTTTCTGTAGACCTGTTTCTTCTGGGCAGTGACTGCCACAAAAGAGGGACGGGAGAGGGGCAGGGAGGCCAGACGAGGCTTCTCAGGACAATGTTTCTTGAAGATGTCTCTTTGCTAGTTGGAACGACAAAGAAGAAACTTTCTGAAACAGAAAATAACTAAATCTCATCAAACAGCATGAGATTCTGAAATGTGAAATAAAAGAATATACGTCTGACCCTTGGGCAGCTCAGGGGTCAGGGGCACAGACCCATGTAGTCAGAAATCTGTGCACAACTTTTGACTCCCCGAAACTTCAACTACCAATAGCCTGGGTTGACCAGATGCCTTACCAATGACATTAAACAGTTAATATGTATTGTGTATGTTGTATGTATTACACACCGTAGTCTTAAAATAAAATAGAGAAAAGGAAATGCCATTAAGAAAATCGTAAGGAAGAGAAAATACATTTATAGTACTGTACTGTCCATTGAAAAAAAAAAACCTGCATATAAATGGACCCAAGCAGTTCAAGCCATGTTGTTCAAGGGTCAACTGTATTCACTTTACTCTTTGGTGACAAACTTTAGACTTCAAGGCCAAGGAATTATTACCAAATGTTTACCTAAAAAGTCTATTATTTATGATATTTCTGAATGCTCTCATGAGAGGCCCTGAAAAGGGCACAGAAAAAAGATGAGCACACGTGTTCTCACCCCCGCACGCACACTCAAACACACTCCTACACAGACGCCGCAACAGACTGCCGACCTGGGCTATTTTCAACAGTTATTTTTCCTAAAAGGACTAAGCGAGCTATTGCGACTTCTGAGGGGGTCCTGCCTGACTGAGCCACTCTCCTTCAGAGAAACACTCTGCGTCATGAAAAATAGTTGAATACTGCATTGACTGCGCATGTAGTGGATATTCTCAAATTTTTAGGGTTGGCTGATAGGTTTTAGGAGCTGAGAGAATGCCCCAACATAGTGGAAAGAGCACAGGCTCCAAAGCCAGCCACGGAGCAGCTTAAAGTGTCTCGCTTGCCCACTGTGCGACATCAGAGGCTTGGGATGTGCCCGGCAGCCCCTGGGGGTGGGGGGACCCGGCACCTGGCGCTCATTCCACCGCCGGTCACGCCCTCCCAAGAAGGAGTGTGTCCGCGTGTGCCGGGCAGAGGGGCCCATCTGCGTTACCAGAGGCTGCCTGTGCACAGAAGCCTGTGCTCTCTTTGAACACGAGTCCTACAATGACAGCTAACCCTTACACAGAGGCGTTTACAAGTCAATTAAAAACTCTCCAGTCCTGCAGACAGGAGCAAGTGTCCTCCTTCCCCCAGAGCAGAGGGAGGAAAGAGGGCTCCTTAGGGCCCAGCCCTGCCCTCTCTGCTCGGCCCCTCTTCCTCATTCTTAGGGGCCCTGTCCCTCCTCGACACCACCCCCCTCCAGCTCTCCAAGTCCCCTCCCGCCCCACTGCGATGGGGAATGCTCCTGTGTCACTCTTCCTGCTCTCCTCTGTGGAGAGTGGAAGGACAAACCGAAATCCAACTAAAACGTGATGGCCCTCGACATCCAAAATGGCCTTGGCGCTCTTCCCAGAGACTCTTCGAGAACCTCGCCCTGCTCATATGGAGACCCCTTGTCCCCATGAACCTGGATGGGACCACTGACCCCTGACAGACAGAAGGCGGCAGAAGGAATTCCCAGGGGCTTCTGAGGCCACGTGGTCACACTGGCTTTGTCCCTCTGTCCTAGGGCACTCACTGTGAGGAGGCCGCCGGCAGGGCCACGGGGAAGCGCAGACTCACCCAAGCGAAGGGACGCCCGGAAGGGCCTGTCTGGACAGGAACTGAGAGCCAGCAGTGGCCCCCTGCTGAGGACCCGTGCCCCTGGCCATGGCCTCTCCCAGCTGAACTCTGCTGTCATCCAGAAGCCCAGCCCGGTCATCCTGTCGTGGGCCTGTCTGAACTGGTGACCTACGAAGCCAGCGAGTCTAATACGTGGTTGTGCACGCCACTAAGCTTTGTGTCCTTTGTTCCATGGCCTTAGAAACCGGAATGAATGGTTCTCAGTGGAGCGAATGAAGGACGGGTGCTCTTCGAGAGTGACTGTCTTGCACATTTAACTTTGGAACAGCGTACATGTGACATAATTGTGCAACACAAGTTACTTCTTAGAAAGGCAGCCCCGAAGAACTGAAAGCAAACCGGAAGCAATGTGTGCTGGTGTGGAATGGGGGGTAGGGTACATGTACACCGTCCAGAATGCTTGGAAGTCACTCTAGCCCCCGTAATTTGACTGGACTGCCCAATAGGACACATCCGAAGGCAGAAAGAACTGGAAAGGGACCGAGCCGTGGCACTGTCCATTTTGTCAGCAAGTGCACAGCATTGTTACTTCGAAGCTAAGAAAATAAGTAAATGGAACAAAGAGGGAGTGAGATGTGAACGCCATTAGGGATGTTTTAGGAATGAGAGAAAGCCAGGGCCAACCCAAAAAAGAAAATGAAGAAACGTACTACAAATTCAGAAGTTCCATCATGTTCAATTTGAATTGCAAAACTCATTACAAACCCGTGATGCGTTTTCTGCAAAAAGGAGACACAGAGCCAGCCAGACAAGAACCTTGTTACCTCTCCACGGAAACGTTCCAAGCCCTGAGCCTGGAGCCCCATGGGTTGGGGGGGGTGGGACGCCGTCCAACACGGCCAGGCCATGCCACGTCACTCAGGAGTGCAACTGCGGGGCTCCCGTTGGCAAAGTCACATTTTTCTGAGCATTAAAAAAAAAAGAAAGAAAGAAAGAAAGAAAGAAAACTGCAGTGGATTGAAACACACCAAATACATTAAAATCTGTGAACGCTCAATGACACCCCCTGGGTGAGGATTGCCGACAGAAGCTAAACCACTAGAGGAGAAGCAGAGGGAAATGTACAGCGGCAGATGGGTGAGCCCTGCAGCCATGACCCATGCTAACGTCCCAGGAGACAAGCAGATGAGGCCTCCTCTGGGTTTGGGGAGGAAGGGTGTGCACACCCCCCACCTATCCTCGCCGAGGTCTTACATTTCTGCGTATTTTGCTTTTGACTTGTTCGGTGCTATGGCTTCATGCCTTCTGTATACGGTTCCTGTTTATTGTTAGGAGCCTGTCCCTGGTTTTGTATTTGCCTCAAATTCCACAGCAGTTCAAATGCATTTTCCTACTCCTGCCTCTTTGTTGACAGGCAGCCTGGTTCCTTCTAGGGGAAATCGTACTCAGAGACCGTGGTCCCGGAGCTTTTTGTCCCGGGCTAGCCACGGTTTCCCAGGCCGTGCAAAGACCCAAGCCCAGGGAGTAAGTTTTGTGAGTCCATTCGTTTGGAGTTTGTTTGGAAGAAAATGCCTCACGGGTTCATTCGTGAGTCAAGTCCAGGATGGAAAGGCGGATTTTCCAATTTTGACACATCTTTATGTTTCCCTTTCGTCTCTTTCAAGCATTTATGTGGACACAGATGAAAAAGGGCACCCTGCGTAGTCTAAGTGCTATTTAGTTCCTCCTCCAACGCACAGCTGCTCATTAAAGCAATTTGCCCTTTCCTTGGGGCTGATTCGGCCCGGCAGCTGGCTAAACCACGCAGTAGTGTACCTGGACCGGCTTGAGATGGTGACTCATAATTTGTCATAAGTAGCTTAAAGTAAACAAGAGCTCATCATAATTTGGCTTTCATCATCATCTTAAAAAGTCTGTGTCGCGGGGGCGTCATTCGCCTCATCATTAATTAACCGTCTGTATCTGTGCATAAACACAGCGTCGAACACCGCGGGGGGGAAGCTAAGAGTTAGGGGGCAGGGGAGAGGGGAGGCTGCCTTCTGCCAGGCCAGCAGCACACCTGGGGCCTCCAAGCACGCCAGGTGTGTGCGCTCGGAAACCAAAATCCATGCTCCTTCCCTCTGGGTCTTCACTGCTCTTGGTTTTAACACCCCTGCTGGGAGCCACTCCCCTCTGCTTCAAACCTGCCCATTTCAAAACGTGCGGCGCAGAGACCACAGTCGGTGACTCCCTGTTGCATGCTGGGAAGCTGCTAAGAGAGCAGATGGTAAAGGTTCTCATCCCAAGAACAAGAACTGTGTAACTGTGTGTGGTCGCAGAGGTTTGCTAGACTTCCTCCCGTGGTCCCTCGCAATGGACACAAACGTCAAGTCACTACCTTGTACCCGGGAAGCTAATACAATGTTACATGTCAATTACGACCCAGTAAAAAAAGGGAACAAATCCCACCACTGCTCAAAACTCAAACCAGCTTTCATCTTTTTGCTTGAAACTTGGCCTCTTCGTCTAATCCTTCCAGTTCCTTATCCGAATTCAAGTTTCTCTGTAGCCTATAGCCACTGAAAATACAGTCTCGGATGCGGACGTTACCACTCACTCTCTGACACGAACTTACCAACGCCTCGCACCCAGCTGGGGCTGCCGACTCTTGCACGGTGCTCTTGTGCTGTGGCCCCGGGAGGCAATTAACAGGCACTTGCTAATTAATAAATTCTGCCCTGTTTCGCCCACTCGGCCAAAAGCTATCTTTCCTCTATATTTGCTTACAAGCAAAACAAAACAAAACACTTCCATTTACGTAGCAACGTCTGGATTTGAAAGCGTTTTACTATAATAATTCAGTCTCTGACATTCCAATAGGTAGACAAAGCAGGGGTTCGGGTCCATCGCTCAGAAGAGCAGCCTGGGGCTGTGAGACATTCAGCAGGTGTAGAAGGTGCCGGGTCCGTGGGGGGCCCAGTGTCCTGAGTCCTCAGGAACTGTTCTAGGCCCTATAGCACGGATGTTCTGGAAAATATTTAGGAAATGTTACCCGAGACTTGGAAATAATGCAAAAAATATCATTACAGGCCCCTCCAACGTCTCCCTGCAGCATCATTCTACAGGCCTGCCCCAGGATTACCTGATCCTCTAAGACAGCATTTCTCAGACTTTGTGGTCTCAGGATCCCTGACATCCTGACAGTTACTGGGGACGCCGAAGGACGTCTGTTTCTATGTGTTACATTTAATAATATTTACCTTATTTGAAGTTAAAACTGAGAACATTCTAAACATTTATTAATTTAGAAATAATAAGCCCTTTATGCATAAACATCAATAACATTTTAATACGAATAACAATGTTTTTTCAAAATAAAAGCAATGTTGTGGGAAGCCTGGCATTGTTTTTACATGTTTGCAAATCTCCTCAGTGTCTGGTTGATGAAGGAGAATTGGATTCTTGTATTTGTTTCTGCATTCGCTCTGCGGCAGTGGGTTGCTCAGTTAAAGTTTATAAAGAATATCCAGGCCCACTCGCATATGTAGCTGGAAAGGGTGGGAGTATTTTTAATAGCCTTTTAGATACTAGACAAAAGCTCTGGAATATAAAATTCATAAAAGATTAGCTGCAATGCGGGATCTGAAACTACGTCCATGGACCTCGGACTTCATCGCCCTCGGGTCCATCGCTCTGGCCGGAAAGGACTCAACCCACTGTTGCCAGCTTGGAAGACGGGAGAGGGATTCCACGAGCTGGGAAGGCGGGCCTGAGAGGCTGGGAAGACAAGGGAACAGATCCTCCCCTGGCACCTCTAGAAAGGCCCTCAGTCTGATGCGCTACCTTGGTCTCAGCCAGGGGGATTCGTCACACTATGGCTGTTTTCCCCGCCCCGACTGTCTGTCATGGCAGCAGTGGGAAGCCCGACAGCAGGCAGGACTCTGGAGCGTCGTGTACCGGGAATCCGGACAGCCATGACTCGCTGGGTTCTAGGCAGATTCCCCCGGTGGCGACGTGTCTCGTGACACAGTGTCAGAGAATCCTCCTCATTCACGTCACACCGACCTCCGAAGAAAGCTCTTTAAACATTAGGAAGCTTTCAAGCAGCCACACCCGTAGTAGCTTTCTGAAGTTTTCACTTGAAAACTCCCGCGTTAGTATGGAGGACGAACGTGGTCAGCTGTGTTTCTTGAAGGAACAGTCTAACCTTTATTCATTTTTGGAAAAAAAGTCTTCCAAATACTGAAGTCTCCGTAAGCGCTGTGTCCGCCTGTTGTTCTCTCAGATAAGAATGCGTGTGGCTGGGCAGCTCGGCCGGCAGCACAGGCCTCGGCTTCGCGGGGAGCCGCCTCATGCTGCCGTCGGGGGAAGTGCTCTGCGGCCTCTCCCAGTTGACGTGACGGAACTCTAGAACGCTCACACCAGGGGCAAGGGAGCATAAAGTTAATACGCTAATCTTCATCACGGTCAATAGTATGGGAACTGACTTGTCTTGAACTTTGTTGTTGTAGTTTAAATTTTTATTCTATTTCATAGAACTGCTTTTTATGGAACTTTAAAATGGTACTTTCAATGGCTTAGTACTGAATAAACGTGACTTTTGGGATCAGGGCTCATTCTCAGCACCCTTGACACTTTGGTTCAGATGCTCCTTGGATGTGCGGGGGCGGAGGCTATAGCACGGGGGCAGCATTGCTGGCTCCTCCCCCACCAGATGCCAGGAGCGCCCCCTTGGCTGGGACAACCCGAAGTGTCTCCAGACACTGCAAATGTCCCCAAGGGGCAAAGTCAGCCCCAGCTGAGAACCAGAGCTCTAGTCCTCTGACTTCAAACATCTCTGACACCTGAAACTGACCCAATTTAAAACACAGGCCCAGCCAGGCCTGGCATTTCATTGTGATGTAGGGACTTCAAAGGTTTTGCTGCCCAACTTCTAAAATAGTTTTGAAAGCCTACAAACCCACTTGCAAGTTTAGATGAAAACATTACCATAAATTCAAATCATTATAAAAACATATTTTCCGGGGCGCCTGGGTGGCTCAGTGGGTTAAAGCCTCTGCCTTCATCTCAAGTCATGATCCCAGGATCCTGGGATCGAGCCCCATGTCAGGCTCTTCGCTTGGCAGGGAGCCTGCTTCCTCCTCTCTCTCTGCCTGCCTGTCTGTCTGCTTGTGATCTCTGTCTGTCAAATAAATAAATAAAATCTTAAAAAAAAAAAAAAGAAAGAAAAACTTATTAAATTCATGGAGAATGTCAGCCAGAACCCCAATCCTATCCTCAGAGTCAAACCCGTTGGTCAACTCAGGCTTACTCTGGATCGGAGAAAAGCTTATCTTTCTAATTCGAGGAATCGTGTCCGGCTCTTACTATCTCTTCAGGTTCTGTGAAGTAGGTAGGGAGCCTCAGGAGGAAGAGACTTTGCTCTCTGGGGAACTCCCTCAGGAGTGGTCCTCTTGAACTGCCCCTTAGTTGTGCTAGAGGGTTTGACACCCCAAGACCGTATGCCACAGAGAGGGGCTCCGGGGGCCAAGGGAACATCTTTTTTTTTTTTCCTTCTAGAGCAGGAGAAGCCTTCCTCTTCAGAAGACTCCTTTCCAAGAAGTGCAGTGGTGTTAGGAAGAAGACTCCTTCGAAGCTGGGCACACAGAAATCAGTCTTAACCGTCCGCCCTCCCAGCATCACGTCTGTACCGTCAAGGCTGACACGCTGCTTCACAGCCGGAGCGCTCCTGGAGGACGACCTCACACAACGTTATTTTAGTGACTTGTGTTATTTATCATTCACTAATTTTATTAAGAGGTCTCTGGTAGGAATGAGGGCTCAGTGTCAGCACAGCGGCAACGGCCACAGTATGACTGTGAACAGTGTCCATCCACAGTCACGAATGTCCCCTTGATAAAGGAAGCCACACGCCACTGCAATGGTTGTGCTCAGCGATTCACTCGAGTTCCCGCGCCAGCAGCCGTGACCCACTCCTCCGAAGTGCAGATAACACAGAGCGTGAAGCTAGAAGGGAGACACTTGCGTTAGGGGATCAAAGAAAACTGCTCTTTTCCTGTCTTTTCAGAGGTGGCACGTACAGAAGGCTGACCACTAGTTCTTACCCGAGACAAACTGACTGAAGGTGGCTCCTGCCTTGACGCCGGTCATTATCTTGCCGCTGAGGGCAGCTGAGGGCTTGTATTCAAGTGGTCCTGCAGGAGAACCGGCAGCTGGCTTCAGGGGGCGAGGCTTAGGAACCCACTGCCCAAATCAGAGGCGGCCCTGAACCTGTTCACGCTCCTCCAGCTCGAGGGACCCGTTGATGGAAATGCTGAATGGTTATTGACTGTTATTAAATACAAGTCCATCTGTATTGCATGAATTGTCTGCAAACCCAAGAGCAAGGAGTGCCGTGCGGTGGAGAAAGAGGTCGAAGTTCTGCACCCAGTACCCCACCCCAGGCCCGGGCTCCAGAGCAGGTGGCTTAGTGCGGGCATGCAGTCCCCTTGCTTGCTGCCTGCCTGCGGCGCTCGTCCACCTGTGGATACGAGGAAATGAAGTCATGCATGGAAACGTACCGGGTAAATGCACGTTAGAAGAAAAAGATGGTCTCAGTCATGGGCACCACCATTTTCCTAAGCCACAGTCTGTGTATTGGCCTAAGCCCCTCTCAAGCAGCCTCCTGGCCACACAGACTGCCAACGCCATCTCAGAAGCACCCTGGTTCTGTCTTCTCCTCTCCAGGCTCAGGACCATGTCCTAGTGTTTCTGTCCCTTTGCTGGGTAGGACCCCGTGCTGTGCAGCATGAACCAACAATGACTTTATCACGCCCACAGACTGGGGGGGAAGGCCCGTTGGGGATGGCTCTGACGCCACCAGTGGGAGGACTCAAGCCCGTTTCAGTCTGTTCCCATGGCCGGGCCCTGAGGCCGCTGGAGCTGGGCTGCACTAATAATGGAATATCGCTCAGCCATAAAAAAGAATGAAATCTTGCCGTTTGCAACCACGTGGATGGAGCTGGAGAGTAGTATGCTAAGCAAAATGAATCAGTCAGAAGACAGAGACCGTATGATGTCACTCATGTGTTGAATTTAAGAAACAAAAAAATGAGTAAAAGAAAAAAAAGAGACAAACCAAGAAACGGACTCTTAACTACAGAGAACACACTGATGGTTACAGAGGGTGAGGGGTGGGGGAACAGGGAATAGGGATGAAGGGGAGCACCTGTGATGAGCGCCTGTGATGCACGGAAGTGACGAGTCACTGTATTGTACGGCTGACACTAATATTACACTGTATGCTAATAACTGGGATTTAAACAAAAAGTTTTTAAAAAAAGAATGCTTGTTTTGTCTTAAGTAGCTTCTATAAACATGTATGTATACATATGTGTGTATATTGACAAAACCCTGAAAACATTTTCCTTGTATTTGTTTTATCTTCACTTGTTTTATAGTGACTACATGCTACTTTTATAAACAGGAATCTAATTTTTAAAAATTAAAATCCAGACATATAAACCTGTGTTTTCTGGTTTCTTCACATCGATCCAAGTAAAGTCACACACCTTAGCTATTCTAGGACGTCGGGGACATTAAGGGATAAGACTTGGTCACTGGCCAAAAATCAGCCACGGGGCGCCTGGGTCGCTCAGTCCGTTGGGCATCCGACTCTTGGTTTCAGTTCAGGTCGTGATCTCATGGGTAGTGGGATGGAGCCCAGAGCTGGTTCTCAGTGGGGGTCCGCTGGAAGATTCTCTCCCTCTGCCCCTTCCCACCATCCATGTGCACACGTAACCATACACACATATTCTCTCTCTCTCAAATAAACAAATAAATCTTAAAAAAAAAAAAGAAGACAGAATTCTGAACCAAAGTAGGACAAAGTATACAGAAAAATGTTAAATCCAATCCCCCAGTTAAAATCTTTGTAGCTGCATGAAATGACCATCAGAATAATTTAGCCTCCGTCATGACATTTGGAAGTCAGTGACCTTGCCACAGGAAAATGATTTTAAAATATATATTAAACACAAGAAGTTAGCAAATTGAAAATTGCAACTATAATATTATTTCACTTGTTACAATATTTTTACCTAATGAAAATATTTTTTCATTAAAAAATATGAGAGCTGGGTGGCTCAACTGGTTCAGTGTCCAACTCTTGATCTCAGCTCAGGTCTTGATCTCAAGGTCATGAGTTCAAACCCTGCATGGGGCTCCACATTGGGCATGGAGCCTACTTTAAAAAAATAAGTAAATAATAAATAAAATAAGTATTTTTAAAGAAAAACAAAACTTTTATATGGAGAGATAAAAGTGGGGCAGACTTTGTGTCTAATATTTAAAGTACTAATTTATTTTATTTATTCTTTATTTTATATTATTATTTATATTATATTATATATTTTATATTATTATTCATTATATTTATTTATTTTATTTATTATATTTAAATATAAAATATTTAAAATACTAATTTATTTTATTCTGCTTTCAGTTCTGTGAAATGTTCATTCAGGTGAATTAGGAACAGTTCCGAGGCACGCACTGCTTCTCCAGAGGCTGTCTCTGCCTGCCCCTGTGGTCACTGCACATTTTCCTGCATCGTTCTGACTGCGCTCACTCTTACTGCTGTCCCCACATTCACCTTGAGTGTCCTCTGTAGTCGCACAGTGAGGGTGGACAAGGATTTAATGGCCTATTTCAACCACGTCCCCCAATTCTCCTCTTTCTTTCCAGGCAGTAAGAGTTCAAACACTGTTAATTATTTACCTCACGCGAAAATGGAAGTAGGCTTTCCTGTTGAGACTAGTCGAATACAATGTATCACTCTCCTGTGTAATTTTCACTTTCCCTAGAGGTGACCGTTGGTGACTCTGTGATATTCTTCTACCACTGCTCCTTAGGCTGGCCAAAAGGACATGTAAGGAAAAAAGAGCCTAATTGTGATCCTCCAAATGGCCAAGTCTATCAGCAGAGCAGCAGGTTCCTATCCTTTAGGCTGGCTCGGGGATAGTCCACCACCCCGCTCCCGGTGGGACACGTTTGTCCGCAAAGCTCTGCACACCTGTCCTCCCAGGACTCGCATTTACGCCTCCCTTCTGACGTGCGTGCGTCTTGTCAGGACAGCCCGGAGGACTGCCCCACCCTTAGGGACCATGTCACCAGTCTGGGCTCCCCTAGATGGCCCGGGACGATCTTGATCTCCCCACCTCCGCTCCCTCTGCCTTCTGGGGAAACAAACACAGGATCTGGAACTCTCTGGGCAGCCGTCCTTCTGGCCACTGCCCAGCTCCTTTCAGATCTTCCCATTTTCTCACCTTCTCTTAATGCACTGTCAGTTCTCTTTACTGGCTTTTATGATATTTCTCTTCATTTCTGAAATAATTTTTTAAATTTTTATTTCAATTCAATGAACATGCAATGTATTATTGGTTCCAGAGGTAGAGGTCAGTGATTCATCAGGCTTCTCTAACACCCAGTGCTCATTACATCACGTGCCCTCCTTCATGTCCATCACCCAGTACCCCAACCCTCACCCCTCTCCCCTCCAGCAACCCTCAGTTTGCTTCCTATGCTTAAGAGTCTCTTATGCTTTTTCTCCCTCTCTGATTTTATCTTATTTTTTTCCTCTCTCTGACCCAGTTTTGTTTCTTAAATTCCACATGTGGAGATCATATGATAACTGTCTTCCTCTGATTGACTTAGTTTGCTTAACGTAGCACCCTCTAGCTCCATCCATGCCCTTGCAAACGGCAAGATTTCGTTTTTTGATGGCTGCATAGTATTACATTGTATATATGAACCACTTCTTTATTCATTCATCTGCTGATGGACATCTAGGCTCTTTGCATAGTTTGGCTATTGTGGACGTTGCTGCTATAAACACGGGTGCATGTGCCCCTTCAGATCACTACATCTGTATCTTTGGGGTCAATACCCAGTAGTGTGATTGCTGGGTTGCAGGACAGTTCTATTTTCAACATTTTGAGGAACCACAGTGTTTCTCAGAGTGGTGCACCAGCTTATTCCCACCAACAGTGTAGGAGGCTCCCCTTTCTCCGCATCCTGGCCAACACCTGTCGTTTCCTGACTTGTGAATTTTAGCCCTTCTGACTGGTGTGAGGTGGGATCTCATCGTGGTTTTGATTTGTATTTCCCTGATGCCGAGTGATGTGGAGCACTTTCTCATGTGTCTGTTGGCCATTTGTATGGCTTCTTTGGAGAAATGTCTATTCATGCCTTCCATTTCTGAAAAAAAAAATTAATTCTTTCCTGCCTTTCCCACCTCCTTCTGAGTTTTGCTTTAACCGAAGTGTCACATTTCCTACCTTCCATCGTTTTTCTGTCTGCTAACTTACTTCGGTCTTTGCGAGGAGGATATTTCTCGTGGCGGTACAAGTCATTTAAAAACATTACGGCGTCCGGCGCTGGACGCTGACTTTCAGGCATGATTTGCTGCCCACAGGGTTGTTGTTCATCTTCTTTTTTCCTTATAAGGTCTCTGTATGGGGACTGACCTTCATCCTCGTCTGCTGGTCATCTTCGGGTAGCACTGGTTTTCCAGAGCATGGGGCAGGGCAGGTTTATTTAGGGCGGCGCTCCTAATTTCACGGTTCTGTTCTCTCTCCCGCTGTCCGCTCTCCGCTTGTGAAAACCAGGAAAAGCAAGTCTCTCGGTTAGAGCCGAGAGCGAGGCCAGCAGGGGGCGCTCCGGGGCCGCACCCCCGCGGCCCTGCAGACCCAACGGGAAGAGACCACCTTGCGAGCCTACACCCCGTTAGTTACTAACTTACCATCCCGGCAGCGGAAGAGAAGCTTCCTCCGCCCCCTAGCAACGGTGCAGCCAATGAGGAGCCACGATCCTTCAAACTCTCAGTTTCATCCAATCCCCTCTTCGTTTACAACAGGCCCACCCACGGGCCCTGTGCTCTGGGGACCAGGGGCTTCTCTGTTCCCTGGCCCTGCCTGTGCTTTGCCGTGGCTGGGGTAGCCTGGGTTAATTCCCTGCTCTTCCGGAATAAGCCCATTTTTTGGCTAGCAAAATAATCGACACTTTTATTTATTTAAAGATTTTATTTATTTCTTTGACAGACAGAGATCACAAGTAGGCAGAGAGGCAGGCAGAGAGAGAAGAGGAAGCAGGCTCCCCACCAAGCAGAGAGCCCGATGCGGGGCTCGATCCCAGGACCCTGAGGCCATGACCTGAGCCGAAGGCAGAGGCTTTAACCCACTGAGCCACCCAGGCGCCCCGACAGTTTTATTTTTGAGGTTAACACTCAGACCCAGTCAAAATCCGTAAGTGTTTTCGAGGACGTTGATGAAACCATGAAACGTCTAGCTGTGTAGGGGCGCCGAGAGCAGCCGCAGCATTCCCGAAGAAGAGGAATAAAGTGGAAGAGGGCCCTGTCGTACATCAAAACACATTATATCGTTATCATAACTGTTTTTGGTGCAGCATAAACCAACATAACACTGGAGTAGAATACAGACCCCAGGGGAAAACTCAGGGATGTTCGGAATTGTGACTTATGTTAGAGACCACGTTGCAGGTAAATGGCAAAGAAGGGCCCTTTCAATATAAATTATGCCGGGATCATTGGTTATGTGTGTGGGAAAATGACATCTAATCCCTCCTGCCCTCCATACACAGAAAATAATTTAAGAGAGTGAGGATTTAAATAGGAAAAGCAAAACTTCAAAACTTTTAGAACACCTAGAACACTGTATGCCTAATCTTGTGTTATGCAGGATTTCTAAGAAACAAAGACCACAAAGTAGTAACCATAAAAAAGATGGTAAATATAACTACATTAAAATTTTAAAATTTCTGACAACACAAAGAAATTGAAGAGATAGGACATAATCTGCAACACACATTCCTGAAAAAGGATTGGTATCCATACTATATAAAGAACTTGAAGAAATCAACAAAAGACAAACTACTATGAAAACGGGCAGACAAAATCTCAGGGGATCAAGCGCATACAGCTAGCTAATAAACAGAAGAAGAGACATCAATCTTGATAGTGGTTTGGGAAACACGAACTTAAAACGCAAGTCAAAGGCAAAAGGAGGAGCTTGGTACATGTATGTATGCAAAGATATATGAAACACATTTTAAGAGGCTAAGGGGTTCTTTCAATGGCTATATCATGATCTCTGTGTGCTGTATGTATTTTAATCTTCATGAATAGTTTTTAGATTCACCAATTAAATCAGCCTAATTCTTGTGCTGGTGGAGGTTTCTATGATCTGTCCTGCCTAAGTCACCACCTGGACCTGCAGGTAGGGGGGCAGGTTAAGGAATGTTGTGTGTGAGACATTGGCTGCATTAGTGACCTCAGGAGCCTGGTTAGTGACATTAGCTGGCCTCTAGGTCAGAACGAACCCTTCTGGTCCGGTCATCAAGGACTCTAAATCTTGCCTTACATCCCCTCGGGCTCCAGGCTGGGCTGGATGCCTGGGATAAAATCCAGGAGGGGAGGCAAGGACACCTAGCCCAGGCTTCTTGAACATGAAAAAAACATGATAATTTGGGAATGCAGCTCCCTCCAAACTGCACATAGATGAACAAATGTTTAACTTCAGACCCTGTCATCTGCCCAATAAATATGGCCCTTATGGTATGGTTAGTTAGGAGTCTCACCTGAGGGGAGGACATTACTCCCAGGCCTCTCCCTCGGGACTCCAGCCTGGCTGCCTCCACGGGCTTCCGCTGCTGGTACAGTTAGATGCTGTAAGTACCCGTTTGATGTAACTCTTGTCTCCTTTACTGCTTACTCCTGCCCTCACAGATGCACAGATTTCCCTGTTCTTCTTCTGTTTCTATTAGATATTTATCATATCAATCAAGTGTTTCTTCCCCTTTGAAACTGAGAGTATGGCTACCGTGAATCTTTTCTTTAGAACAATTTTCTATTTCACTCGCATTGTAGAGAATGAATTCAGATCCATTTGGGAATTAAAATTGTATGGGCATCTAATGGGTTTTTTCTTTAAGATGTTATTTATTTGTTTATTTGATAGAGAGAGGGAGGGAGAGGGGTCACACGGGGTGGGGGAGGAGCAGAGAGAGAGAAAAAAGCAGAATCCCCACCAGCACGGAGCCTGATGTGGGGCTCCACGCGGGGCTCGATTCCACAACCCTCAGATCATGACCTGAGCTGAAATCAAGTGTCAGATGCCCAACAAACCGAGTCACCCAGGAGCCTCCTGATGGTTTTAATTAATTTATTTTAGCCAAATTCTGAGATATTTAACTAATGGATGAAAATCGTGACTCAAAAATAACAACAATGCCAAATAATTTTTAAAAGTCCCAAGTCTTCAAGTATGAGTAGAATACAGACTGCTTCTACAGCACAGAGAATGTGTGCTTCCGGGGTTGGAACATACCATGTGCTGATGAGGTACTCAGGCATGTATGGCTCTGCTACCGATCGACTATGTGTGCGCATGAACTTAGCAACAAGATGATCAAATTCATAGACAGGAGAGGCACTGGCTGGCTCGTCAGTGGAGTAGGGGGCTCTTGGTCTCGGGGTTTTGGGTCCAAGCCCCATGCTGGGTGTGGAGATTACTTTCAAAAGTTTAAAAAAGTTCCGTAAAATAGAAATTCATAAAGAGGGCTACACACCGTAAGGCCAAATAAATAAATATTCAGAAGTAGCAGAAAGAAGAACACCTTCACATTGTTCTCGGTATTGAGGAACATCTCATTTGAAAGCATCAGTTAACTGGAGGGTCCTCGAGCTGATCCCAGTGGCATCTGCTTCCTCATTAGACCCTCGTTTGCTTGACCAGTTCACGAAAACCGCGGAGCAGGGCCCGGTTCTTGTCTGCGCGGGCACCGCCCTCTGGTGGCTTCACTCCTGTCTGCGACGGTAGAAGCGTCTTTCGAAGCTTTGGCATCCCATATTGCCGTCATTCAATAACTTTTTTTCTTATTTTATTTAACTCGATTTTACGTAAATAAGCGACATCGTATAAATATTGGGGGGACCATTATGGGAACCAGATCGCTGCTGTGGCTGTGGGTGAACCAGCAAACTTTTCCTGGCATGAGTTATCTCATAGGGAGAGTTGAAAATACCCAGAAACTAGCCCAGAGGAGCACAGAAGAAAGGAAATGAGGCCGCACATGCCAAAGAACCAGAGCCAGTTACCACTCTGACTGTGCTTCTGTGTTTCAGACCTCTGATGCCGACTCGCTGTCTTCTAGAACCGCACATATTCACGCACAGAGTTCTACTGCACAAACAGAAAACCACAGCGCCGAGAGTTTAGGGAATGGGCTATGGTCCGTCCACACAACAAGGAAGTGGATTTGAACCTGGGCAAGGTGGTTCGAAAGTCCATGCTCTTAACCGCCACGCAGTCTGCCGTCAGTAAGACCTTGTTGGAATCACGAACCAAGTAATTTCAGTAAGGTGTGATGAACACACCCAGCGGGCGGAAACACAGAGTCCTCCCTCCCCACATGTCACCGTCTTTTACACAATCTCTAAGACATTTGTGGAAACCTCTAGACCGCAGAGAACCTCGTTCATTCCCCGCTCTGTTCAAACACTCTGGAGCCCCGCAAGCCCAGGATGGCTGGCCTGGGAAGAGAAGGCGCTGCCCTTCCCGAGTGCGGGCTCAGAAGCGACTCCACGTGCGCGCTGCTCATTCCGTTCCGGGATGTGAAGGATCCAGGCCGTTCTATGCCGGGAACATGCAGGTGGGGTGTCCGAAGGAAATTCCCTACGGCAGCCTCCAGAATTCACTCTCAGAATCTGGGGAAGGAGTTTGCGTCTATGGCTCACGCCTGTCTCGCACCACCTTCCGCGCCCCTTCGCTTCTGCAGCCCGAGTCCAGACCCTTCTTTTCTTGGAGGGCAAGTTGTCTTCACTTGCTGGTGTCAATCACAACCGCGCTGAACAAATACAGGCTCGCACGAAAACTTGACTGTGTGCTGACAGCAGCGTTATTCATGAGAGCCGGAGCTGGAAAAAGACCTAAGTGTCCGTCAGCCCATAAACAGTCTGCAGGGACAGTAACACCTTCTCCTTAGTGAGACGCCAAGTCTGACACACACTTGGGCACTGACGACCCTTGACAACGTGATGCTCAGGAACAGACGCCGGTCACAGGAGCCCCCCTGTTGTAAGAGTCCGAGTTATAGGGATAGGTCAGAATAGGCAGCATCACGGAGACCTAACACAGACTAGCAGCTACCCAGGGCTTCTGTGACTGTTAGTGGGTGTGGGTTCCTTGTAGGGAGGACAAAAAAATTCTAAAATCAGAGTATGGTGATGCTGTACAACTCTTTAAATATACAAAAATCATTGAATTTTACACTATATTTGTATTTATTTATTTATTTTTAGAGAGAAAGTGCATGCAGGGAGGGAAGAGCAGAGGGAGACGAAAAGAGAAAATCCGAACCAGGCTCCACACCCGGCACAGAGCCCGGCGCAGGCTCCGCACCCGGCACGGAGCCCGGCGCAGGGCTCCATCCCAACACCCTGAGATCATGACCTGAGCCGACACCGAGAGTCAGATGCGTAACTGACTGAGCCCCGCAGGTGCCCCGAGTTGTACACTTCAAATGAGTGGAAGCATGAAATGTGAATTATTCCTCAATGAAGCTGTGATAAAAGAGTAATTTATTGAGTTGCTTGGATAAAGCATAATTACCAGCTGTACGGTTGTTTCTCTCTCCTAGTGTTCGCCAATAAAACACGGAGACTAAATTAGTGAAAACAACAGGCTAGATGGGAGGCACGTAATAAGTCACACTTAAGGGATCTTTTTCATTCTTTCATTTTAAATATTTTTTAACCTTTAATCCATTGGCTTTGTGAGATACGGAGATTAATGCATTATTATCTCCCTTACCTCTCTACACAATCAGTAAAACGTTTTCCACGTCTTTCCCCTTAATGTAAAGCTTCTCTGGGAAGTCTTTGAATTCCGCAGTATGTTTCCTTTCAACGACTAAGTAGATTTTAAGCAACGGTATTAAAAGTCTCACATTTATGAACGTATAGACAGTGACATCTTCAGCCTCAAGTTCTTCAAGGAAATGAGTGTTTTTGGTCGGAGCTTCTACTTCATGGCCTTCGGGACAGGAAACACACACATTTTAGGGCAAATTCCCCCATTGTCAACTACTGTCTGGGAGTAGGTGAGGAGTTACATGAATTATGATAAAGAAGTCACTGAAATAATATCATAGTGACTTAAAAAGTTATCTTCTCAAGCTGCTCAAAGAAACAAGATGGAGAATTGTGGTTTAGCTGAAAGAGGAACTCCAGCTGCAGACCTAGAAAAGGCCGAACGAAACCGGTCCTCTCCCGGTCGTCTGGTCAAAGCAGTTCCCCCTCCCCCATCACTTCTATCCTCCCCTCCCCCACCACTTCCTCCCACCCTTCTTTCTCCTCTCTTCCCTCCCCCTCCCTCTCCACTCTTCCTCCCCCTCCCCTGCCCCATCTCTCCCCTCCCCCCTCCCCCTCCCCACCACGCGGCTCCCTTCCCCTTCACCCAACGCGCCTCCCTTCTTACCTAGCAATTCGCTCAGCTCTGTGCCCTCCCGCTACCTGTGGGGGGGCGTTCGGCACAGCTCCTCTCCCTGATCCCTGACATCAGTCTGCCAACTTGGTACGGAAACGGGCTGCATCATTTCATTCCTTCACTTTCTGAGCAGGATCTGATCTCAGGTACACTCTGCTGGGTCCCAGCGGAGCTGCCCTAGTAATAGAAATGGTAACACACTGTACTATACAATACACATGACAGGTGGCAGTATGTTCAAAGGATTTTGAGCTCCTCCATACAGAAGGGAATTAGGGAGTTTTTCTCCTTGATAGCCGATGAAAGAATGGAATTTACACAGTAAATTTTGGCAAAGTTTGTTTGGAATTCCTGACCATTAGCCTTCCTCTCTGAGCCGAGTTCAAGCCCGTCTTTGTCCTCTCTGGGCTAACCCTTGCCTCCAGTGTCCTATCTCTGACGCCCGGGCCTGCCCTTGACCGAAGGAACCAGAGCTTGTCTTCGTACACCTTCCACAGCCTGCGCTCAATGTCAGGTGCTGACGAGTGAGTCTCAGCCTGCCGTGTGGACATCCAGAACTGGTCTTCACCACACACTCGCACTCTCCCTTCCCCAAACGACCCACCATTACTTGCCTGGAACCCGCTCCCCCTGCATCTGCAGCTGATGGGAGCTCGGTTCCCTTCCTCAGTTCCCCCCACCCGCAGCTCTTGTCGCCCCCCCCCCCAAAGTCCGCATTTGGTCATTTCCTCCCACTTCCTCTCCTGTGTCCTGGCTTTGACAGCTCAGATCTCACATTTGCCAGCGTGGGCCCTACTTCCTGGCCCCTTCTCTTACTTGTGTTCACCTTCATGTTTGGAATGAGCTTGATTTCTGATTTAATGTTTCTCCTCAAGGCCAATCTCAGAAGCCAACTTGTCATTAAGTCTTTTCTTGATATCAAGAAATAGATGTGATTTCCAACAAACTGTCTTATTTTATATTACGAAACTCTGTGAGGTAAGGTGATCACTTCACAGCTCGGGGTTGAAGGTCCAGAGTGAGGTCCAGAGGCTTTGAGAATGAACCAGCTAGAAATCCTCGGCTTTGAGAAGCCTCATGAATGCAAAGGTGTGCTGGTAAATGCTTAACAACTTGCTCCCTTAAGAAAAAAAAAAACAAAACCCAAATTTGTAGGGTTTGCTCATCTCCACAGTTTCCTATCATATGGGATTTCTAGCTGCACAGGCGGTGTCCTGGGAGTTTCTGGCTGGCACGAGGAGTTTCTACACCATGCCCTAGGCTGAGAGTTGGCTGACTTGAATCTGTCATCTTCTTCCGTCAGCACCCTGATATCATTAAAAACAAAAAACAAAAAACCTGACTCCAGAATCTTTAAAATGACTGTTGCGCCCATCTCTGTCTGATGCTAGAGAGATGGCCCAAACCAGTGTCCCCCTTCCACGTGCCCTCCCCCCGCTTTGTCCTACTAGCACAGCTGCTGTGCCCCGGGATTGCGGGCAGCCCCCATACGGTGGCCATGGCCCCTTGCTGCCACGTGGCGGGTAGACAATCCAGTTCCAGAGTCCCATCCCTGGGGAATGAGTCTGGACTAACCGTCTTGGTTCGAGTGCCCAGAAGCAGACCACGAGACAAGGATTTGATGGTGAACAGTGTATTTGAGGGGGAGGCCTGGGAAACTCGGGATAAGGAGCGGGGCAATGGGACAGGGCAGGTAGAAAACAGTTAAAGGCTGTGCTGCCCAGCACCGGAGCTCAGACCTGAACCACAGAGGCTAGTGTGGAAACTTGTCCCACTGGGGAGCAAGCTGGGGGTCCTCACGTACTCATGGCCCGAGGTGCTCTCAGGAGAGAGTTTCCCTGGGCCTTCAGGCCTTCTCCGAACACAGCCAGAGCAGGCTCCTGTGTCTAGAAAAGCCAGCAGGCAAATCATCTCCGGTGTTGGCAGGTGGAGGTGGGCCCAGGGTGCAGGAAATGTTCATTTCGAAGGCGTATGGGCTTTGCCTCACAGACCTGCTATGCTCCTAATGCTGGGAATGCTGGGAGTGTTTTTCAGTCAATCGGGGAAGAAAGTTTGAGAGATGTTAATTAAGGAAAGAATGTACATTCTCGACAGCATAAAAATAAGAATCAAACTGACAGCATTAGGAATAGTGGGAAGGGCATGGTGCGGGGAGAGGAGAGATACCAATGTGCTAATTTCCTCACCTCCCATAAGCAGGGACCCAACAGGCGATGTGTGGAATGGATGAATGATGATGTAGATGGACAATTTCAAGTCACAAAATCCTCACCAGTAAAATTAAAAGTAACGTAATTTTAAGAATTGGGAGTTAGATGTTACATTTTCATTCTTTGGAAGGCACCATTCCTGGTTGATGAATGAAGATGTGGGAGTTCAGCATTCAGAGTTATAATGAAAAGAAGCAGAAGAATGAAAACAAACTTAATGGTGGGCGGGTCTAGAGTGTGGGACCGGGGGAGGGGTACGTGAGCGGGAAAGATGGGGACACAGTTACTTTCTTTTAATTTTTTCCCCTTTTCTCTGGATTTTTTGGATAGATTCCTCAAAAATATTTTACAAATACTTAATGATAAATAATCTATTAGGACAATCAATTTTTTTTAAATTTTTGTTTTACTTCCAGGTGGTTAACGTTTGGTGTTGTCTTAGTTTCAGGTGTATGATGTAGTGACTCAGCATTTCACCTGGTGCTCATCACAAGTGCATTTCATTTGGATTTCTAACCATCAGTGTGCACTGCCTCTACAGCGAACAGAACAAATGCAAACCAAGCCTCATGTCGTTATGAAAACTTGTATTTGGAATGTCCTTCAACAGAATACTATGCAGGAGTTAAAGAAGGAGATAGAATCTTCATGTACAGACATCAAAAGGTGGTCAGGATTCGTTGAGTGAAATTAGTAAATCAAAAAGTAAGCGTGGGATGCAAGCTATGGAAGGGGAGAAGTATGTGTGCGTGGAGCACATTTCTATATGAGACTGTCTGGAAAGACATACCGATTTTAGCAGATGCTGCTAGAAAGGAGAAGAGCGGGCCAAGGCAGAAAACCTCCACTTTCTTCCCTTACACAAGAATCTGCAGACCTCCCCACCGGCATTACGGTCACCTGGGCTGTGAGTAAGATTCCTAGGACCTACTGCAGGCCCAGGGGGGTGCCCAGGAGAGGGTTCCAGAATCTGTGCTTTTTCTTACTTAGCTTCCTCATAGTTCTGGGTTCCCTCATTTTCCCAGCATGTTCTTGCGGAACTATTGAAACAAGCCAAGTGTAAGACACACTACAGCAGCATGCTGGACACCCGTTCTCCAGTGCAAACGTGCACGCCCTCTCCGTGCATGTGCACAAACTCACACACACCCATGTATTGTTAACCTCAACAGTAGAAGTCGGTTTTGTTTTGTTTTGTTTTTCTCCATCAACACTGGGTTTATTTGGGAATAAGAGAAAACTGCAGTTTAGGACATGCAAGCTATGCCCAAACCATGGGCAAGTTCCCCAAACAAAGGAGACGAAGTTGTACTACGGAGGAAGGAATTGGAAGGGGTTGTTTTGAACCACAGCCCTTTGCAGAAAACCAAGAGTTCAGGGCGGGCATGACTTCTGATTGGCTGACCTGCAGCTGCGGTGGACTTTTTGCGGGAGTTTTCTTGCTGGGGCCTGCAGGTGATGACTGTCCTGTGGACCCCTCTTCTCCCGAGATCGGTAACTGACCATTGTTCCCGTAATGGACACTGAGTACCCGCTTCGGCGGTGCGGTGCAGACTCCGGGGGCGCTCTCTCCCGGTGAGCCCCTGCACGCCCGCACGCACGCACGGGCTCCATCGGTGAGCGTGCACACACGCACGTCTGCACATGCCCGCTCGTGATGGGCGCACTCCCGCGCACGCACGCACGCACGCACGCACGCGTGTGTGTGCAGGCTGTAGCGCGGGGAGCGAGCGCACACACCCCCCCCGCGTGCACGTGCACACGCTCCGAGAGCGCGGCGGAAACCCGGCGGACTGCAGGCCGCTCCAGCGCGTGCGCAGGGGCAGCCGGCAGGTGCCTCGGACACACATCCTCCGCCGCCCGGTCCCGCCCGTCGGCGCTAGCTGAGCCGGCCTGGGCGTTCCTTTCGCCCGATGGGAACGCGTCTGACGTTCACAGCACACAGTTCGTTTTGCGTGCGATGCGATACGATTTTAACGACGAGGCACCGCAGGGCAGCGCGGCCCATCCCACCGCCGCCGCTGACACGCCCACCTCGCGGAGGCCGGCCGCGCACACAGGGCTCCGCCGCAGCCGCTGCCGCAGGCCACGCCCCCACGGGCCCAGGCCCCACCCTGCCGCAGGCCCCGCCCCTCTGCGCTTCCCCTCGGCCCCGCCCCCGACGTGAGGGCGGGCTGCGCGCCGGCGTGGGGGGGCGTGGTCTCGGCCGCGACGCCGCGCCGCGTGCGGAATCTGCGGCGGCCGTTGGCCGTTGGCGCGGCTTGGGCGGTTGTCTTGGAGAAGCAAGATGGCGGCGACGGCGGCCGCGGTGGTGCCGGAGGAGGACACGGAGCTGCGGGACCTGCTGGTGCAGACGCTGGAGAACAGCGGGGTTCTGAACCGCATCAAGGTGGGCCGGGCCGGGCCGCGGGGATGCCGGCTGCGCCCGCGGGCCGCAGGGCCTGCGCGGACGGCGGGCGTCACAAAGGGTCGCGCGGGGCCGCGTCGGGCCGCGGGCGGGGTGCGGCTCCCTGCGGCGCCGGGCCGGGTCTCGGGGGCCGGGCCGCGCGGAGGCCGGGGGTGCGCTCCCGGCGTGCGGGGCCGGCTCGCGCCGCAGCTGCCGGGCGGTGACTGGCTTGGGGTCGCGGACGCGAAGGCGGGGCCGAGCCGCGGGGCTGGGCGCTGGGAGCGGGCGGGGCAGGGCGGGGGCTCTCCGCGGGGGGCCCTCTGCGGGCGGGCGGGGGACACCCCCGGCGCCTTCCCACCTCTCCGCCCCTGCCCGGTGGGCTTCCCTGCCCGCGGGGCGTCGCCGGCCGGTCGGCCTCGGCTCTCAGACGGTGGGACGGCGCCTGTGGACCTTGGGTGTGCGCCCGGGTCGTGACCTGGCCTTCAGACTACTTTGTTCCTTCACCTTTTTTTAAAAGGCCGAACTCCGAGCAGCTGTGTTTTTAGCACTAGAAGAGCAAGAAAAAGTAGAGGTATGAGATGCACGACCTTTAACATGCTCACTCGTTTGTGTCCCCTTTCTAGGACCTGCACGTTGTCCTAAATCCTGCGCGCACTGGTGCGGCCGGGGGTGGATTTGAGCTACGAAGGACCCTTACTGCTGGGCCAGAGGGGAGACTCTTCTCTCTTCGTCTGTATCTTAGAATTTCGGGGCGTCTAAGGGAGGTCAGGGTCCCAGTAGCTCTGGGGCCAGTAGTGAACCTAGCTGGTGTAGACGCCTGTCTGGGGGGGTCTGACGAGCAAGGTCAGAGGGGCCCCGTGGAGAAAGGCTTCCGTGGTCAGCGCGTCTGCGGCAGGATCACAGGGCCTGTCCTGTGTAGTGTGCAGGCGCATGCCACCGGCTGCGGCAATACGGTGCGCACCTCTTCTCAACCAGCCGACCCCCAGTTGTCAAGTCATGTGCTCTTTGTCACTGTCACAAGTCCAACCACTTCTTCATGTAAGTGCGTTCAGTTTCTTCCTGTCCCTCAGGTCTTCCCATCCCCCTGACGTCGGCAGGAATTACCCCGTAACCCGGGGCTTCACCTTGCTCGAGCCGCCTCCGTCTGATGGCCCTCACTTTAGACGTAGGCGCCTGCTCCTGCTTAACAGCATGAGGTGCTTCCGCTCTTGGCCCTCACATATTTGTCCCGGCGTCCGTCTTCGCTCAGCCGTGCTCTGTTCTTGCCTTGTCTGGGCCTCGTGCTCCACGTCTGAGAAACCGCGTCTCCTCAGCTGCCAGCCGTACTCACTTTGGGAAGAACCACAGTGTCATTTCGCTGAGCAGACTTAAGTCCCCTCCTGAGTGTGCCATGTCGGCGCTACAGCGGTCAACCAGCGCCGGGTTGCTGCTGCCACTCACTGGCGGGCGCCTGCCTCGGTGAGGGCCCGAGCAGGCCGTGAGCCGTCTGCGCTCAGAGCTCTCACGTAGCTGTGCGCTGACCCGCTACCTCTCCTGCCTCCTGCACTCTCAGCAGCTGGCCCGGTCTCTCTTTCGCAGGAAGTAGGAGCATGAGGTCCCGACTGTGTCTTCCCCTGCAGCTCCATCACTCAGCTCGGAGAGAGCCGCCCTGCGTCCCTATGCGTCCGTGCCTCCTTCCGGCTTTGTTGCGGGGTTCTCCGTCTTGTCCAAGAATAGTCCCGCTCTCTGGGTTTTGCCTTCCAGGTACTCAGCAGCTCAGCCGTTGGCCGTGTCTTTGGCCCCGTCCTTGCTGTCGGTCCTTCTCTGGAGCATAGAGACGTGTTTGTATCTCTCTCAAGGAGAAAGCTCTTGTCCTTACCTCATGTTCTGCTTTTAATACCACTGGGATTTTCCCCCACAGTTGAATTTTGAAAGAATGTGTAGGCCTTATTTCTTATGTTCCAGGCACCCTTTAATACGTTAACATCTTAAATCCACTTAAATTCGCCTTAGATCTCCTACACCTGAGACATCCCTTTGCCGGGGTCAAGAAGAATCTCCTTACTGAGTATATTTTCCTTCTAACCTGTGTTCTTAACTTAGTTGTTCTTTGTGGCATTTGACATTCTTTTTTTTTTTTTTTTAATTTATTTATTTGATAGAGATCACAAGTAGGCAGAGAGGCAGGCAGAGAGAATGGGAAGAAAGCAGGCTCCCTGGTGAGCAGAGAGCCCGATGCGGGGCTCGATCCTAAGACCCTGGGATCATGACCTGAGCTAAAGGCAGAGGCTTAACTCACTGAGCCACCCAGGTGCCCTGCATTTGACATTCTTAATTCCTCTCTTCTTTCCTGAAAATCTCCCTTGATTTTTGGGACTTTTTTCTTTCTCTTTTCTCCTTTGAGCACTCCTTGCTTTCTTTAGTGCTGTCTTTTCCCTCTATACCGGGCTTAAATCCTTGGTGTACTATGCAGGAGCTCTCATTCTGTGTTTTCTCCCCGGATGACCTGAATTCTACCCCTGACTTCAGCCCTGAATCCTTGATCCGTCTTGTCAGCTTCAGACCCACCTGTGACCCTGTCTGCCAGACTGGTCTTGCTTCTGGGGACTGCGGTTTGCCCGAGCAAGAAATCCGAGAGTCGCCTGTACCTTGCTCTCTGCCCCCCTGGCAGCCCTGTGGCTGAGCTGTGTGAGGAGGCCCTCTGCCACCTTCCTGTCCAGTGCTGAGCTGCTGCTTTTGCCGGTGGCTTCACCCCTCCTCCTCTCTAGTCTCCCCTTTGCTCGTGTCACTCACCATCTTCCTGCAGTCCGTTCTCTGCATTGTTCCTAGTTTGGCTGTTGATAATACACATCTGCTTTTGTTCCTCTGTTTTTCTTTAAATATTTCATTTGACTCGGTGTCTTAAAATTCCCTAGACCAACCACCAAGGACCTTTGTGATCTTTCCCTGCCTTGTCTTTTTTTGTTTTTTTTTTAAAAACAACTTTATTGAGGTGCAACTGACCTATAGTAAACCCAGTACACTTAAATGTGCAGTTTGTTACATTTTAATGTTTATGGAACTTTGAAACAGTCAGGATAGTGCACTGTATCCTTGACCCTTGAAAGCTTCCTGAAACCCTTCGTGACACCCTCCCCCACCACACACCCCAGGGCCACCATGTATTTAAGAGCCACACATGTGGGATCCTACCGCACAGACTCTCTTTTCTTTTTTGATCTGGCTGCATTCATTCAGCATAATGCATTTGAGATTCGCCCATATTGTCCTTTGTATTAATAGCTCATTCTGTCTTTCCCTGTGTAGTGTCTATTGTACGGACGTGTGACAGTTTGTTTAGTCATTCATCTGTTGATGAGCGTTTGGCTTGTTTCCAGTTTTCTGGTGTTATAAACGGGCTTCTGTGAACACTCACGTACATGTCTTTGCTTGGACCTGTGCTTTTCTTGTGAGAAAATGCCTACAGATGGGTCCTGTGGTAGGGGTACTAACTCTTTAGAACATTACTAGACTCCTTTCCAAAGCGATCGCACCATTTACAATCCCAGCAGCAGAATGTCAATCGTTATACCCATAATTCATTCGGTACGCTTAAAGAAGCTTGAGTGAGCCAGAAATATTTTTCCTGTATTTATTCAAGTAAACGCATAATGGCAGAGGTAAGTTGGCCTGTGCATGACCCAAAGTCATGTCACATAATGCTGACGAGCTCCAAATAGCAAGTGTGTAATTTGAGCCCTGCTCACAGTGAGCACACTGTAAATGGAAGATATCTCTGATGACAGTGTGTCACCATGTATTTAGAACGATAAACACTTGTTTCGTAAGTAAACGGAATGCCATTTCACATATGAGTAGCTGAAGGTCTAGCTTCTAAAGTTGTTTAATAAACAATTTGTGGAATATTTAAAAATTAAAAATAAATGCACATTTTCGTGTGTGGTTTCATTTTATTAGCTTTGAGATAATAAATAGCATCAAACAATTCCTGTAGTAATCAATAGTTGTAGAGGGGGCTTAACTATAATTTTATGAGTGACCATATTTTACTGTATCTTTGCCAAAAATTAAGCTTTAAACCACGTTTTCTAGTTGTTTTTAGGATAAATGCATGACATACTATTTCATTTTTTAACAGAACAAAACTCCTCTAGTCAATGAGAGCCTGAGAAAGTTTTTAAATACGAAAGATGGTAAGATGTTCAGTTTATTCTTGCTTATTTTGTCTGTCTCTGAATTTTCAAGTTCTATTTAGGAGAGATGTGGAGTTTCAGATTTTTTTTTTTACAGTTTTATTTATTTATTAGAGAGAGAGCGCACATGAAGGGGGTTGGGTAGAGGAGTGAGAGAAGTAGGCTCCCCTCCCAGGGGAGGGAGCTTGATCCCCAGACCCTGAGATCATGACGTGGAGCCAAAGGCAGACACTTAACCAGTTGAGCCACCCAGGCGCCCCGACGAGTTTCACATATTTTTTGAAGTCTGTGATTTTTACAGGTTCTCATTTTAAAATTGTCTTTTATTATGTAACTGTTAAGTTGTTTTGAATATTCTTGGTCATAGGAAATTGTTGGTTAAAACCAGTTTGTTTGTTTTTTTTAAAGATTTTATTTATTTATTTGAGAGAGAGAGAGAGAGCGAGCACATGAGAGGGGAGGTCAGAGGGAGAAGCAGACTCCCTATGGAGCTGGTAGCCCAACGTGGGACTTGATCCCAGGACTCCGGGATCATGACCTGAGCAGAAGGCAGTCGCTTAACCAACTGAGCCACCCAAGCGCCCCAAAACCAGTCTTAGTATAAGGAGCAGAGTACTCTCATGCTCTCATGCACCTACGAAATGTCGTTTTAGCACTAGTTAGCTTCACATGGTGCTAATGAAAACACGAGACTGAGATTTTCATTGCTGGGGTTCTTCGAAGATCAATTTATCGTTTAAGCTTAGAAAGCTCTCCTCTTCAGTTGCTGAGTTGCCCTTACCTGGTGGCGTTAGCGGAGGGGCTCCGGGCGTGCGCAGGCGTGCTCACGCATGCTCACCACCTCTCCCGTCCCGCAGGCCGGCTGGCGGCTAGTCTCATTGCAGAGTTTCTGCAGTTTTTCAATCTTGACTTCACCTTGGCCGTTTTTCAACCCGAAACCAGCACAGTAAGAGTCATGATTTTTTTGCATCTATCTTTGAAACTGTCCTCGATACAAATGTGTTCATTATAACCTGAAACTTGACAAAATTTGATGTGTTAGAGGGTCTCGCATATAGATTATTTCTCGTAGTCGATGTTTCGTTTGTCTTAAAAGCCATCTGAGCTGTAGATGGCTGCTACCCATGCCGCTTCGTAGAACTTTGAGAGGAGGGTTTTGTAGAAATAATTGTTCCGATGTCAGAGGGCATCCATTCATGAAGACTTCGGATGCAGAGACTAGTTTAAAAGAAATCTATAATTTTTAAAATGGGTATTTTATTCATTAGAAAAATGATCTCTCTGAGTTTAGAGATATCTTTAATTCCAAAAATATTTTTCTTTAATCTCTGAAAATCATTTGCATACTTCTGTGCACTCATATCTCGCTCGTTCTATCTTACTTCTTCCCTAGTTTCAAAGTCTTGAAGGCCGAGAGAACTTAGCCCGAGATCTAGGTATTATCGAGGCAGAAGGTACTGTGGGTGGACCGTTGTTACTGGAGGTGATCAGACGTTGTCAGCAGAAGGAAAGAGGGCCACCCAATGGGGAGGTAAGTATAATTCCAGCCTCTGTCATCTTTGTCTGTTTTAATTATTGGTTACTCAGGGTCGCTGTGCAGAGTTCTGCATGCATAGTGAATCGGAGTTTAAATGCAAAGAAGCTGTTCCTTCAAAACACAACAAAGCACACTTAGGTCATGTGAGGGCACGTGCTGATGAAAGTCGGAGTCGTGCCGGCTGAGCCCGGTGCCGTGCTTGTTTGCGGTTGGACACTCGGGAGCGCCGGGGTCAGGGGTAGGGGGTGATGAGGCTGGCTTTGGCCATGCGGGCCCCTCACGGCTCCCCCGGGTAGGATGGGGAGAGCGGCCGCCTCGTGGGCAGTGTGAGGCTGCACCGGGTAGGGCGCGTCAGGTGCAGCGGACACTCGTTGGTTATTGTCTTGTTACCGTTATAAACGTAACAGAGCTGAATCAGAGGCTCGTTAGTCATTTTTTGAACTTAAGGGCTTTTTAAAAACAGACTTAGAGCTGTTGAAGCTGTTGATTGTGCTTAGTTTCTAAACATTTCCGAACTTCTGTTTTCTTGATTAGCTACTGCCTTTTTTGCTCCCTTTTTAGAAACTTGCTAACGAGATGAAGTCTGATTTCTGGTTACAAATGTTGGTTTTATGTAGAGAACCTGTTTCTCTGGCACCCGGTTAAACACGTGCTTTTAGGGACTGGTTTGTAAGTTAAGAATGTGGGGGCTGCGCACTCCCTGGGCTCTTTGTGGCATCTCAGAGCATGTTTTCTGTTAGACTCTTTAACATCAAGGAGCCTGACTGAGCACCCATTGCATAGAGGTCATAAGAAATAGGTGCTTTGAATGGGAAGGTAAAATAGTTTGATGGACTAGAAGAATTGAGAGTTATTAAAGATAAACTGTGTTCCCATAAGGAAATGCACACGGAAGTGATGGCTTATGATAGTGGAGGGAGTGGACAGTAAATGGTTCGTACCACACATTTTAGGAGTCAAATCAGTTTTAGTTAAAGGGGAGCAGTGGTTTTTCAAGTGGGAATTTTGTTAAACTCAAGTGTGAGAGTAGAGGAGAGGACTGGGGAGGTGTTCTAAGGAGGCTGTGGAGAGCTGGGGCCAGGAGCAGGGTGCTGGGCCAGGTGCCGGGCCGGGTGCTGGAGCGAGGGGCAGGAGGGTGCACTGCAGCAGGGATGGGGTTCTGGGGTGGGGACACTGCAGCAGGGATGGGGTTCTGGGGTGGGGGCACTGCAGCAGAAAGGGTGCATGGTGGGGGCGGGGGCGCTGCAGCGGCTGTTGGGTTCAGCTCTCTGCCGTGCTGGTGGCCCCTGCGCCCTCCCTTAGCTCAGGAGCAGGAGCATGGGCTGAGCTAGGATGCTTGGGGTCATGTCCCAGCTCTGCCGTGTCCTGTGTGTGACTCTCTGAAGTCACTTGACCTCCGCGTGCTTTATTTTGCTTTATTTTGTGGGGATGATGGAAAGAACGGCCTCGCGGGTGGTGGTGAGAACCGTGGGGAGTCAGGGTCAGGAAAGTTCGGCAGCAGCGCTTCGTGTGTAGGGACCTGCGAGCGTTTGCCTTTGTCGTCATTGTTGGTCGTTTTGTCCTCATTACTGTTCGGTGACTCCTACGTCCAGCTCCGTCCTTTCCCCAGCGTAAAACTGGTCTCCAGCTCTTCCCCACACAGACCCCCCGGACACTCACTAGCACATCTGCATCCCATGTGATGAAACAGGCTTCACTCTAGCGAAGCCGAAGTCGCTAAAGGTGAAACATCTGCGTCCTCCCGGTGGGACCCGGTTTCTCTGTGTGTGTCGGTTGTGCTTCTGTGACTCCTGGTTTCAGTCCACAGAGCTGCCTCTCTGCTCGCGCCCGTGGCCCGGTCCTGTCAGAGAGGAGTCTCTGTCCCCCCGCGGCAGCAGCGTGCCCTGGAAGAAAGCAGGCTTGGTCGCCACAGAGCGCCCCGTTTGCTGCTAGACGGGGCGTCTGCCTCAGACTGAACCCCGTCAGTGATTTCTTGTCTAGTTAGGTTGGTTCGAAAATGAAAATTCAGGAAATGTGTTCTTTGTATGTGTTTCTGGCTGGCGGATCCGAAGCCGGCCCCGTCAGTTGGCCCTGTTGCCAAGCTGGGTGTCTGTCAAACGGACACACGAGAAGACTTTTGTAACTTCCAGAGGTCACTGTTTTACTTCTTGAAAGTTTGAAACCATTACGAAATACCCACTCCTTGCTACTTTCCCCTCTTAATATGGGGGCGTGTCGTTTTAACTGGTCGTGTGTCTCTGTACACACATAAATCGATGGTCAAATTCATATTTAAAATAGGGAGCTCACAGGTGTGCATTTTGGCTTTCCCGTCTTCACTAGCGTTTCTAACTTGGAGGGGGAAAGCCTCTCCTTAGGTTGTATTAAGCTCTGACTTCTGATGCTGGAGAAGAAAACTAGCTTTGGATTCAGCCCGTTGAACTCAGTGATGCTTTCATGAAAAGGCGTTTGCAGACCACCTTAAGACGCAGGTTGCTGTGCCCCACGTCCTTTGCTGTGACTTTGAGTGGGTCTTGCAGGGCGTTGGGTGTCCCCCAGCACGGCGGGTCCCAGCACTGGGTTGTTTGCTGCGCGGCCCCGCATGAGCCCCTTGCTCCCCGCAAGCACCCGCCGTCGCTCAGGTCCTGCTCCCCAGCACCTCTGCCGGCGCTGCCCGTGGCCAGTGTGCGCCCTTCACGCTCGCCGACTCCATCTTCAAGTTCAGCGCGTCATCCGCTGCTCTACTCTTTAAGGATTGCCGTCACTGTGGCTCCCAGAGTCCTCGGCCTCGGTGTTGAGATCCTGTGTGATGTGGCCCCTAACCACCTTTCCGGTTTTATGCCTTTTTGTGAAATGTGGAACCTCGTGCTTCAGCCAGACTTGGTTCTACTTAAAACTGGCTTTTGCTTTCTTGCCTTCCCCTTGTCTGCTCTCCACCTGAAGCGGGGCACCGTCCCCACACCCAGCTGTGGGGTGTCCTCACGCACGGTCTCTCTTCCACTCTGCCTTCTCGGGTGGTTCCCTCTTCCTCCCTCTCTGCCGGCGGCTCTCGAAACTGAGCACCCGGCTCTGCGCGGGTGTGGAAGCTGCCTGCGGTGGTCCACTCCTCCCCATGTCATCCCCTGGCTGGGGACAAGGGCTTGGTCTCACCGTTGTATCCTTTGCAGGGTGCAACCCAACCCAACAGGGATTCTTCTCCTTTTTTTTTTTTTGTTAAAGATTTGTTTATTTTAGAGGAAGTGTACATGGTGGGGAGGGGCAGAGGGAGAAAGGATCCTAGCAGACTCCCCGCTGAGCGTGAGCCCAACGAGGGGCGGGATCCCATGATCCTGAGATCATGACCTGAGCTGAAACCCAGCGTCCGACGCTCAAGCCGCTGAGCCACCCGGGCGCCCCCACAGGCATTTTTAATAGACCCTGTGTTCAGGCTCAGTGGGAAGCTTTTGCAGACTTGTGCAGAGGAAGTACTCATTTGGAAGATGAATTTGTGAAGGTTAGAAGGTGAGAAGAAGGGAACCTGCTGGAAAGCTCATCTAGACAGGACTGGTGGCAGTAAACGCAGACACAAAATGGGCAGATAAAGATTCCCCTTTAAAGGAAGAAGCGACAAGACTCGGTAAATTAATAAGACGGCAGAGGATTAGGGTCTCAGAGGATGACATGGGAGGAAGAAAAGTTTGCGACGGTGAAATGGGGTTTTCGGCCTGGGAGAAGAGGACGCCGTGCCAGAAGTCAGCGGCTGGAGGGGAGCCGCGGGTGTGGAGAGCCGCACAGGGTTCTTTTCAAAGCGCTGGAGTTGTCGGTAGGATTTTCATATAAAATAACCAGCATTTGATATGCACGTGGTCACAGAGCGGCTAACGGGGTCATGGGTGAATCTCAGGAGGTCATTTCCACCCAAGAAACATTGAAACCTTTCTTCTTTGCGTTCAGCATAGTGCGGGGAAGGGACCAGCGGGTGCCCCGAAGGCGGTGGCTTTGTGATGCTGTGTGTGTGGTGCGGGCCGTGCGGTGCGGCCCATGCTCTGGGAGGTGAGGAGGCAGCCGGCCAGCCAGAGGAGGAAGGCGGTAGGGGCCTCCCCAGAGCGCGCCGCGTCCGCACACAGCCGCTGCTCGGGACTCTGGGCACAGTGGGGGAGGCAGCAGGGCCGGAGCGGGTGAGAGTAGGTGCGTGCCGGTCCCGGGGCCGGCTGCCCCCCACGGCGGGCTTCTCTGGGTGCGCTCAGCCCAGCACGGAGCGGCCCGTTGGGGGTGACCGGGTCAGACGTGTAGGTAATTAGAATCCAAGTGTGTTTTGTTTCGTTTTTGCTTGAGTACAATTGGGCAAAATCTAATAAGAACATTTATATTATTTAGAAAGTTCAAAACACCAATATTATATAGTGGTTTTAAATGCTAAAATGCTATTGAGGCTTAATAGTATATTTATATTTTATTTTAAAATATTTTTAACCTGAAACTGAAATATTGTAGGGTGCACTAGAGCTGTCTGATGTTCATTCTCCACCAAAGTCACCAGAAGGCAAAACCAGCGCTCACAGCAATCCCAGTAAGGTGAGTGGGCCGCGGGCACGAGGGCTTCTGCGCTCAGACTCCGCGGGACGCGGCTTTCCCTCCTCGTCTTCCTTGTTGCAGGTTTTGTTTGTAACGCAAGTGCTGTGTAGTTTCTTGACGTCGTGTTTCTCCCCTTAATGAAGCATGTATTTAAAACTTGTGTTTTGTTGGGAGTGTTTTGAATTTTGTGTCCTAGAAAGGAACGCACTGTTGAATCACGAAATTGTGGGGTGTTGGGACTCATTTGGTACTTGGGAAATTTTCTTCCTCAGTTGACAGGGGGATTTACTTTTCATTTATAAATTCCTAGCTCTAGGATACTAGGTTCCCAACTGTTGTTCCAGAATATTATTATGTTGAATGTTGAAGATGGATGACCAGTTTAGAATTGTAAATCATAATGGCTTTTTATATTAATGAGCTATTTTGAGGATTTATAATAAAATGTGTGTGCTCTGGGTGTGTGTGTGTGTGTGTGTGGCTTATGGGTTGTTAAAATTAAGGCCTTCTGATGGCAGGAATTTGGTGTACTGCAGAAAAGTGCCGAGTGGAACACTGGAATTGAAAGTCCAGGGTCCCAGGAGTGGATAGAACGTGCCTGTTAGGGGACGTGTTGTCTCGGGCCTGGTTGCAGCACCCTATGTGTTGGTACAGCCGAGCAGTCCTACCCGAGCATTGGTTGGGGTCAGGTGTGTTGTGACCATTGCTGTGACTCCCGTTTTGCAGGATGAGGGTGCGGCCCTGGAGCCCGCTGTGTGAGCCTGCTGGTGTCTGTGGTGACTCGTGGCCACGGTGGGACCTCTGCAATGGGTTGACTTCTTGGGGGTTCCTCTCTTTCAGGTGCCCGGACTCACACACCAGTGAGTAGCCCCTTTGGTTTTGTTACTGGGTCTTTGGTGGTGTTGCTCCTTTTCATGTTTTCAATTTGGGAATCAAAGGATTTTATGCTTTATTTCCAGCTGAGTGAAGAGACCGTCGTGCTGTTTGTAGCTGTCCCTTTGCTCCGAGATCTAGCTAGCCTTCTCTGTGGGGAGGGTTTCCCTCCATGCTCCCGGGAGGCTGTCACCAGGGTTACAGAGAGATCAAGGTTGAGTAAATTTAAAAAGTCCCTTTAAGTGAGTTGTCAGATACAGGAGCCTCGGTAAAAAAGCTTTGCTTCCTGTGCGCATGTCTGGCTGTGATGGGGTGAACGTTAACGCATTTTCCAGAGGATCAGTCCCTGTAGCACTGGGCTGTTTGGAAGTTCTCTTTGTAGCAGATCGCTGTTCTGTGGGGCAGATCAGCAGCAGGGGCCTTCTGCACGTGGTGTGTCTTCAGGATGACAGAGTAAAGTCTTTGACGTATTTTCTCTACACAAATTTTATTTTCAAGATCTAAGAACTATGATGAGAATCTTTTAAGTCCGTTAGGATCTGTTGCCTGAAACACACAGAAGTGCTGGTCGTTGTAGAGGTGGATTTGGAGAGCAGTGAGCTGTCCTCCAGCTGTCCCCCCGCGCTTCCGGTGCGGCGGGGAGGCCCGTGGGGGGCAGTGGCCCTGCCCACAGGGCAGTGGCTGACTCGTGGCAAGAGGAGGCCTCCTGGCGTCAGGGGAGCTGCAGTTCCCCTGTAGTTCCGAGGTTGCGGATCGGGGTTTCAGCACTCTGCCCACCTTTTTCTTGCCAGCTGTCTGTCCTCTCTCGGTGGTCTTTGAATCATGTTGGGATCTCAGGACACCTTGTCAGGCTGGGCGCCACAGAGAGCACTCGGGGCTGTGGGATGTTGTGGCCAAACCAAGGGTCCAGCCCGACCCGCAGAAACCCGCTTTGTGTGCTCCCAAGCGAGGCGAGGTGAGGCCGGGGCAGCTCTTAGGGGAGGCTGCTCCGGAGGCCAGGCCTGGCTTTGCCACGGAGCACTGACCAAAGCGTGGTTCTGCCCACGGCGGCTGTTGGGGAGCCGTGGGACCCGGTCTCTGTGAGGCACAGTAGTTATGCGCCAGGTGAACGAACCATGGGAGGAGAAGAGAGTTCAGGAACGAGAAAAAAAAAAACTTGGGTTTCAGAAAGGAACATATTGATTAGGTTTTCCATTCTCCAGAGCTTTTTTTTTTTTAAGATTTTATTTATTTGAGAGAGAGAACAAGTGGGGGAGCGTCAGGGAGAGGGAGAAGCAGACTTTCCACGAGCAAGGGCCCCCTTCCCCCACCAGATTTGGGGCTTGATCCCAGGACCCTGGGATCATGACCTGAGCTGGAGGCAGATGCTTAACCCACTGAGCCACCCAGGTGCCCCCTTGAGAGCTTTTCTAATAGGAAACTTTATTAGTTTGGTTATGGATTAGTTTCTTTGTAAAGATTTATACCTTTTAGTAAAATGTCATTTTATTCTCATGCTCAGATACCAAGGTATAAAGGACAAGGTAAGAAGAAGACAAGCGGGCAGAAGTCTGGTGCCAAGGTAACACGCTGAGGGGGCAGAGGGAAGAAGCAGCCTGTGCCGCGGCAGACCGCCAGCTCTCCCGGCCTCCTGTGGGCCCCAGCCCCCTCCTGGCCCGGGGTGCAGTGCTCTGAGCCAGTGTCACTGTCTCCCGGCTGCGGTCAGCCTGTGATCAAGCCACGGGGCCTAAAACACAAAGTAATTTGATTTTTCGATTTTTACCCAGGTGAAAATCATACTGTGGGATTTTACAGATGTGCTGTCTGTTTGAGAATTCCTAGTTTTCTTGGCAGAATACATATTTTCCTTTTGAGCAGACGGTCGTATATACGTATTCTTCACGTTATGATTTTCACCTGAGGTAAATAGAGAAACTACTTTTTGGGTAAGTTTCAATTGATAAATTGAAGGCCAAGCTTAGTTTCTTTCAAGACATTTTTGTGAGTGTTGAGCCTTCGGCAGCGTGTCCGCCCGTCGAGGAGCCCTCCCTCGCAGCCCTGGCTCCCGGGGGACCCGCAGGCCTGGGCCAGCTCTGCGGCAGTAGGCCCTCAGCTGCCTCGTTTTCCTCCCCGAATGTGCCAGAAATCCACAAGCCAGTTGGTGCGCTGCTTTGAAAATTTAAATACTGCGGGTCTTAAAAGCGCTAATCATTCTGCTCGCACTCGTTTGGAATAAGACAACGTTTGGTGCCGGGAGAGTCTTCGATTCTTCTGACCCTTGCTTGATGTGTAGCTTATGGAAGACCTTCAAAATTAAATGATTATTTTGTATTAAATTTTGTACTAAGTTAAAAATACAATTTTTAAAGAAATTGTATTTGCTGTTGTAGCTGGCTTTAGTTCTAGTGGTCTCACTGGTGAGTTCCCGTTACTGTGTTTGTTCAGGTGTTACGTGTTCCGACCCGTGGAGACATGGGAGGTTACTTAGGAAGCACGCGTGGCCCGTTCCCCGGCGGGAGCTGCTGGGTGCGGGGCTGCGGCGAGGCGGGTCCCCTGCGGGCCCCACTGTGCTGGTGACGGTTTGATGGGGCGCTGAGACCCTCCTTCAGAAAGAGGACTGAGAATACGCGATGGCATATTTGTAAAGATACTTTGAATCAGTTTCTCAGACTTTTTAGGAAAGTTAAAAGCGTACCTCATGGCCTTACGTTTTTATCGTTTATTGGTTACAACTTTTGGAAGGCTCTGGATCTTCTAAACCAAAACACGTTCAAAGACGAATTGTCACTTTGCACACTGTGGCCATGTGGCCCAGACTTCTCCCTCCCTCTGCAGGGGCGGGCCTCGGGGGCGCCGACCTCGGGGGCTGAGGGATCCGGACGGGCCCTGCCGTGGCTCGTGGGCTCGCGGTCTGGCCTCTCTCGGTTCGTCTTGTATTCTGGACCCAGGAGCCCGCGTCACCTTGAAGCCTTCCCCCCTCTCCTTCCTTGCTCTCACCCGGAGGTGCCTTTCTCAGTGTGCTGCGGCCGCGCGTCCGGCCACCGCTGAGCCTGGAGCCCGCGCGCTCGGTCCTGCTGCGCGGCCGGTGCGTGGTCGCCGTGCGGTCTCCGGGGCCACAGCGTTCTCAGCGCCGGGGGGTCCCCACGCTGGGCTGCCCGTGGCCGCGGGGCCGTGCTCGGGGGCGCAGTGGCGTGGCCGGCCAAGCGGGCTCTGGCCGGTGACCCTGCCTGCCGGGTGCCCGGTGCACCGCCCAGGGGCCTCCTTACGTGTCGCGTTCCGGAAGGCGACCCTTGGCTCTCAGAGAGGTGCTGCTTGTGTTAGGAATGAACTGTAAAGAGCATTCGTGTGCATGTGTGTGCGTGCGTGTGCGTGTGAGTAGGTGGTTGGCACTTGCTGTCATCACCCTGTCAGCACACACAGCAACGTACAGGGCTGGAGGGAACCTAGGATGGGTGCGAAGCCGGGTTCCGGGGCTGCTACTTATTACTGTTGGGACACAGTGACAGCGGGACGAGGGCATCGGGCGGGACGTGGGCGTCGGAGGCCGAGGCGGGGAAGCGTTCCCTGAGGGGTGTTTCTTGAAACTTGCCGACCGTATGGGAACACTCCCGCCGAGCTGGCCTCCAGACTGCCCTGCTTCCTCGCAGACACTTTCCTTCTGCTGGACGTGGGGCTGGTCATCTGAGGGAGGACAGTGCCCCTCGCACAGGACAGCAGGCGTCTGGCAGGGCCACTAATGTCGGCCAGCTATTTAAGTGTTAGATGTTGCTTTTTTTTTTTTTTTTTTTTTTAAAGATGTTACCTATTTATTTGACAGAGATCACAAGTAGGCGGAGAGGCAGGCAGAGAGAGAGGGGGAAGCAGGCCCCCTGCTAAGCAGAGAGCCTGATTTGGGGCTCGATCCCCGACCCTGGGATCATGACCTGAGCTGAAGGCAGAGGCTTTAACCCACTGAGCCACCCACGCGCCCCTAGATGTTTCTTGTTCTAATATTTAGACTAAGATGCTCTTTGTATTATGTAGCGTAATAGGAAAGATCATCCTTTTCGTGGTCAGCTCCCAGGTGTTTTCAAACTAGTACCTGTTGAGGTATTTTTTGCTTCAAGTTCCTAAAAAAGGACGTTTTTTTTGTTTGTTCCTGGTTTTTAAAATTCTGGCCTAAGCACCGCTGATGCTGATGAGGGCCATGATGCAGACCACGGAGTATGTGTGTTGTGGGCGGGGGGCGCACATTTGTGGGTCTTTCTCCCCAGGGCTTTCTAGGTAAACCAAGCAGTCATTCCCTTACTCCTCCCAGCCCCAAGCGGGATGGACGGGTACACTCGGGTGAGCAGCATTCCTGGCGCTAAGCCCAGAGCCCTTGTGCCGGGCTGCTTCGGATCTGGGACTGCACAGCGGGCACTGTCCGCTGCCCCCAGGCTGCCGCTGGGATTAGGGATGGAGCCAAGCAGCTGCGCAGAGTCTGGTGTCAGCCAGAGGTAAGGGGCGTCTGCAGCAGTGATAGAGCATCCGTAGAGCAGAGGGACAGAGGTTTTCTAGAAAAACTGAGTTTTTTAGAGGAGTTTAAATGTTCGTTTTGTGGTTCTAGAATTCCACAGTGTATGTTCTAGGTGAATAAATTTTAAATATATGTGTCTTAGAACTGTAGTAAAATTGTTTAAATCATGGGTCAAGAAAACACTTATGGCGGGGTGGGAGAGGGGAGCTAGGGCCTTGAGGTGTGGTTGAGGGAGGGAATTAATACCATGCATTTTTTCAATACTTTTGCAAAACTGGGGTATTTTTTTAGCTTTGATGTTTCTCTGTTATGAGCTTAGAAAAATAAAATTTTTTTTTTTAGGTTCTTAAGACACTGGTGATAATTCACATTTTGGCTCTTGGGAAATTTGTAGTTCTTTCCTTTTCTTCTTTTTTTATTTTTAAAAGATTATTTATTTATTTAACAGAGAGAGATCACAAGTAGGCAGAGAGGCAGGCAGAGAGGAAGGGAAGCAGGCTCCCTGCTGAGCAGAGAGCCACGTAGTTATTTTCAATGTGACACTTGTTTCTCTGTGAGGTTCATTTGCTGTTAATCTAGAAGTGACTGAAATCCAGATGTGTAAGTGGACTCGTAGACCATTATGTATATACTCAAACTTTCTTGCAACTTTGCACTAATTCACCGTGAAGCTTTAGCCTTGAGATTGGTCTAAGGGAATTTAATGCCTGCTTTTGTGCCGTTCAACAGGTCTCTTGGTTTTCTGAAAAGACCAACTTCATCATAGGTTCTAGTTCTATATTATAAACACCTATATGTAGGGCTGTGAGAAGGTGCACGAACTTGGTGACTTAAACCACGCTTCTGGAGGCTGTAGGCTAGAGATCAGGCGTCTGCACGGCTGTCCCTCCTGCGGGCTGGGGGGACAGTCTCTTGCCCGTGGTCCTAGGCGTCCCTTGCCTGGTAGACCCTTCACCCATCCCCGCCATCCTGTTCACCTGTGTTCTCCCCGAGCATCCTTGCCTGCTGGGCACCGGGCACAGTGGGGTAGGGGCCTGCTCCCTGCAGCGTGACCCAGTGTAACTAGTTGCATCGGTCGTGACGCTGTGTGTAAGTGAGGGGCGCTCTGAAGTCTGGGCGTTAGGGCTTCGTCTTCCAGGGGGGACACTGTAACCCTAATCGCTGAGGCCTGTGAGGCTGTCCAGGCAGTGAATTCCAAGGCAAATCCTTGTCTTAAGACACACAGTTAGCTACTTGCCTCCCTCCGGCTGAGCTGTGGAGAAGCTGGCGCTGAGAGTCAGGGAGAGTCTGCATAGCTAGAATTAAGCGCTGTTGGAAACAAAGAGGTGAGACAAAACCCCCGGACAATGCCTTAACACTTTGAAGGTTTTTAAAACAGATCCCAGGGGCACCTGGGTGGCTCAGTGGGTTAAGCCTCTGCCTTCGGCTCAGGTCATGATCTCAGGGTCCTGGGATCGAGTTCCGCATCGGGCTCTCTGCTCAGCAGGAGCCTGCTTCCCCCACTCTCTCTCTCTCTCTGCCTGTCTCTCTGCCTACTTGTGATCTCTCTCTGTCAAATAAATAAATAAAATCTTTATAAAACAGATCCCAGGGCTTATGTCATGACTTGATTTCTTATTGCCCAAAAGATTCGGATTTCCTGCCTGGAAATTGCTCTTGAAGTTCTACAGTACTTGCATGTTAATTTATAGATGTTTTGAGAAGTCTTTCTCTTGTGTGAGTTTTTCCTAACCTAAAACTGATTTGGAATTTAGTTTAGGGAATTCTCAGTAACCCAGCTGAGTAGCAGTCCTTGTGGTGAACAGATAGCCATAGTTAGAAGCACACAGTTCTGTGTGGTTTAGAAATGGATTTTGAGAAGAGTTCCAAAACAGATCAAGTGTTTTTAAATTTTACTCCCTAGATACCTAGAACTAGAGTTTTAAAACAAACTGATTATTGTTTTTCAAAATATATATTTTGCTGAACATGGGAGTGTGATTGTCCATGAAACTCGCCTTCCTCAGACTAGTCTTCGTTCCTCTGGCAGGGCTGTTGCTGAAATCAGTCGAAACTAGTCCTGGGTAGATGTTAGTTACAAGTTTAGATGGTTCATCGTGGGGACTTAAGTCATGCTGGTAGTGTGACTTCATGGGGAAGGCCGACTTTATTGGGATAATTACGGTTTTTGTAAAGTGGCTTTTCATGGACATGCCATTTTGCTTCACGCCAGTCTGTCCTCCGTCTTCTCAGAAGTGTTTTGAGGAGAGAGCAGATCTCTCAGGATCTGTAATTGTAAATGGGTTTAAATATCACAAGATTTGGTTTATATTTCCAAATGCATAGGTCTTTGAAAAGACGTAAATCCAGTGTTCAACATGTATGAGTCACAGTTGCAGTGGGCCTGGGTAAGGAGTACATGGGTGGTCGGGGCTTCTCCGTGTTTGCTCACACTGGAGAATTTCAAGAAAGTCGTTAGGAAGTTGTAAAATGTTTCTGCCCTCTGAAAATACCCAGTGTCGTCTGAGGGATGGTAACTTGGTGTTTGTTTTTCCAGACGTGTCTCTTAGGAAAATCAGTTGCTCTATACTGATAACTTCCGGAACACACAGCGGTGTCCAGGGCCCCCGAAGCTGTGTAGCATAGTCTCGCCTGCCGTCCGCTCAGCGGGCCGCTGCCCCGTGTGGAAGGAGAAACGCGCGTCTCCATACACACGCCCCATTCCGTGTCTGCACGTAGTAAAGGGCCGTCCTCGGGGAGTGTCTTCTCCAGAATCTTCTCCCCAGCTGCACATGCCTTCTTTCTGAGCTCTCAGTGCTAGTCAGGTTTGGAAAGGACGACTCTGCTTGAATTCTTGGGGTCACTCATGCCTGTGAACCTTTTAGTTCCTTAGGATTGTGTGCTTAGTGGTAGCGCAAGGCTGGCCTGCCCCATGCGCCTCTCGGGAGAGTCTCTCGCACAGCCCAGGTGTTGGACACACACGGCCCTCTCCCGGGTGCGAGGCCGAGGCTGGGGAAATCGTCCATTTGAACCCACAGAAGCTGCAATTTCATATGACTCAGTTGAACAGTGTGACATCAGTGTTAAGAGCCAAGCTCCAGACCCTTTCACTTTCCGGGGACCTTGGCACATGACTGAAATGTCTGCATGTTCCCTCTTCCGTGTCTGTTACTGACGTAGACAGTCTGAGCAAGCAGAGGGTATCACGCCGTCGTGCAGCAAGAGATGCACCGGCCTGTTCTGTGTCAATATCACCAGATCGGCGGGACACAGTCAAGGGGCCTAGAGCCCTCTGTGTTGCCTGGGTGCCTGGACGAGAGGAAGTTAGCAGAGAGTCTGACTTAGACCAGTGCTTTCAGCAGCCTGTGTGCCCTCGGACGGCGGTGAGCAAGGCCGCATCTTTCACCCTGACCCTGTCGTGTTTGCATTGGGTGGAAAATTGCTGTATTTACCGACGGACACTTTGTTTTAATACTTTGTTCTTTTATGGGAACTGATCTTCCTCCATTCCTAGTGATGCCTTCTCCTTTCTGCAAGTGGGAATTTTACTGATTTTTAAGATAATTTTCGAAGGAGTGATGTGCACCTAAGAGGAAATGCAGAAGTTAATTGTAAGTGGGGAAGTTTGTTTACAAATGTGGTAGGTAAAGGTATTTCCAGTTAGGGTGGGAGACAGAGGATGGCATAAACACAACACTGTCGACATTCTCTCCTTCAGACGCTGGCCGTGCGTGAACTGGGGGTAGACTGTGAGGTCCTGGAGTTACTCGCCCCCCACACTTGCACATGTAGACACAGATCTGCGTATGTTTGTGTGACATTTGCTATTTAAAATAGTGTACTCATGTTTATTTCACCAAGGAGACCTCCGGTCTTTCCCATTCTCTTTTTCTAGAAGGCCAGCAGTGATACCAGTCAGAGTGACACGAGCGTCTCCTCATCAGAACCAAAGAGCAGAAGCGGGCTCCACTTGCTGGCCCATGAAACCAAAATTGGATCTTTCTTAAGTAACAAAAGTCTAGATGTCAAAGACAAAGCCGGTCTTTGTCCAGAAGAAGACGATATGGAAGGGGATTCTTTCTTCGACGATCCCATTCCTAAACCGGAGAAAACTTATGGTTGGTGAGTAAACTGTGGTTTTGGATTAGCAAAGTAGAGGCTTAAAAATAGTTTCTTAATGTTTTATATTTTAAAAATGAGCTGCTAAAGCTTCTGTAATTATTGAATAAGTAAGTCTCATTTTCTGTCCTTAGAGCCTTTTATGTTATGAAACAATTCCAGCTGGGGAAAAAATTAGATAATCAGGATTTCTGGAGGGAGTGTAGACTGAGCGGGCCTGTTGTGCGCCGGGTGCTATTCAGGAACGGCCCGGCACGGGCAGAGGACGGGCAGAGCCCTGCCTCCAGAAGCTTGCACTCTGCGGACAGAGGCAATGAGAAGCGAGAGCCCCCGCACGCTGTAGGGCGGGTGCGGCTGGAGTGACGGGTCCGGGGGTGGGGGGTTGGGGGCGAGGTCAGGGGTCAGGTCAGGGAGTGCCTCCCTTCTAGGGGCAGGTGGAGCCAAGAGCCCAAGTTTGTGAGAGGGCAGCCAGGATGACAGTGGAGCTCTGGGAGAGCGAGCAGCAGGCAGAGGGGGGCGACAGGTCAGAGCACGGCAGGGGCGGTTGCGGGGGTGGCGTTGACTCTGGCAGGAGCATGGCTGTGCCCTGCGGGGACACTGGGAGCGCCAGGGTCTGAGCCGCACAGTGACCAGCTCACTGGGTTGCTGGGTGTCCAGCAGTTGTCAGCATTCTCTGGATGAGAGTTGATGGCAAAAGTGGTGAGAAACAGGTGGTTTGGGGATGTCTTTTGAGGTTCCATCCGAAAGGATTTGTTGCAAAGTGATGGAGAATAAAGTGACATCAAGGGCAGCTCAGGGTTTTCAGCCGAGTGACCAGACGGTGGAAAACACCGCTGCAGGTGAAGCGTGGAGAGCAAGGAGGGGCTGCGCGGGTGGGTCGGGACGGTCTGGAACGCACTTCTCACGGGTCAGGGGTAGGAAGGTTGCTGATGCAGAGGTGAAGCTGGCTGCAGGGCAGGGGTAGGGGTCCAGGGACGAGGGGAGAAGTCTCCGTGTTTGATCCTACTGCCCGAGGAACCCGGAGGTGGTCACCTGGGAAGTGAGTGGGCCCTGGAGGTGAGCGAGGGGAGGAGGAGGAGAAGGAAAGGGACTGAGGGGGGGGGGTTCTGGGAGGGGGGGGGCACAGCGAGACCTTGAGCTATATCCTGAAAGTCAGCCATGTCCCATAGCAGCCTGGAGGCAAGGATGATGGGGTCGTGGGTTGGGGGCGGGGGTAGGGGACAAGGTAGCAAAGTGTTAGAGAGGGTTCGGGAAAGGTTGGGGGCATTGTAGGTGGCAAGTGCCTTCCTGGTGGGTTGTGGCGTTCAGGGCTGTGGAGGAGCAGGACGGAGAGACCCGCAGCGGGGACTCGAGGTGCGCACGTCTGCTGAGAGCAGTCCGGTGTTCAAGGAGAGGGGGTGATGTGCAGGGGTGGGGAGACTTAGGCCCCGCGGTGCTATGCGTAGGGGTGCAGGGTTCCCCCTTGCCAAGGCTGTCTGCTGCAAGGAGGGAGCGTGTGGGCGCACTTGTGGGCAGGTGGGGGGCGAGGTGTGCCGGCAGCAGCCTGGGAAGGTTCCCGCCTGAGTGGGGGGTGCAGGACGGGAGGCAGGAAGTGGCGGGAGGGGATGCGTGGGAGAGCAGAGCACAGGGCTGCTGGGGAGGTCGGCTGGTAGGGCTGTGGTGCCCTTTGCCCGTGACACAGCTGTGCCGGTCACCTCCCATGCTGTCCCTTGCCTGCATTGCCGGGCCCTGGAAGGGGCTTCCGATAAAAACCACGGACACTGGAGACCACAAACGGCAGTGTAGTTGGAGAGCGAGCAGTGTCTCACCGGTAACTTGGCCGTGGATTCGTGATGCTGCTCAGCCGGCCTCGCCTCGTGGGCATCCGTGCTGGTTTTGAGTCTGCGAAGCGGGCAGCCGTCCTTCCCAGCACTGTGCGTGTATGTGGTCTGTTACGGTGCTTGTGCCCTAGTAGCAGAGCATAAGCGTGGCCTCTAACTGTGCGCTTGTTTCTTGTTAGGAGAAGTGAACCCGGTAAGCAAGCAGGAAGCCTCGCCTCGCTCTCCGATGCGCCCCCCTTGAAGAGTGGACTGAGCTCGCTCACCGGAGCACCCTCGTTGAAGGACTCTGAGAGTGAGTGCCTGGGAGCCCCGGGCCTCCTTGCTGGAGACGCGGACCAGGAGGGCTCAGGATGTGCTTTCTTGTGGTTGGCGAAGCACCATGTGGTCATTGTCTGTTGTGCAGAAGGAGCCCATAATTTGACCAGTGGCGGTCCTTTTCATCACTTTCCAAAATGGTTGTGTCTGCTTCATTTTGTGTTGTGTTTCCTGTGCCACCAAAATACCTTTAGGAAACTGACTTTTTAGCTGCCTTATTTAGTAAACATTTCTAAGTCATTTCTCTCTTGTTGGACATTTAGACTGATGTCAGTGGGATTTAAATTCAGTTTTTAAGTGTTTGTTTTCTAGAGTCTGTCATACTACAGTAATTATCATAGGAATGTTCAAATATTTGGTCTTCAGGGATGTGGATCCGACATCTTTTTTTTCCCTACTTTGGTTATTGGCATCACTTTCTTTCTGTGTGTGTGTGTGTGTGTGTGTGTGCGTGTTCGAATTTTTAGATTTATTTTTTTCACCATGATGAGTGGCGTTTTTTAATCCCATCACCTGCTTCTTAAATCCCATGTTCCAGTCCAGTGGTGTTTGTCTTTCTCCGATGTATTTTGCTCAGCCTCATACTCTAGCTCTGTCTGTGTTGCATACAATTAAGGTTTCATTGTTTGGAGTGTGGCTCTGTCGTATGTGTTCACGTGTAGCAGAGAGGTGGGGTGTCAGGCAGACATGGAATGGCCGTGGCCACAGTTCACTTCCTGCCCTCTCCCCACATGCGGATGGCAACAGGACACCAGGGATTTGCAGACACAGCCTGAAACACAGACGTATGTGGGTGAACTTCATTTACAGTATCAGAGTGAATGTATTTCCTTGACAGTATGTTCAGGGTATAAACGTGCCCCTTTGGGGAACATTTTCTAAAAAGCACACCTTTATTAGGAAATCGTGGTGTGATTTGGCATAATTTTGCAGTATTTCCTAACCTTTTTGTATCCTGTTTTGGGGCGGTAGGATTTGCCGGGACAGGCAAAGGAGGTGATGTGTGGCTGCTTTTAGCCATCTGGCAACCTCGCCAAGTGTTTGCCAGCACCCATCAGTTTCCCTCTTGTCCTTTCTCCCGGTCTTTGTCACCTGCAGCAGGAGTCTAGCTCGGCACCATCACGTCACTCTTAACACTGGTCAGGGAAGATAGACGTAGACAGGACAGTGAGCACTTGGGACTGAAGAAGCATAACCAGTGAGGTCAGTTCGGTAAATAGAAAAACAATTAAAACAACATTGAGAAGTTCAAAGGAAAGTAAAATTAGCGAGATAATGAACTCCTGCCCGGTGAGGCTTGTAGTAGACGGTGGCGCGGGACAGTCTGGTGTCAGGTCCCAGTGACGACTGGTGTTGCGTGTGGGGAACAAGGGCCTGCAGGGCTTGACGTCAGCATCGCTCATCAGAGCCTATAATTCTTTCTTGGTGTTTGGTTTGGACGTTTGAGTCATAAACCCTAGGCTGAAGAGAAATGACGCGGTTTAGAGATTGTTGTGTTCTAAAAGTCAATTTAATGTGAATATTTTTCGTTCACAGGTAAACGAGGAAGCACAGTTTTAAAAGATCTGAAATTGGTCAATGATAAAATTGGATCACTTGGATTAGGTAACTAGATTTCTATTTTTAGCACTGATTGCCTGAGGGCGATCATTTTTAGAATAAAATCACGATTGAAATGGCTTAGCCTGTAGTGAGCGCTTGGCGACAGGATGTCTGGGCGGTCTTCTTGAATCCCGGGCTTCTCCGTGTGCCGGGCCTGGAGAGAGCAGCAGCCCCGCAGACCTTTCCCTGTAGAGCTCAGGTTCTGGTGGGGGCGACCTGCCTCAGACGGGTCCCTCCAGATGCCTGGGGTTTTGAGAGTCCATGCGCACTGGTGTGAAAGTGGGTGGTAGGGGAACTTACCCTGGCCTAGGCTTTCTGGAAAGGCCTGGTCTGGGAAGTACCTTCTCTGCCAACACCTGTGGGGCAGGGCCAAGGGGAGAGGTTTCAGCTCAGACCGATGACGGATTGTGCAAAGGCAGTCCCTTTTTTATATTTAAAGATTTATTCGAGAGTGTACGTGAGTGGTGGGAGGCCTGGAGGGGGAGGAAGAGACTTGCAAGCAGGCCCCGTCCCGAGTGTGGAGCCAGATGTGGGACTCCATCCTGCGACCCCGAGAACCGGAGCTGAGAGTCAGACCCGCAGCCACTGGCACACCCCGGCGCGCCCTCCCCGGTGCAGCTGTTCCCGCAGGGCTGGGATGTTGCGGAGAACAGACATCACACGCCACTCCCCGTTCTCTTCCACTCCTGCCTCCCCCTGTGCGTGTTGCCTAAAGTCCAGAGCATGACCTGCCAGGCCCTTGGTGGCCCCCGCCAGCCCTTCTACTCGCCCGTCTTTTGTCTCCACTCTCTACCCCCAGACGCAGTCTCTGGAGGTGGTACCGACGTCCTCACTGTTTTCCAGATCACTGCCCCCTTCCCGTCTCTGGGCCTTCGCGTGTGTTTCTTCTTGGAGCTCACTTTCCCCCATAATTTGTACGTCTGGTGCCTTCTGTAGGTTTCCCCTCAGAAAGTTCTCCTCAGCCTCTCGAACAGCGTCTGGTTGGTCTGGCTGTTGGCTGCCTCTTTCTTTCCACCGGAGGGTTGGCTCCTTGAGGCTAGGAACACCCCTTCCTCATGGTCGTACCTCAGGGGCCCTGGGAGTCGCACACGTATCTGACAAATGGATTAAGTGATGATGGCTTTATTGGAAGAGGATCGTCTTGTCTCGCTAGCCGAGAGCTTGAACCCCTCAGCGATGCGTCTGTGTAGGTGCCGTCTGGTCTGGCACTTGGAGGGACTCACGAGCACCCACACCAGTGTCCCCCGAGCCCAGCCGGCTGCCGAGCCGGGCCTCCTCCTCGTGGTCTGCACTGCCTCGGGCGGCCGCACGCATGTCCATGTGTCTTCCACGTGCCGGGCGTCCCTGGGCAGGATGGCTCTTGTGGGCCTCTGTTTTCGCCTCGAGGTTCACGTCCGCTTTCCTCATGTGTTCTCAGGCGATGTGGAGGGAGGAGGGGGGTTTGCAAGGCGCAGAGGTGCTCGCGCTGCCCTTCCACGCGGGCCGCTGCTGCATCCGTGTGCGGCCTCCGCGCCCCGCTGCCCTCTGTGGAGGGCGGGCTGCGTTGCAGGGTGTGGGCCCAGCGCTGCGCGTGCTGGATCCTGACGCGAGCCCGTGTCTGGTGTGGGTTTGGCCATCGTCACGGCCGAGGAAACGGCCGAGGAGGGCTGCCTAGTTCTCCCACGGGCCGAGAGCGCCTCACGGCCGGAGCCGGGATTTGAACCCCGTCGAGTCTCACGGAGATGCTCCTGTTCGCTTGGCTCTCTTGCCTCTTCACACTTCGTGAGCCTTTAAACATCTACGTGCTGTGTGGAGTTGACAGTGTCGGTAACAGGGATGCCTGCGGGGCTCAGTCCGTGAAGCGTCTGCCTTCAGCTCAGGTCATGATCCCGGCGTCCTGGGGTCAAGTCCCCCATCGGGCTCCCTGCTCAGCGGGGTCTCTGCGTCTCCGTCTCCCAGCTGCTCCTGCTCTGTCCCTCACTCTCTCTCTCTTTCTCTGACAAAAAATCTTTAAAAGTATAGCAGTTATGATAACTTGCTCTTATCATGAATATAATATTTAATCTGAAATGACTTTACAAATAGTAAACATCCAATGGGATTAGATTTTTGGGGACTTGGAATAAAAGATCAGGTATTAACTACATTTCATGACATTTTTATTACTCCCTAGGCACTTTACTTGGTCATTTGCTTTCATATCGTGTATGGTTAAAAATAGCATTTCTCATCCTGCGACTTGTTTTCTAATGCTCGATATAATTCGTTAATGTAGTTTTTCCCGAAGGAAATGTGTGTGTGGTCGCAGATAGGTCGTGGAGCATGTTGGTATAAACGTAACCTCTCTCTTCCTAAACTTACCAGGGACCGGAGAAGATGACGACTACGCGGATGACTTCAACAGGTGAGAAAGCTGGTTGGACGGCACATGCATCGTGGACAGTTTCTGACACAGGGCGCGTGACAGGATTCCCTTCGCGCTCGTGTTCGTGCGTTAGACTCTCCCATCCGTGCTGATCGCAGATGGAGAAAGACAGTCCGTCCAGATCTGCACGCTGGGCTTGGAGGCCTGTCTTAGTGTGGCCGTAGAATGTGAGCAGACGTGCTCCGTCCAGGAAGCTTGGCGCGAGTGGGTAAAGCTGAGGCCTGGGAAGTGACGCAGAGCGGCTCCGAGGAGGCCGGTCACCGGGACCCACGTGCTTCCCCACGTCCAGTGGCGGCAGCGGCGGGGGGCCCACGCAAGTTTAAGAACGCCCCCCCCCCCCCCAGTTACTGTTCTGATGCAGACGGCATCGCAGATCACCTTTTTACATATGTAGGGACAGTGTAATCCAACGAGGTGCCTAATAGCTTGGAAATAGTGTTTGTTGCGGAGAGGATTAGAAATTTGAAGTCAGAGTCAGAATTTTTATGCCATTGATAGGGGTCCCCCCCCGCAATTGGGAATTTATGTTTATTTTTTAACAGAGTAGTTAATAAGCATTTTTTGAGAAGTGGCATGACGTAGTAGATGAAATATTAAAAATCTGGGTTTACACCTTCCTGACCTTGTGACCTTGTGTCCGTGTCCCCTCTGTGGGTCTTTGTTTCTCGCCTCGTAAAGTGACGCGCCTGTTTGTGGCTCATGAAGTTACTTTAAGGATCAAGTGAGATAATTCGTATGAAATTCACGAGATTGAGTATCGTTTTATTGTATTTTATGTAAATGTTTATTTTCAACGTTCGTTTTTCTTTTCTTTCTCTCGAACTAGCACCAGCCATCGCTCAGAGAAAAGTGAGCTCAGTATTGGGGAAGAGATCGAGGAGGATCTTTCTGTGGAAATCGATGACCTCAACACCAGTGATAAAGTACGGTGCGGCCGTGGCCCGCGGAGCGCCGCTCACGCCTGTGTCTCTTGCCAGGGGCGACTGTACCGGGTCAACAGTTAAAGAAGGGCAGTTGAAGGCTGTGACATGACCGTTCCTGGCCCAGGTTCTGGAGTCAGAACTGGCCACCTCAGCGGTGCAGTCAGCGGACGCGAGAGTCCTGTTTGGGGAAGGCAGGATAGAAATCGGAGCATGGATGAGAGTGTGTGATCGAGGAGGCGGAGCGGCATCTCGGCGGGCGGGTCAGGGCTGGTGCAGAGGCCGGCAGGGATGGTACAGTGGACGCAGGTTCAATGGTTAGGGGTCCGTCCTGCAGAGCCACATTTGGCCTTTTTATTAGGCAGGAGCGTGTACTGAGATGTGTGTCGGATAGGAGAGGTCGGGGAACCTCTCAGCATCTCCCGTCGTGCCCATGGAAAGCTGCGGCCCGTTCGGGCGAGGGCCTGTCGGGCATCTCGGGTTAGAGGTCGCTGCAGCCTGGAGGTGAATGTCGCCTCCCAGCATGAGGAGGGAGTCCGTGCTTGTGGCCATCTGGGGATTAGTAGGCGAGAAGGCCTTTGAGAGAGGCAGCGTTTGCTGACAGACACCGCATGTCTGAGCCGGCACCATCCCGGCCTGTGCTCATCTGTGTACTGCGGTTTTTAAGCAAGCCTTGGCCTTGAGTCCTTGGCTGGTTTGTCTGTGAAGTGCAGGTGGGAATGTCTGCCTCCCAGGATTGTGGGCAAGCTTGAGAGAGAACTCCTGACCTGGGATTGGCGCCCGTGGTCTGCCTCCCACCTGGCCCCTCGTGCCCACCCCAGAGACCGCGGCGTGCTGCCTCGTGACCAGATGGGCTGCAGCCGGCTGTTAGCACGCTGTGGTGGTGGTGGTAATGCCGTTTTGCTCTTAGCTCAGCCTTTTGGTAATTCTCATAGATTTCAAAATAGGGGGAAGAGGGAGAGGTAGAGGACTTCGGAATGTGAAGCAGTTTGTGGAGCGAAAGATACTATTTAAGTAACCGCGGCCTATTGTAAGGGTTATTTATGACTCTGCTTGCATTCTGACACTGGTTCTCTTTTTCTTTTGAACCGTAAAGCTTGATGACCTGACACAGGACCTGACCGTGTCCCAGCTCAGTGACGTTGCCGATTATCTGGAAGATGTTGCATAGACGAGGAAGAAAGAAGTATTCTCATCAACAAAGGACAAGGGACTCTGATCACTTCCATTTTTTTTTCTCCAGACAATCACTCTTTGCTGGAAAGTCTGCTCCCTGTTGGTGCCTTGTGTTTCAAAAAGACTGCAGATATTTTTAAAGATTAAGTTTTCATTATACTAAACAAAAGCTTCCTACTTGAGGCCATGTGTGGAAGATACACTGTTCTTAATTTGGGTTAGCTACACATTTGTCTGTGGAAGTTGATTACCGACAACTCAGCTTCATTTCGAGAAGTGAACCCGTGAAACCATGAGTATTCTAGCTCCCTGAAAGGTCTCAATAAAGCTGCAGGCTCACACAGCTCTGCGTGTGTGTGTGGCTTCAGCCAGCCAGAATCAAAGCATACGTGACCGTCGGTGGTGGTGCCCATGGTCGCAGAGCGGCCTGAAGCTTATTACCGGAAGTGAGAGTTGACACGTCTGCTTTATTTTGGATTTCCTTCCGTCTGGAAGGGTTGTTAGACCGTTAAGGTTATATTAAATACTCCCGTGTGTGCTAGTGTTGCTTGTTTTGAAGAAATCTAGGGTCATTACGACTTTTAATCCACGAGTTGTCGCCAACAACATCCGTGGTCACCTCCCCTGTCCACAGAAGAAGCTGTTAGTCCCAGACTGTCTTCTTTATTGTTGTAATTTATTGGGTGTAAGGATGCCTGGAAACTAATACCAGAACGCATCTGAAAGCACCAAGCAGGGCTTCTCTTTCCGATCTGTGAGTCGATCATATTAAAATCCAAATTGGACCTTAACAGTAGTAAAGGCCTAAGACCATGTCCCGTGGGCCGAGCTTTGGTCACCGTATGTGGCTTCCTCACAGCCCTGTAGGACGGAGTCGCCACTGGCCCGTGGGCAGCCTCGTTCCTACCGCACTGCTGCCTGCGGGGTTGCTGGCCCTCACCCCTGGGAGTGATGCGGGCGCAGTCCCCGGGCTGGATGTGAAGCTGTGATTGTGCGCTACGTTTGTATTTTTTATTTGAATTAAATTATGTTTGTTTTTATTAAAAGTCACTTTTATTAATAAAGAGTAAACTAGACCTACTTGACTGGTTTCAGTGAGTAAGCAGACCTCGTGGTTCCTCTAGTGCGTGTTTTTCGGTTCCTGCCTGCCTCGGTGTCATGGAGGCGTTTGCCGGGTGCTCGTCTCTGAGGGCCGCGATTATATAACACGACAGTGTGCTTGTGTAACGTCGAAGTGAAACCCAGCCGTGAGCGCCAAGAGGAAGTAGGACAGAAAGTGGGCCAGCGCGGGCTGGGAGCGGCTCTGTCGGTCTGTCCTCGCACTGTGGCCTCCGACCTCGGTCCTGCCGGCGCGTGCGTGTGGTGTGTGTGCACAGCGCCATGTGGAGATGTAATCTGTTGTAAAAGTCCCCCGCATGCGGATTGTGGAATTCTGTCCCTGGACGTCCTCGCTGTAAGCAGTTGCTTTCTCTAAAGGATTGCAGCTCTGCTCTGGGCGTCTGGCATCTGTCCGACACCTGACGTACTGTCCGTGTTCTCTGATAGGAGCCGGGTCTCGGGAAATGATCTGGAAGGATATATAGCAGGAGGCGCCTTTCAGACTTGTGGGAAACTTGGAACAGCAGCATCTGAAATCTGTCATTCTTCTGTTACGCAGGGAATCGGACCTTGGGATGACATCTGGGAGGACGGGCAGAAAGGGCCAACGTGGGCCTCCTTCGTCATCGGCCGCACGCCTAGTGATGTCAAGTAGCGTAGAATTCAGTGATGGAAAGTTCCATTTCCACCTGTGTGTAGGCTTTGAGTGTGTAACTAGTATCTTCTTCTTGTTCGGAAATGCATTTTGACATACTAATCCATGAAATACGTTTTCATGGTAAAACCTGGATTTTACTGTGAAATTTTTCAAGTATGAGGTGTCATTTTATTGAGGAGGACTCGGAGGGAATAAAAAGCTTTTATTCTCTCCTGTTGGTGTTCGTGCCCCTGTTGTATCTCGTGGTGTGTGATGGGAATGCTGTGGCCCACTGTGGGCCCGCCGACACCATCAGCGTCCCTGTCCCATCGCAGCTCCTTGGGCCCGCGCGGAACCAGCACGTGCCATGCGCACTGCCATGGTGGGGCTGGCTTAGAAGGTTTGCGTCTGTCCCTCCTTGTCCACGTGGCCCTTCCCCCAGAACCGCCCGGCTGGCTTGTTTCCCTCTTGTCCTCAGAGACGCTCCGGCTGAGGGGACGCCCCACTGTGGTGTTTGCTGCTCTTGTCACTGACGTGGCCCGATCGTCGTCGTAAGCTCTGTTAGAGCAGGGACGCTGTAGCCGCCCGGGTATGGGCTCGGCGCCTGAGTAGCGTCTGGATCTGTGCGCGTGTCGATGGGCTCCGCACGTGCCGGCGAGCGTGGCCAAGAAAGGGTTCTGGCGGGATAGCTGCCCCCTAGGATGGTGTTCCAGAGTTTGGGGATTAGCTATCCTGACCTGAGCTGGGGGAGGCCGCCAGGCTTCCGTTCTGACAAGTGGTTCAGGGCTCAGGTCCGGCTGTCAGATGGAACCAGAACTGATGGGGACAGCCTCCCGGAGGCAGCAGCTAGTGGTCCTGCCGTGGCTCGGCGTGGCTGTCAGCACAGGGAGCGGTGGAGGGGACTTGCGGCAGCTGGACTGGCGCTCCCGCCGGGGACACGAGGGCGGCCAGGACACACGGCTTCTGGAGACGTTGGCCCACGAGTCAGGAGCACGCCCTGTCTCGTGTGCTCTGCCCTGCCCACCCCCCCCACCCCCCCGCCAAGGACGATGCGGCTGGGCTCCGTGCTGGGAAGGCGGCGCAGAGATCACCGTGTGGCGACCCATGGGACCCACGCGTGCTTCCCCGGAGGAGCGTGAATAGCTGAAGGCCGAGATGTGCGCGTGTGGCAGCCTCTGCTGGGGGAAGCCGCGCAGAGCCCGGGACAGTTAAATAAATCTCAGGCTCCTGCTGGGGAATCACGAGAACTTTGGTGCTTGAAAGAGGTGGCTTTGATGAGAGGATGGTTGGGCTGGGCCTTCCGGTACAAGGGCCGGGTTCCGGGGTGCCCCCACCAGCACCGATGCCTCCGAGACGGGGCTCCGCGAGCCGGCGGCGTGTGTGGCATGTGACAGTGGGGGGACAGCGGACGCAGCTGGGACAGCGGGGGTGGGTGCCGTGGCGGCGGGGACAGGAGCCCCGCAGGGCTGGAGCAGGTGACACATGCCCTCGCGTGCAGCTCCTTGCCTGCGGAGCTGGTGCATCTTGGTGAAATTGGTGATTCTTAGTGTAAACAACGACTTGCAGGAATCTTGACAGAGCTGAGAGTGAGCTTGCCCACGCCGGCTGCTGGCCATGATGGAGCCGGGCCTGTGACCTTAGCAGGGGAAGTGACTTCTGAACATAGAATTTCTATCCCGATGGCAAAGGAACCTTCCTGCCAACCAGAGATGGATCCCAGCACAAGGTCGGGGGCCTGACGTCTCCCGCGTCCTCGGGGGCGGGCTGCTGGGTTGCTGCGGCTCCCCTCGAGGGGGCTGTGACACTTGTTGGCAGTGGCCGTGCCCCGCCGTGGCTGTCCCTGCGCAGACCCCCTGACCCTGTGCCCCCTGGGAACCAGGGGAGCCGGCGGGCAGGGTGGGAAGAGCCGCAGCGCGGGTCGGGGGAGGAAGCAGGCGGAGCGACGGGAAGGGCCCACCCGAGGGCTCGTGCCGTGGCCACTGCTGATATTCTCACTTGAGCCCCCCCCACACTTGAGTTGTTTTTAGCTATTTGTGCCATCTTCAGATTTGACGAAACTATTTCCCCACTAATGTTCAATTTTCAAACATTTATAGTTGCAGTGAACGCCGACTTGGCTTTTTAGGTTACCAGGCACTGGCTACCGATTTCCATCATCCTTATTTTCTTTGGGTCCTGCAACTCTGTGCGACTGAGCGGTGGCCCTTCTGAGATGGACGATTTTTGGCGACGCAGCCCCTCTCCTGTTAGAATCTCAGCACTTCCCTCGCTGCTCTCTCTGTCCGTGTGGGATGTGGTTTCGGAGCTTCTCTGCCTTCTGTTTTATAAATTTCGATGCAGAGAATGATCCCCTGTGCCAGCACATGGGGCCCTGAGCTTCTGTGCCGCGCATGTCCGCAGACCCTCACGCTCACTGCCGCCTCTGCCTTGGATGCACCGTCGCCCACCTCTCCAGCTCGCACCCGCCTCTGCTTCCGGGGTCCGTGTGGGAGAAAGCACGTGTTCTCCGTTACCCCAGTGCGGCGGATTCTTGTCACCTGTTCGTTTTTACTCCCTGAACACCCTGTCCTGGGGCAAGTCTCACCAACAGCTGTTCTCCAGAGGTTTGGGGTGCCGGGCGCCCACCTGCTCCACAGGTCGCCCTGCTGTGGCCCCCAGTGATGGGGACCCGGGAGACACCTGGGCCGCTGTGCACTGAGCACTGGAGTAGAGGCGTGCTGCCTGCTGGCTGCTGAGAAACCCACCGGAGGGAAGAAGGGTCCCTCCCTGGGACCCCCCAGGAGGAGGAGAAGAGCATCCCACAGGACTGGCAGCACCGTGATGTTTGACGTCTTTGAACTCGGCCCCCAGAAGTACTGGTGGCAGGTGGGTCTGCCCAGGGCTGCCAGAACCACACAGAGCAGCCGAGGGCGCATCTGAGAAGGAAGGGTGTCTCCCAGCTGGGAAGTGCCATCTGGGGTTCACAGCCACGGGGGGCAGGCAGTGGAGGGACCATCGGAAGCCACTGCAGAGGGGAGCCCCCATGATGACTGACCGGTGCTCCGTGTGCTCGTGGACTAGCTAGCATTGTCGCCGACGAGCACATGCTCAGCAGTAACCTGGTCACCATCCTCAGGCCAGAGTCCTAGGCCTTAGTGGGACCTGGATGTGCAGGGAAGCGGGGAGAGAGCCTCGGGTGGCCGTTCAGCTTCTGAGGAATTGGTGGTGCTCTCCCAGGGCCCAAGTCCGACGTCGCTTCCCCTTGCCAGAGCCGCCCCAGAGAGATGCATTGATGACCCCGCTTCCTCCCATCCTTGGTGGCGGCCCAGAACTGGGACTCCACTGTCCCTGGAGGGGGCTGTTGGGATGCTATCAATGTGGAAACTCCCGGAGCAGTTACAAAATGCCGTAAAACTTACATTCTTCACTGTGATTTTAGCCCCTCAAAGTGCACTGTAGTTCTGTTCTCGAGATGAAAGAACAACTCTCAGTGGTCGCACACTGAGACTGAGCTGGGGACGGGCTCCAGTTTCCACTGATTCACTCGCACTGGCAGGAATCTCCGTGACAAACTGTCAGAAATTATCCTGACGTAAATCATAGGAGTGCTTTTCAGATCATACCAGAACTAGTAATTCATGAATTAAATTCCAATTACAAATAATGAATAGGCTCTTGTAGTATTTGATAATCCAGTTAATGAGAAGAGAGCATCATGTAAACATATAAAAATATTTAAACATACTGCTGATTTAACACAGTATCAGTAAAGATAATAAGAATATGCCATTACCTTGAGGACATTGATGACAAACTGGGGAATGAAGATCATTAAAAGAGCATTTATGTTGTTAAAATGTCACTAGTCACTGAGGAAATTTGAAATGCTACAAATCCTATACTCAAGTGAAGAAGAATGGTCTAAAATTTGACAATTCTAATACTTGCATGACATTTTCAAAATAAAATGTCAGTAATGGAAAAACCATTTTAATTATTCCAGAGTAAAATTATGTAACTCCATAGAGATTTTCAAAAAGTCATTCTAATATGAAGAAGTATTATCAAAAACTACATTAAAACAACATAGGAAAAATGTACTGTGAAGATAGTGTCAGGCACTCTGATCCTTTCTCGTGGCTGTGTGGTGAAGGTCCAACTGACGTCAACTTACCCATCCTGGGGGTCTATGTTATAGGTGAGGAACCCAAACAATATGAAGCTGGGGATGTATTTACGTATTGTTCCTCTCCCCTCTCTCCAGGAGGTGAGAGCCCTTAGATGTCCTTGTGAAATGTAAGCACAGAGCAAAACAGAGGGGAGTCTGTGTGTCTGTCTAGTAACTGTAAGATTTGTCCTTTGTCCAAGGTCCCAGTCAAATTTGTTCAGAAATCTCTAACCATGTAGAAATATGAAAATACTTTCTCAGCAAGTCTGGTTGCTGGGCATGATTCACCAAAGAACAAGCTGGCGAGTGACGAGTGGGGAACAGCTGAAACAGACTTCAGGGCCGGGAAAAGGTGAGGCTGTGTGTTACCGGCCAGAACGCATCTCATCCCACTTTCTGGTCCTTAACAGCTTCCATGAGATGTAACTCATGCTAAGTATAGTTTACCCATGTCAAGTGTACGATTGAACAGTTTTTAGTGTGTTTACAGACTTGTGCCACCATCACCACAATCCATTTTGGAAGATTATCATCACCCAAAAAGGCCCTCCGCCTCTGTTAGCAGCCCCCCCACACCCCCTCCCTGAATCTACAGAGTCGTCAACTCTGGACGTCTCTTCTAAATGGGATCGTATAATACGTTGCGATGTATCGCCTCCGTGACCCTGAGCATCGTGTCTTCACGGCTCGTCCATGTTGCTACAGGTGTCAGCTCTTCATTTCTTTCTATAGCCAAAGGATATTCTGATTGGATATACTGTATTCGAGGTATCCGTAACTTGGTGGAGATGGGGTGTTTCTAGGTTTCACTGCTGTGACTAATGCTGCTGAGAGCATTCCAGTGCAAGTTTTTGTGTGCGTGCATGTGAGTATAGCTTTTTTCTTGGATGCATACACAGAGAAGGAGTTTCTGGGTCCCGTGATGACTCTGTTTAGTGCTTTGAGGAATTGCCAAACTGCATCCCCAGCAGCTATGGATGAGGCTTCCTGTCTCTGCACAGTCTCGCTAATGCTCGTTAATAGCTCTTTTTTTGAATATAGCTGTTCTGATGCGTGTGAAATGGTATCACATTGTAGTTTCGATTCGCATTTGGAGTATATTATTTTATGTGCACTTGAGAAGAATTCGTCTTCTGCTGTTAGGCACAGTGTTCCATAGATGGTTTTTAGGTCCAATTTTTAGTAGTGTTGTTCAAGGCTTCTGTTTCCTTATGGAGCTTAATCTTAGTTGTTTTATCCTTTATTGAAAGTGGGGGTATTAAAATCTCCAACTATTGTTGAATTATCTCTTTCTTCCTTCAATTCTGTCACTTTTTTGCTTCTTGTAGTTTGGAATTCTGTTGTTAGGCGCAGATATGTAATTGTCATGTCTTCCTGAGGGAGGACCCTTTTTCATTATAAAATGTCCCTCTTTATCACTAGCAATTTTGTTTTGTTTTAAAGTCATTTTGGCTGACATTCTGGCCCTTAGGGTGGCTGTTTGCTTGGTGGTTGTTCCTTTCAACCTACTTGTACCTTTGAATCCAAAGTTTGTCTCCTGTAGATAGCATGTAGTTGGATTAAAAAAAAAAAAAAAAAAAGGGCATCTGGTAACCTCTATCTTTCGACTAGATTGTTTGATCCATTCACATTTAGTGTAATGATTGAGACAGTCTGGATTTATGTCTGCAGTTTTAATTTTTGTTTAGTATGCGTCTCATGTCTGTTTCGTTTCTCTCTTCCTTTACTGCTTTCTTTTGCCCTAAGTATTTTCTAGTGTAACATTTTTCACTCCTGATTTTTTCACTGTATTTTCACTCTAGATTTTTCCAGTCTTATTGAGGATAATTGACATGTAACACTATGTAAGTTTAAAGTGTACAGCATAATGGTTTGATATGTCAATGTTTTGTGAAGCGATCACAACAGGTTTAGCCAGCATCCGTCTTCTCATGTAGACACGATAGAAAGAAAAGAAAAAACACTTCTGCTTGTGAAGAGAACTTTAGTTTCTGCTCTCTTAACAAGTTTCCTGGGCGTCCTCACTATATTTTTCAAGTATTTTCTTACTGATTGCTCTGGGGCTCACAGTGTACTTCTCAATCAATCAGATTCTGCGTAGGTCTACACTCAATTATTTCCACTAAGTGGTGGAAGCATCTCTCCTGTATAGCTCTCTACCCTCTCCTCTTTTTCTTTTTGTGCTATTGTTGTTCTACTTATTAGCTCTCTACCTGTTACAAACACAAGAATTATCTGTTCTAATTATTACCTTATATAATTTTGGGTCTTTTGAAGAACCTGAGACTATAAAGTGAGGAAGGGAGGCAAGAGGAGAGGGAGAGGGGAGGAAGGGAAATCAGAAAATGGGGGCATTTGTGAACTTCCACCTTTCAGCTCTGCAGAGAACAGAGCCCGCCTTCCTCTGCTTCCGCGGGCCCACGGCGAACCCCGTGGGCAGCCCTTTCCTGGACCGGCTCACCTGTTCACGGGCAGATGCGGTTGTGGTGTGTCTGAGGTGACTCAGGCACTCCCGGGTTGGTCTTGCACTTTGTTGAGCCGGACATACAAGGGGCACTGACTCCAGGTGGATCTCGGTGGAGTTTCGGGGACAACCATTCACAGCTGTGGGTGATGTCTCAAGAGACCAGAAGCGTGCAAGGTGACCGTCCCAAGGACAACCTGCTGGGTGTGCCGTGGAGCCTCGTGGCTGGAAGCAGGGTTGGGTGACAGGTGCGGAGAGGCCCTGGCTTCTGGATCGGCGTACCCGGTTTCCCACACCCCAGCCCTCCTTCCCGCAGAAAGAAGAAATGTCAACCCCTGGCTAACCCGCGAAGTTCTGTAATGTAATTCTCTCAGAAATGGGAACTTCTCTTCTTTGCTCATGCCTTGCGCCAGGGGAGAAGGGCTCTGGTGTATAGTCAAGATAAAGCAGAGTAAAGGAACATCCGAATGGCTTCACTGACCCCCCCATTACCATGAAACCAAATAACTATTTCATGAAATTTAGCTGTTTCTTAGAAAGTGACCAAAATATTCTGAGCTTTAAGTCCTGAATCAGCAGAGGTGTTGAAATAAGCCTCAGGAAAAATAACTGGCCTAGTTTTTCCCATGAAAATGTGTGTTTTAGGTGAAATAGCAAATTGACGTGATGAATGTGAGTGGCCGGTCGTGGGAGGTGGAAGGTCCCGCCGGGAGGAAGGAAGCCCGGGTCCCGCTCAGAGTGACCGCGGCCCGGCCTCCGCGGGGCCTCCAGCTCCTCCCACGGCGCGCTCCTCTGGACCCTGCCTCTCCCAGCACCGCGGGTGCTGGCCCCTGGCCCACCGCGGGTGCTGGCCCCCGGCTTGATGCGGGTGCTGGCCCCCGGCCCACCGTGGGTGCTGGCCCCCGGCCCGCTGTTTCCACCCTGGACTATAGAGCTCCAGGGCACTGGCTCAGGCCACCTGTGGGGCTGTGGAGGGGAGACTGGAGCCCCATCCGTTCTTCCTTTAACATCTAATCAAGTTGTGAGATTTAAAACTAAGAATTCTCCTTTGCCACTTTGGGGGAAGTGCCTCCAGCTCCACCTTCTAGGACCTTCCAAGCGACTGCTTCTGTCGCGCACGTGCAGCCGCTAGCCTCGGCTGAGTGGTGGCTGGCGTGCTGCCTATACGGTGTAGCCACCTGGCAAGGGGAAAACACCACTTTGTAGAGAAGACCAGCGGGACGGCTGCGGGATCCACCGGACACGTCGCTGCTGCTCCAGACAGAGGGTGGGGGCTCCTCGGGGGGACAGGCACCGTTGTGCTCAAAGTTAAAGCGATTACTGAAATTTAAAAAAAATATGCCTAAAACGATGTGCTTTTCTATTCATATTTAGGTATTTAAACAACTCTGTCTTCATGATATGCCCAGTGATGGCAACAAGCAAAGTAACATCATTTACCGAGCTCACATGTTCAAGTTGTACCCCTGGGAGCGGGGGCAGGAGAACTAGAGCGCTTCCCATTTCTTTAAAAAAAAAAAAAAAAAAAAAAATTACCATGGGAGTGTAAAAATATTTGGCAGCCTATGTCCTAAGAAACAGCAGATAAATTTTAAATGTTTTTCATAGGAAGAAAACAAGTTGAGGGCTCAGAAAAACTGGAAATAGTGTTTAATTGACGAACTTTATAAGAACAAGTGTTGATCCATTGTGGGCAAGCAAGGGTGGAGAGAAGAGGGACAGAGATGAGCTCCTGGGCAGGTGCAGGAGGGAAGTCCGGGTGCGGCTGGAGGAGGAGCATGGTGCGGTGGGGGGGGGGGCGGGCAGCGGCAGGAGAGGACACGGCCTATGGGGGTGCTGAGCCTTGCGCGGTGAGTCAGGGGCTTCCTGGGTGAGGGACAGGTGAGCTGTTTGGTCCTCTGTGCTGCTGGCATCAGAGCCACCCTGACCTGGTGGGCCACGGGATGCTGTGGCCTCACCTCCAGGACTTGCTTCAGGACCCAGAGTGCAGCAGTGCCCTCCAGCCCGGTTCTGAGAACGCTGGGCTCGGGGGCAGGGAGTGGGATACTTCATGCTACGCATTTGTATGCTTAACCAGCTGTCTTTGTGGGTGACGTCCGCTCCCCAACCTGAGCGACTCGAATTCTTGGGGAGTTATTTCTGCACTGAAAAAGGAGTGACATCTTCAGTCTTGTGAAATCCATTCATATCTCACTCTTACTGCTGGCCTGCCCGTGAGATCGAATACAAAGCTTTCCCCAGGTCCAAGCGCCAGGACCTCTGCCGCTCTCATCGCAGGCGGGCATGATATGCCATCTGTCCCCAGGTTTAGTCATGGTAATAGGACATCTACATGCACCTTTCTTCTAGAGACTCACTCCTCTCTAATCGTGTGGGCTCTCAGATGCACTAGAAATATAGGCCACCCCAGGAGAATGCAGACCAGAGTAGGAAACTTTGCAGAAAATTATCTTGCTATTTCTTTCCAGACTAGCTGAATTTTCCACTGTGGTTTGGCTTCTGTGGTTTCAGAAGTAATGTGTGTGCTGCGCGCGTGCTCTTATGTAATAGCAGCCCCAAGGCCAAGGCCCCCGGTCCCTGTTCAGCCACGCTCCCGAGCGGGGAGCCGAGCTCGCAGGACGGGGCGTGGGCATGCTCCCCCAGACGGAGTGTTCTCTCCACACCAGAGGTTCAGAGGCTTGAACATGGAAAATGTATTTGCAATGGAGTTTCATTAATTAATAGTCTTGATGAGTGTCCAGATTTTTAATGTTTTTCTTCAGTGACTTAGGGCATTTCATGAATTCGGGCTCCTTGTCCTCTGTGTCAGTTATTGCCTGATATTCTGTCTGTGCAGCATGGCTGTCAGGAGAGCACGGCATTCAGCATCTGAATGCAACCCTTGCCAGCTGTTACTGGGCTGGCAGCCTCTGGCGTCATGCTTATAGGCCCTAGAGAATGGCGGGGCCAGCAGAGGGGGCAGCCTGGGGCCCTGAATGGCTGCATGGAGCAGATTCCCTGTCTCCCGAAGTTCTCCTGTGTGAAGTCACAGAGGTTTTTGTTTTTTAAGAGAGGGAGACAATGAGGGCCCTAAGGGAGTGGCAGGGGAGAGGGGCAGAGGGAGACAGACAGAATCCCAAGCAGACTCCATGCCCAGTGCAGAGCCTGATGCAGAAATTGAAACTACAACCCTGAGATCATGACCTGAATCGAATTCGAGAGCCTGACACTTAACCAACGGAGCCACCCAGGTGCCCCAAATCACAGAGGTTTGGAAGCTGACTCTTTCAGTAGCCATTATAACTTCCACCCCAGATAACATAAATTTTCGTTTTATGAGAATCATGTGTGTCCCTGCATATTCTTTAAAAGTCACATTCATTCATTTATTCATACTTTCAATACCATGAGATGGCTGTCCTATGCTAGCTATTTTATAAAAATAAATCCATCTATTAAGTTTTTGTTGTTGTTGTTATTTGCTTTGCTCCTAAGGGTGATGAATAGAAACAAATTCCACTAGAATGTTTCTTATTCATGGGGGTCAATCAAATACAAGTTTTCCTGAATTACTTAAAGAGATAAAAATATCACATTGGTGGGGAATAATAGAAATAAGGTGGGGGTGGTAAGGGATAGCAATAACCATCCACTAAAGATTACATTTTGGTGTTTCTTTTCCCACATCACTGGAAATGGTTCTTGTTTACCAAAAATGATAATCATACTAAGAAACTGAGTGGGACTTTTTCTTTTGTTATAAAAAAGTTAACATACTCTTAATGCCATGATCCAGGTCAAAGAGATGCACTGGAAAGTCACAGCAAACACTGTAGTAAATTAGACAGCATTAAAACAACATTAGAGACATTTCACCAAATAGACCCCCATTTGCACTAAAATACAAACTGTGTATGATTAAGTGTGATAGGTTTTCAGGACTCATTCATACAGAACATACACAAATCCTCATACCTATGCTGGAAAGGACACGGGAATCCCCAAATACACAGATTCATCCCATGTTTGGATAAGAAGATTCACTGATGTAAATGCATTAATTCTTGAAGGGTCTATACACACAGTGTAATTTCTTTAGATTCTCAAAGGGCTTTAAAAACACAGAAACTGACAAAATAATGCTGAATTCATGTGATGGAAATACATGGACAAGTGGTCCCTGCCACTCAGCCACCCACTCTCCACCACTTTGCCGCCTTGCTTGTTTCCTTTGTAACTCTTACCACCATTTAAATCACTCAGACTGGGGAGCCTGGGTGGCTCAGTGGGTTAAGCATCTGCCTTTGGCTCAGGGTCCTGGTACCAAGTCCTGCATTGGGCTCCTTCCTCAGCAGGGAGCTTGTTTCTCCCTCTGTCTCCTGCTCCCCCTGTTTGTGCTCTTTATCTCTGACAAATAAATAAACAAAAATCTTTAAAAAAAATCACTCAGGCCAAGGGAACGGTCAACAAAACTAAAAGGCAACCCACAGAATGGGAGAAGATATTTGCAAATGACACATCAGATAAAGGGCTGGTATCCAAGATCTATAAAGGACTTAACAAACTCAACACCCCAAAACAAATAATCCCGTCAAGAAATGGGCAGAAGACATGAACAGACATTTCTCCAAAGAAGACATCCAGATGGCCAACAGAAATATGAAAAAATGCTCCATATCACTTGCCATCAGGGAAATACAAGTCAAAACCACAGTGAGATACCACCTTACACCAGTCAGAATCTCTAAAATTAACAAGTCAGGAAACAACAAATGTTGGAGAGAATGTGGAGAAAGGGGACCCTCTTACACTGCTGGTGGGAATATACAAGCTGGGGCAGCCACTCTGGAAAACAGCATGGAGGTTCCTCAAGACGTTAAAAATAGAGCTATCCTAGGACCCACCAATTGCACTACTGGGTATTTACTCCAAAGATACAAAGGTAATTAAAAGAAGGGACACCTGCACCCCAGTGTTCATAGCAGCAATATCTACAATAGCCAAAGTGTGGAAGGAACCAAGATATCTTTCTTTCTTTCTTTTTTTTTTTTTAGATTTTATTTATTTATTTGACAGACAGAGATCACAAGTAGGCAGAGAGGCAGGCAGAGAGAGAGAGGAGGAAGCAGGCTCCCCACGGAGCAGAGCCCCCGATGCGGGACTCAATCCCAGGACCCTGGGATCATGACCTGAGCCGAAGGCAGAGGCTTAACACACTGAGCCACCCAGGCACCCCCAAGATGTCTTTCCACAGCCAAGTGGATAAAGAAGATGTGGTTCATATATACAGTGGAATATTACTCAGCCATCAGAAAGGATGAATACCCACCATTTGCATCAACATGGATGGAAGTGGAGGAGATTATGCTGAGTGAGATAAGTCAAGCAGAGAAAGACAATTATATGGTTTCTTTTTAAAATATTTTATTAATTTATTTGACACAGAGAGCAAGAGATCACAAGTAGGCAGAGAAGCAGGCAGAGAGAGAGGGAGAAGCAGGCTCCCCACTGAGCAGGGAGCCCAATGCAGAGCTCGATCCCAGGATCCTGGGATCATGACCTGAGCCGAAGGCAGATGCTTAACCTACTGAGCCACCCAGGCACCCCTATCATATGGTTTTGCTCATATGTGGAACATAAGGAATAGGGCAGAAGACCACAGGAAAAGGGAGGGAAAACTGAATGGGAAGAAATTGGAGAGGGAGACAAACCATGAGAGACTCTGGATTCTGGGAAACAAAACTGAGGGTTATAGAACAGAAAGGGTGGGGGCATGGGGTGCCCCGGTGATGGGCATTAAGGAGGGCACATGATGTGATGAGCACATCACATGAGTGTTATACACAACTAATGAAGCTTTGACCACTACATCAAAAACTAACAATGTACTCTATGTTGGCTAATCGAACATAACAACAATAACAACAAAAATCACTCAGGCTTTTCTGTCTGTTTCCCTCTTAAATAAAGACAATGGCAGGGGTTAAAAGGATATCTTTATATTTCCAGTGTGGTGCAGTATCTGGGATTCAATAGGGATTCAGTAAATAGTTTTGGAAAAATAAACTGAGACAGATTTGGAAGGTCATTTTGTATGCTTAAAAAATTCAGGAAGGTGAAGTGAGAAGTGTTGGGTTAGGGTAATGGATTTAGGAATTTTCAGTAATGTATTTAGTGTTATTACATTGTCCTCATATGTTTTCAAAAGGAAAGAGAATCTCTTAATTTAAACATGAAATGGTCCTTGTGCCCTGGACTGTGTTAATTTTGTACAGCACGACTGCTGTCAGATGTGAGGAAAGGGATGAGTTAGTGGGTATGGGCAGAGGGAGTGCCAGTGGAAACCATGGACTTCTAGCTCAAAGACTAGGAAATGGAATGCCCAGTGCTCAGAGAGGGGGTAGCTGTCTCCTACTTTGCTTCTCTTGCACCCAGCTTCTGTGCAGTGCCAGTGGAGGCACATAGCTGCCTCATCTTTGAGGGAGGAGGGAGAACCCTCTGCTCTGATGGGAGAACATTAGGTCCCATGAAAGTAGAATAAACCTGTATGAATTTTTCTCCCTCTACTTCTGCCCCTGCGGCTTGGCCCTGGGTGTAAGCACAGTCAGAGGGAGTGAGGAGTGATGTGGTTGATGAAAGCTAGAGCTGTCTGGCAGGAGGACTGGAAGGGAACCCAAGGGGCCAAAAAATACTGGGAGATGGCAAAGAGGGAGCATCCCAGAAAATGACCCCATAACATTCTTTATGACTCTTGGGCACCCCTGAGCTGTGCATGCATGGATCTGACCTTACACGGCATACCCTAGACATTGAGTGCCGATCTTTGGAGAAGCCACCACCCAGCCCCAAGACTGGCCACTGGGTGCCATATGCATTGGACAGATCTGAATGGCACTAGGAAGGGTTTGAAAATTGATCTGGCTTTGTAAACACACACCATGGAAGGCAGATAGGGACTTGTAGCTGAAATTCAACTAATTGATTGCCTTCCAAAACAAAAAAAGTGAAGCAAGATCCAGAAGGTTATGCTATTCAAGTATCCTGGATACAATCCAAACTTACTGCAGAAAAGAGCCATTAAAATCTTAACTTGTGCAGGAATGGTGATCAACAGTTGAGATGACACAGCTGATGAAATTATTAGACTAACACTGTAAAGTAGCTCTTGTAATAATGTTCCTTGAGCTGAATGAAGAGATAGAAATCATCAGGAAAGAAAGAGAAGTCAAGAACTTAGTGGAAATTGGAACTGAAAATTGCAAAAAAAATGAATGAAAGACTCACTGGGTTTAGTAGCAGAACAAAGATGACAGAGGAATGAGTCAGTGAACTTGAAGACTGATCAACAAAATTAGCTAATTTGAACAAGAGAGAGAAAAGAGACTGAAAAAAAAAAAAAATGAACAGAGTTAGGGATTTGGGATCATACCAAAAAGGTTAACATTTTTACCACTGGAATATCAGAGAGAGAGGAGAAAGAGTGTGCATAGAAAAAATATTTGCTTCTGCATAGCAAAGGAAACTGTCAAATGAAAAGGCAATGTACTGAATTGGAGAAAATATTCGTAAACCACATTTATCTGATAAAGGGTTATATAAAAGTACAGGAGAACTTCTACAACTCAATAGCACCCCCCTCCAAACAACTCAATTAAAAATGGGCAAGACCTGAATAGCCATTTTCCCAAAGAAGATGTATACAGATGACCATGGAAAATGTGCACCATCACTAATTGTCAGGGAAATGCAAATCGTAACCACAATGACACTACTTCGTATCCACTGAATGGCTAGAATGATGAAGTTAAAAATAACCAATGTTGGTGAAGATATGGAGAAATAGGAACCTTCATACACCACTGGTGGGAATGCAAAATGGTTCAGTTGCTTTGGAAGACAGGCTGGCAATTATTTAAATGCTGAAACACAGAGTTATCACATGATCAGGCAATTCCATTCCTAGGTATATACTCAAGAGAAATGAAAACATATGTTTATGCAATAACTTGTACATGGATATTCATAGCAGCATTATTCATAATAACCAAAGGTGGAAACATCCCAAATGGCTAATCATGGATGAAGGGATACATCTCTAATGTATCCATACAAGGGAATATCATTCGGCCACAAAAAAGAATGAATGAAATGCTGATTCATGCTGTAAATTGGATGAAATTTGGAAACATAAGCTAAGTGTAAAAGCCATTCACAAAGTCTACATGTTATATGATTCCATTCATAGGAAAGTCCAGAAAAGGTAAATCTGTATATAGACAAAGTAGATTAGTGGTTGCTGCTTAGGGGTGGTGTAGCAGATGGCGGGATGGGGATCCGGGGTTGAACACTAAAGGGCATGGAGTTTCTTTTCAAGGTGATTAAAATATTTTAAAATTGACTGGTGATGGGTGCACACATTTGTAAATGTCCTAAGAACCTATTGAATTGTATTCTCTAAAGATGAATTGAATGGCATGTGAATTATTGTCAATATATATCAATAAAACTGTTAAAAAACAAAAAGAAAAAGCATGGAAAGAAATATACTCTGTAAACACAGATCAAAAGAAAGCTGGAGTGGCTGTATTAGTACTGGACAAAACGGATGGCCGAGTAAGGATAATTACCAGAGATAAAGACTGATGTAACATGATGAGTGCAATTCACCAAGAAGACACTGATGATAGAGCTTCAAAACATACAAAACAAAAACTAAAAAAAAGAAACTGAAACAAGTAAAAGAAAGATGTACAGTAATAGTTGGAAATGTCAACATTCCTGTCTCAGTAATTTGTGGAACTGACAGAAAAACTAGTAAAGATATAGAAGAACCGAACAATATCATCATTCAATTGGATCTAATTGACATTTGTAAAATACCCCACCCCACAATGGCAGAATAAACATTCTTTTCAAGCACACAAGGAATAATCACATAAATAAACCAAATCTTAGATTATTTAAAAAAACTCTTAATGAATTTAATAGAACTGAGACGATATGAATATGTTTCTGACCATAATGATATTAAACTAGAGCTTAATAAAAGACATATTAATATTATCACAAGACAATATTCTTGGGGTTTCACAAGAAACTCTAACCTCTTGGAAATTAAACAGTACTTTTCTATAGTCCATAGATAAAGGGGGCATTTCAAGAGATATTATAAAATACTTTGAGCTCAATAAAAATGAAAATATATTACAAAGCATCCATAAAGGCAGTGCTTAGAAGGAAATTTACTGCCTTCAGAGCTTGTATTTAAAAAGAAAGGGCTCAAATCAGTAATCCGAACTTCTACCTTAAGAGACTATAAGAAGGAGAGAAAATAAGTTAAAAGATAATGAAATTCAAAATCAATGAAATTGAGAACAGAAAAAATACAATCAAAGAAACCAAAAATTTGTTCTCGAAAATATCAATAAAATTCATTAAGGTCTAGCAAGAAAAAAGAAGATGCAAATTGTTAATAAAATGAATAAAATATAGGATGTCACTATAGACCCTACATACAGTAAAAGAATAATAAAGGACTACAACAAACAACTATACACGTAACATTGACAACTTAAATGGACAAATTCCTTAAAAGACAAAACCACCAAAATTCACTTACGAAGGAACACATGACTTACGTGATCCTAAGTCTGTTAGAGAAAATAAGTTTGTAGCTAAAAACCTTTCAAAAAACAAAACTCCAGATCCAGATGGTTTTGATGGTAAATTCTCCCAAGCATTTAAAGAAGAAATATAAATCCTCTCAATAAAACAAAAATTCTCAGCAAACCAGGAATAGAAGGAAAGTTCTCAATCTGATAGAGGACATCAACAAAACCCCACAGCTCACATGATGGTATAGAAGTGAACGCTTTCCTTCCAAGATCAGGAGCAAGAAAAGGGCTGTCCATGTTCATCGCCCCTACTTATTATTGTACTGGAGATGGCAGCCAACGCAACAAAGCAAGACAAAGAAATAGAACCTACACGGATTGGAAATAAGAGACACGGTTGTCCCCACCCAAGACTACATGATTTTCTAGGTATAAAATCCTTGGGCTTGGGGTTTTATGCAGCTGGTCTCCTCCAACTTCTCCGGCTCCTTGCCCCAGTCTGTGTGTTGAGCTCTGGGACAAAGAGCCCTGGACTCTGCACCAAGGTCGGGGCAGAAGAGCTGACCCAGGCTTCAGTCTGTCCTCGTGGTGTGCTGGCTCATGACAGTGTCCAGCTGTCCTTGGTCTTCCCCATTTTATATCCATTTCACTTCCTGTCTGTCTTATGGATTTCAAACTCTAGCAGCAGATGGGGAGGAAATGAACTTACAGACCGAATATATAGATATCCTTCTGGTTTCACTTCTCTGCTTGAACCTGGACACAGTCATCTAACCTCTCCATCTGATCATCTCAAAAATGAGGAAAATTGTACCTATTTCATCAGTTCATGTATATTAAACTGAGATAACATGTTCAAAGTCTGTATTTCTTATGTGAGACTGTTGGATGAGTCTCTGCTTTTGTTATATATGTATTGTTTTAGAAAAAAATGGAATTAGTAAACTTTTATTTCTGTGTGCTTCTTCCCCAAAGGCAAATGACATATATACTGTGTGTTGTATATATGGGGTTAGAGTATTTATGGAATTCCTGTGGAAATTCCCTTGGTTTCTAGAAATATTCTGGTTTGTTACCTTTCTAGTAGAGAAAAGAAAGGAATCTATGTTTCTTCCTTCCTTCCTTCTTTTTTCCCCTTCCTTCCCTTTCCTTTCCTCTTCTAACACAGTAAGAAGGATATTTAAAGTCCCCACTGAACATTTGCCCAAAGAGAGAAGAGAATTACATTTGGGTGGCAGCATTGGTCCACCATTTCTGCCCAGTGGGACTTGTTTAAAGGGGTCGACTCCCTCCCCGTTCCCCTTCCTGGGAAAGTCACCTGTTCAGTATAAAGACTCCAGCTGTGGGCAGGACACCTCCATCGCCACCCCTGAAACCACATGAGCCATGCCAGGGGCTGGATAGGGGTTGGGCTATGGGGGCAGCGAAATGGTCCCACTGTCAACAAAGGGCTGGAGGCAAAGCAATGACACTGGACAAGGATGAACACTGCATCCTACAGGGACGGTGGGAGGGCAGGATCACCTGGCTGGACTCTGCTTCTCAGTGCGGTCCCGTCGATCTCAGCTAGACTTGGTCCAGGATGGTCAGGCAGCCTCAAAAACCTCTGCTCTTGCCAACTCCCTGAGGCAGTTTCAGAAGGGAAGGGGAAAGTCCATGACTCAGAATTAGGACCTGTTTCCCTGCCCTCCCTCACCTGGCATTTATCTAGAGCACTTTTCTCTGCTCGCTCTTTTAAAATGGAATAATCGAGACAAATATTTCATAAATCCTAGTTAATAGATCTCTTAACTTAAAGTTTTGAATAGTTTTTGTCCAAATGACAGTAATCCTTCCTTGGGCCTTAATTAAGTTTAAAGAATTGATTTAATAAAATTAAAAGTAACTATTCTAGAAATCAAGTTGATTCTCCAACTTCAGGAAACATATTCTCCCGCTGAGTGACCATGTGTGCAGACAGACGGGGAGAACGGATTTGGTGGGGAAACTGGCTGCTAGGTCCATCGGCTTTCTTCTCCAAAATGAAACCTCAGCCCTTGACCAAAAAAGCAGTTGCATTTTGGTTTCTCCTTTAAAGGATCCGGACACTTGGGAGCCTTGTGTCAGGGCTGAGAAGGAGAAGGGGCAGCTGCCCTCTGGCCCGGGCCCGGCCTGCGGGCTCGGTGGCCGGGGGGCTTTCCTTCAGCTCCTCTCCTCCGGGAACCCGGGGCCTCGTTCCTCATGGTGCAGCTGTCCAGCCGCACGATCGTCCCAGGGATTTCCGGACAGACCTGCCGTTCCTCTACGCCCTTGCCCTGTGACAGGGGAGAGAGCATGACCTACATAGAAGGCAGATTTTGAATCGAAATCCAGTTCCGATGTGCACTGGATTTCTCAGGGGCCCATTACATAACCCCTCTCGAAGCCTGGGCTTCTGCATCTGTAAGATGGAGACAGCACCAGCTTTGCATAAAGTCTGTGAGCATTAAACAGAAAAGCGACACCCAGGACGCAGCAGGTTCTCAGTATTCATTCACCCTCCTCCTCCTCCTCCTCGCCTCTGTGGCTTCTAACGTGTCTCCGATTCTCAGGGGCACAAGCTCTTGCCCCAGCCTACGGTTTCTAAGCCACACGTGAGGACAGTCATGATTTGGGGGGTCACCAACACAAAGCCAGCATCTCCACAGGCTCCGCCTTCGAGGGACCAGATGCGGTGTAGAAGTAGACCGACGCTGTAAGCGCTCTATTCGCTACGTGCCCAGGAGGACCCGCTTCTGATCCCAGTGTCATGGCCTCCTGGTCCTGAAACCTGGGGCACAGGTTTCTCTGCTCTCGCTTTCTCTTTCCCGATCCGCAGCATTTCCTGGTAGGTGTGGGGAGAAAGGGCGGCTAAGCCATGCAGAGTGCCCAGCACACAACAGGCCCCCCACGCATGTTGGCAAGACTTACCAACGCCCTCTTTGTGACGTCACCTAGGGACTGGAACCCGCTCCCGTAGCGAAGGCTGGGAGGGAATAAAGTGACCCCAGCATTTACACAGCTGTAGAGCCACGGAGACCCATGTCTAGAGGATGGTTGAGGATGGTTGGAAAAGTTTAGAACCTTTTTAAGGACATTTCCCTGTAGGGAAAACTTTGCTGACCTTTGGAGTTTTTCAAATCTGTTCCTTAAGATAAGGAACCCTACCCATCAGTCAGGGTAGGGCTGGATTCTGCCACGGTGACAAGAGGCCCCATTTCTCACCCAGGCCGTGTGTCCGTCCCAGGGCCGCCCCCTGCTGCCCTCCATCCAAGTCTCTCCGGAACAAGAGAGAACGGAAAGCCTGGCCAGACTGCGACCTGCTTCCTCTGGTCTCGTTTTATTACCCAAAGCAGGTCGTGGGGCAGCTCCTGCCTAACTCCGGGGGTGGTGGTGTGCGGAGGACGGCAATCTACTCCAACTGTACTCAGAAGGCAGAGATAGAAACACGGACGCACACCAACTATTAGCACTCAGACTTAACAGAAATGCCAGGCACTGGAACCCACCAGTCGTGCCCACTGATAGAATGGCGCCGGTGTTCAGTGAAAGCCTCAGTGCTGGGGTGTCAGACCACATGGCGCTTTCTGATTCCCAGAAGAAATTCAAAGCGAGACTCGTCATTTTATGGTTGAATTTAAAGTGACTTTTGGAATGCCTTCTCCTAGGAATCCATAAAGAAATCAAGATCTACACTTGGAGCCAGAAGCGATCTTATCTGTAAATGAAAACTGGAATATAATTGCTCCTAATAGCGATTCAGCGTTTAATACGTAGTTTGTGCCACTGAGATGCTGGTAACATAATGTTTAAGGAAGCGACAACAGCTTTGTATAGACCGTATCGCCATTCAGAGCATTGGCAAACACTTTTCTTTTGGTGACAACTTTCATGCCAACAGATCTGTTATTTAAAAAGATCCCAGGAGTCCTACGTTGCTTTGGGAAACTGGTCTTCAGACCTTTCTTTAAATATAACCTGTATCCCCAGTGTGCACATTTCCGATCAAGCGCGACCTTCAGCAGATCTGACCAGGAGCGGCAGAGGTCCGGTCGGCTTTAGCACAGCCGTGTCTACTGACCGACATGCATCTTTATACGGAACAGCACACACAGCAAAAACACCAGGGAGATCAGAGTAGTGGGGCGATGAGGCCCCGCGTGATCGTTGGCAGGGTCAGCCCCAGGCTTAGGCAAGGATTAGAAATCTGCAGAGAGAACCAACGGAATTATGAATAGCACAAGTGCAGGATCCCCCAGGCGGGTGGGACATGCTCACTTGCATGGTGCGTTCGTTTGGAAAAGGTGTGTTGTCACACGCCTGCAGATGCCGGGTCAGCGTCTGGCTGGGAGTCGGTCGGTGCCTGAGAAATGCGTGTAATCGCCCACAGCCCCGGCGAATGGCACGGCCAGTGGCGCTTCTGCCGTGTGCTACGCCGGCCTCCGAGACCAGGGGGCACTGCGGGGGTCCCGCGAGGCCCTTTCCAAAAGTCTGAGTTACAGGCCCTGGAGGCGAGACGACCCGTCCGTCAGCACCTGGAGTTTCCACTTGGGCAGCACCGCCTCTCTCAGACGCATCGGTGCGGACAGGGCTGTGATCTCCGGGCTCCTCCGGAAGCCCTCCCGCCCAGCTCTCGCTGTACGTTCTAGAACTTGCTGCTCAAAGCCTCGTCTCCACGCCGTATCAGCAACCCGTCGCCCGGAGCTTGCTGGGAGGGCGGACTTTCAGGCCCCGGCCTAGGGCTAGGGTATCAGAACCTGCGAATTCACCACATTTCAGGGGACCCACGTGCTCATTCGGGTTTGGGAAGCACCAGCCACAGAGCAACTCACGTTCTCAGACTTAGAAATGATGCTTTTCTGAAGTTTTTTCTTTTCTTTCCTTTTCTCTTTTCTTTTGAGTTTTTCTTTAAATATTTTTATTTTTATTTTTTATTTTACTTTATTTTATTTATTTATTTGACAGAGAGAGAGATCACAAGTACGCAGAGAGAGAGGAGGAAGCAGGCTTCCTGCCGATCAGAGAGCCCGATGCGGGGCTCGATCCCAGGACCCTGAGATCATGACCTGAGCCGAAGGCAGAGGCTTTATTTAACCCACTGAGCCACCCAGGCGTCCCTTGGGTTTTTCTTTAAAAGCAGGCCTTTGCACAGCTAATCATTAAAGCCTGCTTCATGGCCCCTGAATTGTAAACTTCCGCTAAGAGGAGACTGACTTTCTTCTCCCACTGCAGCTGGAAGTCCTCAAGGGAACAGGTCAGTGGCACACAGCCCACCTGTGGCAGAGGACCCGAAGACAAGCTCTGAGCGTTCTCCTGCCGCCGGTGCTGACACACGCTGTCAGCCTCTTCCGTCCCCGTCACACCCGGTACTTGGATGTTCTACCTCGGTCAGCCGCGGAGACCCGGGGCAGCCCCGGTGAGGGAGCCCCGGTGAGGGAGCGGCCGGTCCCGGGCGGTCCTCAGGTTCCCGGAATTATGACTCTGCCCTCCTTGTGATTTTACTATCTGCTCTGGAAGTGCGTTTCCTTGATTTGCAACTTCACGGCTTTTTCTCACATTTTTGGCTCTGCACGTGAGAGATGGCCCCTGGTTTCCGCTTCTGCCCGACCTGGGACACGGTCTAGCTCGCGCTCCTTGGACGACTCCGCGCACCCTCCCAGCCCCACTCAGCCATGACCTTGGTGCACCACCTTCTCAGCCTGGTGAGCAGGGAGCCTGCTTCTCCCTCTGCCCTTCCCGCTCCTCGCGCACCCTCTCTCTCTTTCTCCCCCAAACAAATAAACAAATAAAATCTTAAACAAAATGAAAAAGAAAACTCCCAGCCACCAAATCACAGCTTCTCTCGAGACCTTCAGAGAGTTCATGTGCAAGGTGACGACATGGGCTGAATCCCAGTGAAAGGAAAACCCCTTTGAGGAGAGATGGGGAGCACCAACTAGGCCAGACTTGGCCAAGAAAAGAGAACGTGGTGACCGCCATGCCGCAGGTAAGAACAAAGCAGCCAGTTTCAAAGAATCCTTAAAGACCAGGCCTGGCCTAGCAGGAGGCCCGGGATGCGGGGAAGTTTGCACTTGCGAGCAGGCTCTGTTCTACGAGAGTCTGGTGGTAGGACAGAGGCCTTGAAAGAGCCCCCCACCCCACCCCAAGGGGCACCGGCTTGTATGAGGCCATCTGTGGCTCTTGGGAGATCGATGCCAATTCCCCCTTGTCCTTTTCTGCCCGTGAGCAAAAGCCTCAAACTCCCGAGAGCGAGCGATCATGCCTCCCACCCCAGGACAGCCCCAAAGCCCAGCGCTGCGGAGAAATGGACAGAGAATGTTCTCCCTCCCGAGGCCAACCACAAAGAAGAGGCCGAGATTGGCTTCGACGGGAAAGAGGAGCAGGAATGCTTATGACACCCTAACCCCAAGGGACAGATTTGTGGGGTTTGCCTAAGACTCAGCATCAGGAAAACCCTCCTTCCCCCACCGGAGCCGAGCACGGCGAGCGCGCGGGAGCTGTGTGCTTCCGAGGGAGGGGCCGGGACAGAAAGCGGGACCCTGGAACGGCACAGGCTTACAGGCGAGGCTGAGGGTGAGGAAGGAGCAGGGACACGGGAAAACCCTCGAGCGCCCCAGCCCTGGGCGAGCCAGCCCATCCCTGCAGGCTGTGGAAGCCCGTGGCGCTTCGAAGGTAATGATTTCAATCAAAGTGAAGCTCAAACCCAGTTCAAGATCGAACTAGATCAACAACTCTCTTGTCCCTAACACCGCACAAAAAATGAGGTTTTGTTTTTTTTTAATGGGCATAAAAACCACTTCCTTCAGTGTCTGCTATTTATGCATGATTTTGAGCAGCCGATCAAACGTTGACACTGAAAGAAGAAAAGCACAACATAACGAAACAGAAACAACTCATTTCCAGCAGACAGAGCGATCACCAGAACCAGAACCGGAGAGGCCCGGGGTGCGGGTGCTCTCGGACAGGGACTTCGGCGTGACTGTGATGAATGCCGGATTGTCTAGAGGGAGACAGAGTAGCAATGAGCCGAGGGAGAAGTTCAGCAGACAGGGGAATTGGCAAGAAAGCGACAAACAGGAACGCCCCGCGTAGAAACTGGTACAAGACGCGAGGAATTCCTTGGGCAGGTGTATCAGCAGACTACTCTGAGCGGGAGAACGAGGGGTGAACTTGAAGACGGGCCAGTGGAACCACAAAAAGTGACACACAAAGAATACAAGAGTGACAACAACAAACGAGGTATCTAAGAACCATCGGACAATGTGAAGTGATCTGACATACGTGCGACAGACGTCCAGAGTAAAACAGAAGGAACACAGCACAAGAAGTATTTAAAGAGATCATGCCTGAGAATTTTCCAAAACTAGCGCAAGACAACAAACGTCAGAGACATGAAGTTCAGAGAACCTCAACGGTATAAATACAAAAATCCCCAAACAACAACAAAAAAACCCAAATAAAATAAACCCCATAATTAAGCTATTAAAAAAAAAGAAAAGGGACAAAATACAGAATGCAACCTGGCTGGCTGAGGTGCTAGTGCCTGTGACTCGGTTTCAGGGTCATGAGTTTGAGCCCCATGTTGGCCATGGAGCTCACTTAAAAAAAATCGACTGGATTTAATAAAATTAAAAAATATTAAAAAAATGATAACGCATCCAGAAGAAAAAAGCGATTGGGTACAGAAGAGGAAAGGCGGTTAGGATAGATTTCTCTTGTTAGATAATATGCAAGATAGAGGGTGATGGTGTGATCCTTTTAAAGTACTGAAAGGAAGAGAAAATCTATTAACCCAGAATTCTATACCCAATAAAAATATTTTCCAAATTGCAGGCAAAAAATAAAAACTTTTTTAAGACAAAACCTGAGAAAACTCACTATCAACGGGCCTGTGTGGGACAGGAAATGTGGAAGGAAGTTCTCTGAGCTGTAGGAAAATTGTATCCGATGAAACTTTGGATCTACACAAAGAACTGGAAAACACCAGAAATAGTGAAAATAAAGGAGATATTAAAAATCATTTCCAGTGCTCCTGGGTGGCTCAGTGGGTTAAGCCTCTGCCTTCAGCTCAGGTCATGATCCCAGGGTCCTGGAATCGAGCCCCGCATCGGGCTCTCTGCTCCGTGGAGAGCCTGCTTTCTCCCTCTCTCTGCCTGCCTCTCTGTCTACTTGTGATCTCTGTCTGTCAAATAAATAATTTCTTCTAAAAAAATCATTTCCATATCATTATTTTTTAAAGAAGGTTATTGACCAAAGCATAAATAGCAAATGGGTATATGCAATTGATAAATTATTGAACACGACATCCGAAACTAAGGATGTACTATGTGTTGGTTCATTGAATTTAAATTAAAAAAATAGCCAATGGGTTTTCTAACATCTGGGGAGGCAGGATACATGGAACTCAGTGCAGTGAGGCCGGGAGGGAGAAGCTGGACGGAGTCGTGTTGTGAATGTGAACCACTAAGGTCTGTGCGTGATGCCCGCACCTGTCTCGGGCGGCTCCTCCTGCTTCACGTGCCTCCAGCTGACACGTGGCCCCGGTGGCGCGTGTGGCCTTCCTCCGGGCAGGTGTCTGAGCTGACTCAGGGCCGGCCGGCGGCAGATGCGTGAACTGCCTTCTGGACGGACACCAGGAAAAGCCACCTTTACCAAGAGCGGTGCTCCTGAGGGGTCGGCGTGGAGAAATCGGAATCTCTGGGAACAACCGGGTGTTCTTGACGAATCTGGGGGCCTTCTGCTCTAGGGACCGGGGGGCCACGGAAACTGCGGGCCACGGGCGGCCAACCCCACCAGCCTCGGAGCGGGCCTCTGTGTGGTTTGGAACGAGAGCGTCTGGGTCGCCGCGTGATCCCACGGCCCCGTCCTCCACACGGAGGCCACGGGTGAGCAGCATCTCTTCGAGGACCCAGGCTGGCTTGGGGCCACATGTGCGGCATATCCGTGGGCCCAGGGCTGGGAAGACCAGGTTGTCAAGTGCTCCCGAGGCCGACCATGGCTGTGGGCTGGAGTGAAGAGGAGGAGCCCTGAGCGCGGGCCGTGGCCGCCGGGAACAGGGCTCGGAAGATGGGCGGGAACGTGGGACCGGCCGCTCGCTGCCTGGAGGCTCCGTGCTGGGTGGGGGCGTGCGGGGGCAGGACGGTGCTGCTGGGAAACCGGAGTGGGCGGCTCCGTCCCGGATTCGTCTCCTCCCCTCGTGGAACAACATGGAGAGGATGTTCTCCCTTCCCCGGAGGGGCGGGGAGGTTAGGCTCTGCGGAATCACCAAATAATAGAAAGCCCGGCGTGTCCTTAATGAGCTGCGCACTTCCGCCGGGGGGCAGGAAGAGAAGCGGTCACCCCCACCTTTGTGGCTGGTTTTTCCCTTCTCTTCTTGTTTCTCCATACCCACTTCCTCCATTCTGGGGGCTCTTGTATGTAAAGCACGGAGCGACGCAGCGTTTTTGCCAAACTTACACCCGAATGAGTAATTTTCCTACCAACTCTGAAGAGTTCGTTCCCAAAAGTCAGCCGCAGCGGCCCGGAGCTCCGGACCACGGCTGGCCGGCGGCCTTTCTGACCTCGACACGTCGGGTCTGCATGAAGGTGGACCCCTGCCGTCCGTGTCTGCGGGCGGCCGCGGCCCGCCCTACCTGCTGTTCCCTTTGTACCATGCGCAGCCTGTCCACGCGTCCCCGGGGTGCTCCGTCCCCGACCTCACGCGGGAGGAGACGGAGGCCCCGGGAAGAAGCAGTGGAGCCGAGATCCAGATTCCGGTGGGAGCCCAAGGGCCGTTACACTCCACTGCGTCCTGCTCCTGTTGAGACCTGAGATTCGTGTCTCTCTCCTGTGGCCCGGCCCTGTGTCCAGATCTCCCTGTGTCCCGTGTGTTATTAACTTCTGTGTCCTAGGCCCGTACTCTTTAGTATTTTTTTAAAAAGATTTTATTTATTTATTTGACAGACAGAGATCACAAGTAGGCAGAGAGGCAGGCGGAGAGAGAGGAAGGGAAGCAGGCTCCCCACCGAGCAGAGAGCCCGATGCGGGGCTTGATCCCAGGACCCTGAGATCATGACCTGAGCTGAAAGCAGAGGCTTTAACCCACTAGGCCACCCAGATGCCCTTATTTTTAACTGAAGGGGGTGGATTTCGACTTTAAGAGGAAATCAAAAGTCATACAGCCCGGGGGAGAGGCCACGCGTTTTCCTGAAATATCTTTGTCGGGCAGCCCGAGGCACGTGTGTCCATCCGACTAGGAAGCTCTGCTTCACAAGATGTTGCAGCGTCCCCACGGCCGGCAGGGAACTGGTAAACACACAGAGTGGTCCAGGGCGAGGAGAGCTTGGAAAGGAAGTCGGCAGGCCCCGCTGAATTTCGTGTAAATGACCCGTATAAAGGCTGCCTACCTTTTTTTTTCTCTTTCAACTTAAAACCTCTTCCCCTTTTGAGATGACAAATCAGAATCGGCTTGCCCCAGATTGCGGTGATCTGCCCCTATCTGTGCCCGAAGATGGTTGCGGAAATGAGACGAGCTTTAAACAACCTGCACTCTAGTGAAGTGTCCACGTCCCTCACCATTTCGTCCCTTCCTCTGCGTGGCAAGCCTCTTGGGAGCGCCTGCTCTTGGCCCGGCCCTGTCCCAGACGGTTGGGAGTCAGGCCGCCACCAAGCAGACATGCCAGGCAGGGGCAGATAAGGTGAGGTAGGAGCCAGAGCGGGGCTTGAGCCGTGAAGCTAACATATACCCGTGGTGGGGAAGCTCTGGCCTTTGTGTAGTTGTGGACGGCGGGGAGGGGTCTTCTGGGGCAGGCGTTCCAGGTAGAGACAGAGTGAGGACAGGGCCCTCAATCGGGACTGAGTAAACTCCAGCAAAGGCCTGGTTGCCAGGGTGACCAGCGCCAACAACAGAGCGGGTGGGAGCATGGAGCAGGAGGGCAGGTCCCTGGGTGCTCTGTAGGTCGGAGTCAAGATGCAGGCTTTTACTGCGATGTCTTCGGAGTGCCCCGGAGCATTTGAACAGAATACAGACATGATTCGGATAATTTTAAAAGTCCCGCTTCAGAGGGCAGGGGTGGGGCAGGAGAGCAGCTGGGAGAGGAACGCAGGAAGGCTGCCGACAGGATGTGCATTTGATCCGGAAGGGGGAGCTCGGAGGGTCTGCTGCGGCGTCTCGTGGGGCGACTGAGGGGTTAGTGGCCTGAGGCCCCAGGAAGGGGTCCGTTGCTGAGACTAGCAGGACTGTGCAGGGCACGTCTGGGGAGGGGCGCTGAGCGTCAGGCAGGACGGAGGGAGATTCTGAGCAGGAAGCCTGACGTGTGGAGTTCCGGAGAGGGATTGTCCTGGGGTGCAGTTTGGGGTTGGTGGAAAAGTGCTTCCCCCAAATTCACGTCCACCTGGAGCCTCGGAATGTGATCGTACTTGGAAAGAGAGTCTTTGCAGACGGAATGAGTCTTGGGTCTTGAAATGGAATTGTCGTGGCTGCGGGGTGGGGTGCCCAGCCCACCTTCAAACCATGTTCTTATAAGGGGAGAGGACGTGGGGAGTGACACAGAGTTGGGGATGAGGACGGGGGGTGGGCAGAGACAGGGGTGTGTCTTCGAGCCACGGACCCTGCACTGCGGGGGGCCACGGGGAGCCAGGAGAGAGGCATGGCACGGTCTGCCTGCTGGAGCCGCAGAAGGAACAGGTCCTGATTCGGGGCTCCTGGCCAGCCTGTGAGGGAGGAAACTTCTGTTCTCTTAAGCCATCACATGCTGGTGCTTTGCTGAGATCACGGTGGGAAGCAGATGTGGGATCTCAGGGCACAGACAGTATTTAGAGTCTGGATGGCCACGCGGGGCCTGAGCCCAGGACACCCCGACATATGGGGCAGAGAAGTGAGGGGTCCCGTGCGGGAGCCTGCTGCCTCCTGTCCTTCATCACCCCAGTGGAATTAGAAAGAGTCGCGCCGTGGGAAAGACCAGGGAGGAACAGAGGGCAAGTTTGTGCTGTGCCTCTCCCCTGCCTGCTGTGGGAACGAAGCTTTGAGCCAGGTCAGCTGTCCCTGAGTGTCCTTGTAGCCCAGGGTCTGCTAGTAGAAATCAGCCTCGTAACATCTTCACTGGCTTGGGAGGGGTGTCGCGTAGCTTAAAATGCAACTTTATCGAGATATAATTTACATACAACAAAATGCATTCATTTTCAAGGTTCTTTCAACGAGTTTTGACAAATTTATACCAGTGTAACCTCAACCACAATCAAAATAGATTTTTCTTTCCTATCACCCACCCCCGCAAGTCACCCCTGATCTCTTTGGGGTCACCATGTATTAGCGGCTTCTCCTAGGGTCTCCGGTACATGGAGTCGTGCAGGGTGTACCCTTCTGTGAGTGCCATTCTCAGACTCCTCCGTGCTGTGGCGTCCTGTGCACCGGGAGGCTGCTGTCCGCAGGCACATGCCGTGCCGCCCTCCCCAGTCCTGCGTTCAGTGCCATCCCGGACATTGCTTGACCTTGGCCGATGTAGGAGATTCACACCGCAGGAACTGGCAAGGGCTATCAGTTGGAACCTTCAGTGGCCCACCGCTGGTCAGGTCTTTGAATATTCAGAGTAACTTCCTCATCGCTCTTTCGGGCCACATTAGCAGAAAACCAGGCACCTGCTGTGCTCCTGTCTTTGCAGCTCTACTCACAGCTGACGGACCCCACCTCCCAAGAGTCCCGGGAAGACATGAGGGGCTTGTCCTGCTTCCCAAGGCACCACTGAGATAGAAATGGAGACTCTGACCCATCCCTGGGCCTGAATGCATGGGGGCATGTCTTCTACCGTCATTGTTCTGTCCCGGGGTGGTGGGGAGATGAAGGGAGCCTTGCTGGGGTTCGTCTAGAGCATTGTGCAAGTCCAGAGGGGTCATCCCAAGGAAGCTGATGCCACCACTGAGTCAAGGGTATAGTCTGTGCTTGCAGAAGGTCAGTGTCATTCCCCGAGTGCTCAGCTCACTGGTAGAGGGAGAGCCTCTGACCCATCTTGTTCGAGAGCTTTGAGTCGTGGTCACCTGCTGGTCCCCCTTTCTTCGTGGCGTGTTTCTCAGGGCTCTTCACGTTCTTCTGGTCCGTGAACTTCACTCAAGGCCACCCAAATCCTCAGAGAAGTTGTAGTAATGCTGAACCTAAAAGGAACACTTTCTCTTTTCTTATAGGGGTGCCTCTGCCCCTGATGCAGATTTATGCTCCTTTCCCAGAGCCTTACATTTTTGCAAAGTGAATCAGAGAGCAGCCCTAGTCGAGACACCTGCCAACGTTCTTGGGACAACTTGCCGACATGGCCTGCTTGTTCTGTGCTTCCATGACTTCTGAGAACCCAGAAGGCCCCTTCCAGAACCTTTGTTTCTTCTGAGATGGGAGGAGGCTCTCCAGCTGTGTGGGATTCCTGCATCTCCCGCGGCAGTGCCCACCGGGAGTTCCTTGAAGTTTTATGACTCTCCTTGTGTTTGGAAGGAAACAGACAGTTCAGCGTGAGGCTCTTGCTCTTGGAGTCCTGAGTTCTATCTCCAGGGCTGCAAACGATTTGCTTTGTCTTAGCCCAGAGATGGTTAACTTATTTCCCTGGGCAAAGGCATGCACTTAATCAGCCACGCGAGAAGGATGGCCCTTCCGCAGAGCCAGGGCTCACGGGCGCGGTGTCTGGGTCCGTGGTCTGGGTGCCCGGAACAGTGAGCCCCGCCCGGAGGAGCACCCACGCGCTGTTTCACTTCCAGCTCCTCCTCTTGTCCCACGTGAGCGCCGGTCACATGACCATTCTGTACTTTCTCACCCTTTGGTCCAACAAAGCAGGGCGCCGGACTCCTACCTACATGGCACCGGTCTTGGGACAGGTGGTCGTGTCTGGGGTTGGAGCACTTGGTAAGTCTAGATAGGTCTGTGCACAGAAGGGTGCTGGGACGTCCCCACACATGGAACAGCCACAGCTGGGACACCAGCGTAGAGCTGAGGGCTGGAAGGTCCCTGAGCTCTGTGACCCACCCCGGGGAAGGAGATCCCTGGGTGCTACCTCTGCTTAAGGACTCCTCGTCTTCGAGCTCACTATGGCAGGTGAACTGTTTGATAGAAAGGAGTCCTCTCATTTGTTAGAAAGTTCTCCTTCGAATGAACAGCTCTCTGCTGAAACTTCCCTTACGCTACCCGTGTCCTCGTGCAGCACACTTCCTGTTGCGGAGCAAACCCTCGGAAAATATAGGAGAACCGAGAACAAGGCTGCTTCTTGCCCAGGACAGGTTGCCCCGATCTGAAAATAGCTCTCATGTTGCTCCCACCCCGTTCTTGTTTGGGGTTAAACAGAAGCGGTTCTGACAACTCTTTACAAAGGGGCTCGTGGTCCCAGGCCGTTCACATCACACCTAGGATGTGGAGCCAGGGCTGGAAGAAACGACCCATTGTCAACACAGACACCACCTGAGAGATATCGGTGGCCCCAGTGGCACAAGGGAGTGGCCCTGCCCTCCTGTCCTTTGCAGTGTGGTTTCATAGGCCCGTGAGGAGGACAACTCGTCTACCCGGCTGCTGAGTCTGCCTTCGCCTGACACCGATCCGGTCAGGGCGTGTGGCAAAGGGACATTGTGCCGGTTCTGAGTCTAGCCCCTGAGGGGTTTCTGTCAGAGAGTTCCCGTCTCCTGAGAGCAGGCTGGGGCTGCTTGGTGAGGAGGAGAGAACTCACACGGCGAGATGGGTCGTCCTAGCTGAGGCCATGCTAGACCAGCCAGCAGTGGCTGCCCTGGGAAGACAGGTGTGTCAGGTGGTCCAGCCACCTTGGCGGTCTGGTCCCAGCTTACCTGTAGACTCGCGAGCAATAATAAAGGTTTCTGTCCCATGCCATGAGCTTCTAGGGTTCTTTCTTAGGCAGTGTTACTTTGGCAACTGATAATCTATATGCCATCCCACCAGTGCCAACCAAGACTGGATTATCCACTACAGTGACTTACATCAAACCTGGGATCAATTTGCCTTCATCTCAGAATTTCTCCATAGACCAGTATTGAGACCGGGGCTGCCCAGTTTGGCAGGTCGTAGCCACGTGTGACAATGGAGCGTTTGGGATGTGGTTAACTGAGCTGAGCTGAGCTATCAATGTCACACGCACATTTTATTTTGAAGACCTCCTGCAAAAGTAGGGTAAAATGTCTCATTGATGACTTTTGTATGGGTTACATGTTGAGATGATTATAGTTTGTATATATGGAGTTAAAAATGTTTTGAGGATTGGGGTGGTGGGGTGGCACCGTCGATTAAGCATTGGATGCTTGCTTTTGGCTCAGATCACGATCTCAGGGTCATGAGATTGACCCTGGAGAGGACTCTGCATTCAGCACAGTCTGCCTAGGATTCCCTTTCTCCCTCTGCCTCTATCTTTCTCACTGGTGCTCTCTCTCTTTCTAAAATAAATAAATAAATCTTTAAAAAATTTTTTTGAAGATTAATTTCCTCCATTTCTTTTGACCTTTTTAAGTGTGACTATTAGAAAATTAAAAATTATGGGCATCTGGGTGGTGCAATGGGTTAAGCCTCTGCCTTCGGCTCAGGTCATGATCTCAGGGTCCTGGGATCGAGCCCCACATCGGGCTCTCTGCTCCGTGGGGGGCCTGCTTCCCCCCTCTCTCTGCCTGCCTCTCTGCCCACCTGTGATCTCTTTCTCTCTCTGTCAAATAAATAAATGAAATCTTTGAAAAATTATACACGTGACTCATATTATGTCTCACAACACCACTTAAGATAGCATCTTCCCAGCCTATATGTTTGTAATTTCCTTTTTTCAGTATCTTATTGCTTTCAATTCCAACCACATCCAATAATATGGAATCGTGAGCATTTTCTCTTTACTATTGGTTATCCATCACAAATTTTATAATTGAGCAAACTGGACAAGCATCCCTTCCCTATTTTCATCAGGGTCATTGACTTAAAATAATTCTGGTGAGCACAAGATCGATATCACAACTCCATAATGCTTCACTAACCAGTTTATTTCACACGAGGAAATGATTTACCATGCCTGGCTCTTCAGCGATTCAGTCAGTTAAGAATTTGCCTAAGAGTAGTGCTCGTCAGCATACTTTTTATCATTTTATGCAGAAGGATTTAAAAGGATTTTTGTGAAACGCTTTGCTAGAATCATAACATATTTGTGGAAATCCAGACTTGAAGAACGGGAGGTAACATTGAGATCTGCAGAATGGGAGGAGTCCCCAACGCACCAATGGACCAACACGTCAAGAGGGAAACGAGGAATGAGTCAGCCAAGATGATGACATAGGAGGCTTCTGAGCTCCCCTCCTCCCACAGCCACCCCAAATTTATAGCTACACATGGAGCAATTCCCTCTAAAAGTGATCCAGAAACTGGCTAAGCAACTCCTACACATGAGACACATGAAAAAATACCCACATCTAATTGTGCAAGAAAGGCTGAGACACACTTTTGCCATAAACTATATCCGTCCCAGAGTGCCACACAGTATCAGGAGGGAATTGCAATTCCGAGCTTCCCCCTAAGGAGCAAAAGGTTTGGATCCCACATCTAGAGTCCCGCAACTCTTCAGACAACTAGCTCTGAAAGCCAATGGGATGTGTGTCCATGAGACTCACAAGACTGTGGCAAGTGGAGAAGCAGTGGTCAGTGGGCAAGCCAGCACTCACCTAGCTACCCCCTCAAACTCAGCACAGAGAAAGCAGGCAAAATTACCTGCCTGCCAGTCTTCCCCTGAAAAGGGCTTATCTGCATACTTGAAAAGTCACTGTCCAAGGGTCATGCTTCTAACTTAGCAGGAATCAAGGTGCTGAAGTAGTCCCCAGACACCGGGAGATGGTAGATACCCTTCATCCCTTTCCCTCCAGCCTGCTCCAGTAATAAAACCTGTTCCCAGTGTCTCCTTGGAAAGTGCTTGTACCCACATGTGGCTCCTCAGATTTGTGGCTACAACTGGAGGGACAGAACCCCAGACCACCTGTCCCCAGTAGCCAGTGGAACTTCCACTTATGATTCTCAGGATGGTACTAAACAAATCATCCTTAATGGTCACAGGACCCACATAGCCTCATCTGTCCCATGCCTCTGGCCAGTGGCTATACACCCAGGACCAGCACAGAAGGAGCAGGCAAAAATGCCCATCTCCAAGCTTCTGCCTAGAAGGAATTTAACGATGTATTTTCCCAGCTGCTGCCTGGAGTTACAACTTCCGATCAGCTTGTATCTTGGTGCTGACTGCGATTCTCCCCTTTAGGATGATGATGGGTCCTGGAACACCTTCAACTACTGGAAGCCACCAAGAACAAAGAAGGAGGCTTAGACAATCACAAAAGAGAGACAATGAACTAAGAGCCTGGTTCAGGCTGACAGATGATATTCATCTATACAAGACTATTCTTGTCAAGTCTAAGAGAGGTGGCTGTTTTATTGAGAGTGCAGAAACCGACATAGAATGTTCAGGAAAATAAACAGAGAAATAGGTTCCAAACAAAAGGACAAGATAAATATCCAGAAATGGATCTTAACTAAACAGAGATAAGTGATTTACTTGATAGATATTTCAAAATCATGGTTTTAAAGATGCTCACAGAGGTCAGGAGAGCAAAGTATGAATGAAATAAAAATTTCAACAAAGAGATAGAAAATATTAAAAAGTACCAAATGAAATCATAGAACAGAAATACCATAAATGAACTGAAAGACTCGGTAGAAGTGTTCATCAGCAGACTAGATCAAGTAAAAGAAAGGATTAGCAAATTTGAAGACAAGGCATTAGAACTCAAAGGGCCAAAGGGGGAAAAAAAAGAATGAAAAAGAGTGAAGACAGCTTAAGGGATTTATGAGACACCATCAAACAGACCAACACATGCATTAAAGGAGTCCCAGATAGAGAACAGAAAGAAAGGGGCAGAAGGGTTTTTCAAATAAGTAATGGCTGAAAACTTTCCAGACCTGGAGAAAGAAAGAGACATCCAGATCCAGGAAGCCATTTCCAAAGATGAATCTAGAGAGACCTTCACTGGGACACATTGTAATTAAATTGTCAAAAGTTAGACATGAAGAAAATCTTAAAAGAAGCAAGAGGAAAGCAACTTGCTATGTATAAGGTAAACCCCATAAGACCAACAGCAGATTTTTCTACAGAAACTTTGCAGGCCAGAAGGGAGTGGGATAATATATTTAAAGCACAGAAAGAAAAAGAAACCCTGCCAATCAAGAATACTCTACCTGGTAAAGTTGTCCTTCAGAATTGAAATAAGACATTTTCCAGAAAAACAAAAGCTGAAGGAATTGGTCACCACTAGGACAGAAATGTTAAAGGGAGTTCTTTAAGCTGAAATAAAAGAAAAATAATTAGTAACATGAAAACATATGAAAGTATTAAAGTGGGAAAGGTAAAAGTATAGTTAAATTCAGAATATTCTTTTTTTTAAAATTTTATTTATTTATTGACAGATCACAAGTAGGCAGAGAGGCAGGCAGAGAGAGAGGGAAGCAGGCTCCCTGCCAAGCAGACAGCCTGATGTGGGGCTTGATCCCAGGACCCTGAGATCATGACCTGAGCCAAGGGCAGAGGCTTTAACCCACTGAGCCACCCAGGCACCCTAAATTCAGAATATTCTAACATTGCAAGTGTTGTCAGTAAATCACGTAACTCTTACAAGGTTAAAGAGCAAAGTATTAAAAATTAAGGTAATGACGGGGATGCCTTGATGACTCAGTTGGTTAAGCCCTGGACTCTTGATTTTGGTTCAGGCCATGATCTCAGGATTGTGAGATCATGCCCCGTGTCAGGCTCTGCATTCAGCATGGAGCCTGCTTGTGATTCTCTCTCTCCTTGCCCTCTGCTCTCCCCCTACTTGTGCTCTCTCTCTCTCTCTCTCAAATAAATAAAATCTTAAAAAATAACTATAATGACAACAATTTGTTAATGGATACACAATATAAAAAGATGCAGGGGTGCCTGGGTGGCTCAGTCATTAAGCATCTGCTTTTGGCTGGGATCATGATTCCAGGGTCCTGGGATCGAGCCCTGCATTGGCTCCCTGCTTTTCCTGCAGGAAGCCTGCTTCTCTCTCTCCCAGTCCCCCTACTTGTGTTCCCTCTCTCACTGTGTCTCTCTCTGTCAAATAAATAAATAAAATATATATACATATATTTTTTTTAAAAAGATGCAAACTGTTACATAAAGAATAACATGTGGGGTGGGTATCTTTGGCACGTGTTCAGAGTTAGATTCTTACCAACTTAAATAAGATTGTAATGAATACAAGATATTTTATGTAAGCCTTGTGGTGACCACAAAGCAAAAGCTTATAGAAGACACACAAAACATAAAGAAAAAGGAATATGAGCACACCACTCAAGAAAATCATCAAATCACAAAGGAAGAGAGCAAGAGAAGGAGAAAGGAACAAAGGAACACAGAGCAACCAGAAAACCATGAACAAAATAGCAACACAAGTTCATATCTATCAATAATTTGTTTAAATGTAAATGGATGAAAATTTTCAATCAAAAGACACAGAGTGACTGATGGATTAAAAAATAAAAAACCTAATTATAGGTCACCTTCAAGAGACAGAAGCGGACTAAAACTAAAAGTTTTCCTATTCCATGTGAACAAAAAAGAAAAAATACAGAGGTAGCTATACTTATAACAGGCTAAATATATTTTAAGCCAAAAACTGTAATAAAAGACAAAGAAGGTCATTATAGAATCACAAAGGGGTCGATTAAGCAAGAGGATGTAAGTGTGAATATTTTTGCACCCAACATCAGAGCACCTAAGCATATAAAGCAAATATTAACAGAGGAGAAGGGAGAAATAGTAGCACACTAATAGTGGGGAACCTGAGGACTCTCCTTTCACCGGTGGGCACCGCACCCAGACAAAGGATCCATAAGGAAACATCGGACCCACTACCATTAGACTGGATGGCCTAACAGATGCAACATTCCATTCAACAGCAGCAGCATAGCCCTCTTCTTGTGCACGTGGAACATTCTTCAGGACAGATCACATGTTAGACCAAAATACGTTGTCTATTAAAACCAACCTTGAGGAATTTCAGAGGACTGAAATCATAACAAGCATCTTCTCTGATCTCAATGGTATGAAACCAGAAGTCAATTACAAGAAGAAAACTGAAGAATATACAAATATGTAGAAATTAAACACCGTGTCCCTGAACAGCCAATGGTTCACAGAAGAAAGCAAAAAGTATATGGAGATAAGTTAAAATGGACACACAGCATATCCAAACTTCTGTGATACAGCAAAAGCGGTTCTAAGAGAGAAGTTTATGGTGATAAGCACATACATTAATAAAAAGAAAGAGCTCAAACAAACAACCGAATTTCACACTTCAAGGAACTTTACACCTCAGGGAACTTGAAAAAGCAGAACAAACTTGGCCCAAGTTAGTAGACGGAAGGAAATAACAAAGATCAGAGCAGACATAGAGACTAAAAAGGCAATAGAAGAAAGATCAATGGAACCAAGAGCTGGTTTTTTGAAACAAATAAACAAAATAGACAAACTTTTAGCTAGATTTACCAAGAAGAATAAAGGGAGGACTCAAGTAAATAAAACTAGAAATGAGAGAGGAGACATTACACTGAAACCACAGAAATATGAAGGATCATAAAGACTGCTATGAACAATTAGACACAAAAATTTGACCATCTAGGAGAAATGGATAAATTCCTATAAACCTATGACCGCCCAAGACTAAGTCATAAAAAGATAAAACATCTGAAAAGATCAATTACTGGTAAGGAAATTGAATCAGTAATCGAAAACCTCCCAACAAACAAAAGTCCAGGACGAGACAGCTTCACTGGCACAAGTCTGTGAACCATTTAGAGAAGAATTAATACCAATCCCCTCAAATTCTTCCAAAAAATAAAAGATATGGAAACATTTCCAAACTCATACTGGGAGGCCACCATTACTCTGATACCAAAGCCAGAGAAAGTCATTGCAAGAAAATTGCCAATAGACCTGGTGAACATAGATGCAAAAATCTTCAACTAAATATTAGCAGACTGAGTTCGACGATACATTAAAATGGTCCTACAGCATGATCGAGTGGGGTTTATTCCAGGCAGCCAAGGATGGCTCAACTTCTGCAAAAGACTGAATGTGATTCACCACATTAACACAATGAAGGATGAAAATCATGTCAGCTCAATAGGTGCAGAGAAAGCATTTGACAAAATCCAACATCCTCTCATGACAACAATTCTTAACAAAGTGGGTATAGAGGAAATATACTCAACATCATAGGGCCATATATGGTGAACCCACAGCTAATAATATACTCAATGGTAAAAAATACTGAAAGCTTTATCCCAAAGGTAGAAATAAGACAAGGATGTCTACTCTAACCACTTTTACTGACATAGTACTACAGCCCCTAGCCAGAGCAATGAGTCAAGAAAAAGAATTCAAAGGCATATAAATAAGAAGGAAGAGTAAAATTGGTTCTATTTGCAAGTGACTTGGTATTATATAAAGAACCCATAACTCTAAGTTCTAAGTTCATAACTCTAAGTTCTAAAATAGAACCATAAATTGGTTCTATTTGCAGGTGACTTGGTATTATAGAGAGAACCCATAACTCTTCACCAAAAATGGTTTGAACTAATAACAATTTCAGCACATTTGCAGGATAACAAATCAATATACAAAAATCGGTTGCATTTCTATACACCAACACTGAACTATCAGAAAAACAAATTCTGAAAACAATCCCAATGACAACTGCATCAAAAAGAAGAAAATTCTTAAGAATAAATTTAACTAAGGAAGCGAAAGATCTATGAACTGAAAAGTATAAGACATTGATGAAAAAAATTGAAGAAGACATAAATAAATGGGAAGATAGTCTGTGCTCATGGATTGGAAGAGTTAATATTGTTAAAATGTCCATGGTACCCAAAGCCATCTATGGTTTCAATGCCATGCCCATCAAAGTCCAATGACATTTTTCACAGAAATAGAAGAAGCAACGCAATATTTGTACAGAACCATGAAAGACCTCACAGGCCAACGCAGTCTGAGAAAGAACAAAACTGAAGGCATCACACTTCCTGATTTCACACTATATTACCCAGTCACATAAATCACAACAACATGGTATGAGCATAAAAACAGACCCAGGGATCAATGGAACAGACTAGAGAGCCCAGAAATAACCCCACACGCATGTGGTCAACCAAGTTTCCACAGAGGAGCCAAGAATCTACAACTGGAAACAGACTTTTCGATAAACAGTGCTGGGAAAACTGGACAGTTACACACCAAAGAATGAAGCCAGACCCCAGTTTTACTCCGTACACAAACGAGTGACTCAAAATGGATTAAAAACTTAGACACAGAACCTGAAACCATAAAACTCTGAGAAGAAAACACTTATCAGTCTTGGCGATGCTTTTTTGGATTTGATACCAAAAGCAAAGGCAACGAAAGCGATAGTAAACAAGTGGGACCGCATGAAACCAAAAAGGTCCGCACAGCAAAGGAAGCCATCGACAAACGAAAGGCAACCGATGAATGGGAGAGAACAGTCGCAAACCACACGTCTGAGAAGGAGTTAATATCTATACTATGCAAGCAACTCACTCAGCTCAATATCCAGAAAACCCTCCGGAAGCAAAAGAACCACCCCAAAATAAACCTAATTGAAAAATGGACAAAGGACCCAAAGAGACATTTTTCCAAAGAAGATACAGATGGCCAACGGGTACATGAAGAAATGCTCAACATCATGCATCGTCAGGGAAATGCAAATCAAAACCTCAAAGAGATATCATCTCCCACCTGTTAGGGTGTCCACGGTCAAAAACAACAAGAGGATGTGGAGGACAGGAACCTTGTGCCTGTTGGCAGGAGCAGGAACTCACACAGCCAGTGTACGTGGAATCTAAAAAAAAAAAAGGAAAGGGAAAAAAAAAGTTGCACTCATAAAAACAGCAGAAAAGTGGTTGCCTGGGGTCAGGGCTTGGGGGGAAATAGAGAGAGGTACTTTTTAAGAGCACAAATTTTCAGTTTTGAGATGAATAAGGTCTGAGAATCTCATGCCTAACGTGGTGACTGTAGTTGATAACACTCTATTGTTTAATTGAAGTTTGCTGAGAGTAGAACCTGGATGTTCTCACCAAAAAACCCCCGAGCTGGTTATGTGAGGGGGGACTCCTGCCCCCGGGTTTACGTACATTGAATCACGGGTTTGCGTGCTTTCAATATCCGGCCATTTTATCTGAAAAAACAGAGAAAGGAAGAGGTGTTTCCACGATGTGCTCTCCGAGCTCTTCTCGACGCGTCCACGAGTAGGACGCAGTAAGTAAGCCGTGTGCTCTAACGTGGGTCTGGGGCGTCCAGGGACGAGGAGTCTCTAGGGCTCGTTTTCCAGCCTTTTGGTTTTGGAACTCAGGACATGTGTTGTCTCTAGTCCACGAGCATCGTTCTCTGTGGTCCAGTACCCTCTGGCTTGTGGGACACTTGTCATCTGAATTCTGTGGGCACACGTTCCCTCTCCCCGGGCCCCGTCAGGCGTCAGGCTGTCGGCGTCTGCCCGAAGCTCACCCAGACAAGAAGAACCCGAAGGGTCACGGCTGAAACACCTCAGTCAGGAGAGCTCCACGGAGCCATGCCGGGCCTCGAAACAGATAGAAAAATTATGTGCGTAGAGGAAGCACACTTTTTCACTTAAAAAGGGAAAATAACTCCACGTGAAAGTTTAGTAAAGTTCAATACCTTCCCTGATACTCTGGATTTAACTTTCCTCCTATGAAATATGTTCTTGCTTGTGGAAGGACACGTGGCAGATTTTCACTGGGGACACCCGCACCTGCGCCCGTGAGCGCCCCCTCGCCCCTCCTCCACCCACAAGGGTGCTGTGGGGTCTGGACAGGAGTAGCTGGGGAACACCTCCCCCGGCCTCGGGCCTTGGCGCGTGCCATTCCCTGGAACGTGCTCTCCCCTCTCCCCTCAGCGACGCCGATCCCGTGTTGTCCTCCAACGCTAAGCTCAAGGGCAGTCCCCTCCAGGAGCCCGGGGCCCCATGCTGGGCAAACCCCCTCGGGGCTCTCCTGTCTGGCCTCGACGTATCCCAGGTGCACAGCCTCGCGGTGACCACCACGTGCCGACACCGCCCGCGATCGGCCGCCTGGGCGTCATGATCACCCCTCGAGCTCCGGCTTCGGTTGTGGGTTCTGCTAATCCTTCCTTCAAAACCTTCACCCCCGTTTCCATTTTTTCTCTTCTGTTCACTCCAGGACCTGTACAGGGAGGAGCAGCTCTTTCCCCTACAGCCAGCCTGGGTTCTCCGGCCGCGGCCCGGACACCGCCGTGACCGCCGAGCGCAGACGGCGCAGCGAGGGAGGAGCCGTGGTGTACTAATTTCCTAAGACGGCGTTGGGCTTGTCCACGGGAGCACCCAGACCTGAGTGCCCCGAAGGCCGGTCAGAAGGCAGCGGGTCCACCGTCTGGGGCTGAGCACGGGGGAGGGGCCGGGCCTTCCGGGTGGGGGAGGCTGGTTGTGGGGAGATGTCCAGGGAAGGATGGACGCAAGGGTGGTGAGCCACTTGCCTTAAGCAGATAAGAGCCGGTGTCTTCTGCACTAATGGAACTGTGAAGTCCTCCTCTGCCTGGGATGGGAGAGGGGCACGGGCTCCTTTCCAGAAGGAGAACTTGGGCCACATTTTAGAACTTGGTCCTGCCTCTGCTGGTTCTCAGGGGCTTTAGTTTAAAGTGGTGCACAGGCGAGGGCTGGCCTGGACATGTGGCCTGGGAACACAAGAGACATATTTGGGGGCGGCATGTTCCATACACTTTGCCCGCATAAGCCAGACCCCTGCAGCAGCTTGCTTAACCCGCCCTCCTGCATCTGTCTCTTCCAAACCAACTGGCATCTCGCCTCCAGCCCACAGACTTGATTATGGAACAGTGCTCAACCTGCTCACCTGTGCATGACCCTCAGGGACTCCAAAGACCTCTGGCTTTCAGGGTCAGAGTCCTCCCACAGGCAGTTCTCACTGTCTCCGACCGACCTGATCATGCTTCTGTCTGTGGGTCCGGGTGATACTGATGGGCCGTTCGGCGTGAGTGCATGGTGATCATCACGTATGGGGAATTATTCCCAGATGACCACTTCAACCCAAGGATACTGTGACGTGACCTGAAATCCATTGTCTTTTCATCCTTTCCTCTTGGCCTGATGACGTAAGAGGTGGTGCTCTCTCCTGTGCCTAAACCTCTTTGGTTCCCCAGACCCCAGGCCCCTGGCAGCTGCTCAGGGACCGCTGAGGTTCGGGGGAGGGTAAAGGGCGAGGGTGCTTCTGGGTCACAACTCTGACACTTTGGAGTGAGTTTTCTTATAGGGTGAGCACGATGCCCCACACATCAAATTCAGGCTTTGAAAAAGTGGAGTCAAAACCTCCTTATTCTTGTCTCCTCTCCAGGACAAACAATGCTAATCCCACCCTTCTATCTCCCTAACCACTGCGGTGTCCCCCTGCTGTCCCTTTGTGCACATCCCTCTTCCCCAGTGATGTCCCGACTCCTGCCCACTTTCTTGCCCCATCCTTCAGGAGAAACTGCAGGAGTCTGACTGCTGACATGGCCTCCTTGTGAGCCCGTGCCCTGGGCTGCTGCTCAGGACTCCATCCCCAGGTATCTGTACACTTGGTCACACCCCCTGACGGGCTGTGGTTGGGTTTTGTTATCCGTTGTCCTTGTATTGGTTAGCAGCGAGTGGTCTTAGACAGAAGACGTAAAGCATGGAGTCTTGCAGGCAAGCTGGAATTGGGCTTTTCTCTCCCAGGAGGTCCCGCAGATACACAGTCCCGGATGGGTGATCCCCACGAGGCCCGAGGCTCCCTGCCCTGCCGTCCCCTGTCCCCGGGGCATAACCCTCTGCTCACCAACTAAAGGGGTTGCTCAGCCAGAGAAGGGAGAAGGGCACACACCAGGGGACCCATCAACTACCCTAGGGCCAGAGCTGTCAGGCTGCCTCATGGGATGCCACGCGGGAGGCCGCCGAGGCTGCATGCAGACCTATGTCTCCGTTCCCGTGGCCACGCGTCCGGGCAACACTACCAGCACCGTGGAAGCAGCAGGGCCCGGGAACCCGGGGAGGTTGGTCTCTGGGCCAGGAGCCGCCTCTGCGATCTGCGCATATTCGTGCCTAAACGTGGCCAGGCAGGGCTCGCGTGCTTTGGAACCCGCCCACGGGGCCGCACATCGCCCGAAGACAACACAAAGAGGCAGGAAGTTTCGGCCGCTCGTCCCACGGGCCTCGCCGGCTCAAAGGCAATGCCTGTTACCTGTCTTCCTTGAGCCCCTGGAAGCAGGCTGTCTCCAGTTTTCCTACAGAAGATGTCGTTTTAACCAGTTCCAAACTCAGGAAGAGAGTGTGTAAGTGGTTGGAGCCTTGTAGCATCCAGGGAGGCAAAGCTGTTATGGGTCTGGCTCTGCCCTGCAAACGGGGCAGCTGGAGCGGGACCCGGGAGAGCTGGGCGTCTGCCTCCTCCAGGAAGGGGAGACGAAGCTGGACGGGGTGGCGGGGGAGGCACACAGCCTGTGTGGCACAGGGGGTCTCCCGTCGCCGGCGACAGCCAACATGCGCTGGGTTTGTTTGGTTAAAACCGTGACCCCCCGGGAGCTGAACGAGGGATGTGGGGAGGGAAATAAGAGACAAAAGCGTTTGCGAAAGAGAATAACAGGCTGTTTCTGGGCAGCTCAGAGCGTGCATGACCGATGACTTCTACTGACAGGAGCTGGGGACACTGGTCACGTACAGAAGTCACTTCCGTCTCTTTCGTATGTCCAAGGAGATATCCTAGAGGCCAGAGGCCATGGTCTTGGCAGCCCTCTTGATTCCAGAGAATAAATGAAGAGCGGACGACTGGACTTGGGAAGATCCTGATTTATCCCGAAGTCCCAATAAATGTGAACCAAAGGCTTATATTCCAGCACAAAGCGGGCACTCGGTAAGTATTGACCAAGTACAAGAGAGAAAATATTTGAGGAAAGTTTTGTTTGTCCGCCAATTTTATCAGTGGTTAGAGAGGAACAACATTCACGAGTTTACTGTTACAGACATCTGTTGGTGGGCTGTCTCCTTGGCTGTGCAGAAGCTTTTGATCTTAATGAAGTCCCAAAAGTTCATTTTCGCTTTTGTTTCCTTCACCTTTGGAGACATATCTTGAAAGCAGTTGCTGTGGCTGATATCAAAGAGGTTACTGCCTATGTTCTCCTCTAGGATTCTGAGGGATTCCTGTCTCACGTTGAGGTCTTTTATCCATTTCGAGTTTATCTTTGTGTACAGTGTAAGAGAATGGTCGAGTTTCATTCTTCTACATATAGCCGTCCAGTTTTCCCAGCACCATTTATTGAAGAGACTGTCTTTTTTCCACTGTGTATTTTTTCCTGTTTTGTCGAAGATTATTTGGCCGTAGAGTTGAGGGTCCATATCTGGGCTCTCTACTCTGTTCCACTGGTCTATTGTCTGTTTTTATGTCAGTACCATGCTGTCTTGGTGATCACAGCTTTGTAGTAAAGCTTGAAACCAGGCAACGTGATGCTGCCAGTTTTGTTTTTCTTTTTCAACATTTCCTTAGCAATTTGGGGTCTCTTCTGATTCCATATGAATTTTAGGATTATTTGCTCCAGCTCTTTGAAAAATACTGGTGGAATTTTGATCGGAATGGCATTAAAAGTGTAGATTTCTCTAGGCAGTAGAGACATTTTAACAATGTTTATTCTTCTGATCCAAGAACATGGAATGGTCTTCCATCTTTTAAACAATTCATGGAAACCAATGAGAATGAAGACACTTCGGTCCAAAACCTATGGGATACAGCACAGGTGGTCCTAAGGGGGAAATACATAGACATCCAAGCCTCCCTCAGAAAAATTGAAAAATCCAGAATACACCAGCTGTCTCTACACCTCAAAGAACTGGAGAATCAACAACAAATTAAGTCAGCCCCACACACAAGAAGGGAAATAATCAAGATTAGAGCAGAGATCAATGAGATAGAAACTAGAGATAGAGTAGAACGTATCAATGAAACTAGAAGCTGGTTTTTGGAAAGAATCAATAAGATTGATAGACCATTGGCCAAACTAATCCAAAAGAAAAGAGAGAAGACCCAAATTAATCAAGTTATGAATGAAAAGGGAGAGATCACAACTAACACCGAGGAAGTAGAAACAATCATCAGAAGTTATCATCAACAGTTACATGCCAATAAGTTAAGCAACCTAGATGAAATGGATGCATTCCTGGAAAACTATAAACTCCAAAATTGAACCAGGAAGAAATTGACAACCTGAATAGACCGATATCTAGTAACGAGACTGAAGCAGTGATCAAAAACCTCCCAAAACACAAAAGCCCAGGACCTGATGGGTTCCCTGGGGAATTTTACCAAACTTTCAAAGAAGAAATAACACCTATTCTCCTGAAGCTGTTTAAAAAAATCGAAGCAGAAGGAAAACTTCCAGACTCTTTGTATGAAGCCAGCATTACCCTGATCCCCAAACCAGGCAAAGACCCCACCAAAAGGGAGAATTTCAGACCAATATCCCTGATGAATATGGATGCTAAGATTCTTGACAAGATCCTAGCAAACAGGATCCAACAGCACATTAAAAAGACCAGATGGAATTCATCCCTGGGTTGCAAGGATGGTTCAACATTCGCAAATCAATCAATGTGACAGAACAAATCAGTAAGAGAAGAGAAAAGAACCACATGGTCCTCTCAATGATGCAGAAAAAGCATTTGACAAAATCCAGCATCCATTCCTGATTAAAACGCTTCAAAGTATAGGGATGGAGGGAACATTCCTGAACTTCATAAAATCTATCTATGAAAGACCCACAGCAAGTATCATCCTCCATGGGAAAAAGCTTGCAGCCTTCCCGTTGAGATCAGGAACACGACAAGGATGCCCGCTCTCACCACTCTTGTTCAACATAGTACTAGAAGTCCTAGCAACAGCAATCAGACAACAAAGAGAAATAAAAGGTATCCAAATTGGCAATGAAGAAGTCAAACTCTCTCTCTTCGCAGACGGCATGATTCTTTATATGAAAAACCCAAAAGACTCCACCCCCAAACTTCTAGAACTCATACAGCAATTCAGTAACGTGGCAGGATACAAAGTCAATGTACAGAAATCAGTGGCTTCCTTATACACTAACAATGCAAATACAGAAAGGGAAATTAGAGAATCGATTCCATTTACTATAGCACCAAGAACCATAAGATACCTGGGAATAAACCTAACCAAAGAGGTGAAGGATCTGTACTGGAGGAACTACAGAACACTCATGAAAGCAACTGAAGAAGACAGACATCTGTTTTTAAGGGCTAATATGTTACTCAGTGTCTGAAGAGAGTTAAGACCCTGGAAAGGAAACTGGGGTCAAACATTCCACAAACTGTGGTTCAGTTGGTTCTCCCTGGAGTTGTTCAGTGTACATCCTGTGCAACAATGAGCAGCAGGCTGGCTTACAGTTACTTACATGGAAGTTAACACTCAGGTGCCCAGGGGGATGTGACTGTGGGCACCTGGTGCAGGTGTGGACGCGTGGTCCAGAATGCATGTGGATTGGGGAGGTTGTTTATGTGGGGGTATGGGTGGCAACCAGGGTGGGTTATCAGAACCAAACCAAGGGCAGAGGGCAGCTACTCCAGATGGCAGCAGTGGCGACGGGAGACTTGATTGACAGAGGGAGGATTGATCAAATAGGTAAATATCCCAACGACTTTAGAAGCCATGTTTCTCATGGTGAGAAGGAAATTATTAATACAGAAAGAGAGAAGACTGGATTAAATCCTACAGTGCTGAGTTAAAATTGGAGATATTTTTGAGGAGGCCTGGTTTCAATATATGTGGATAGAAGCAGATACAAGTAGAGAGGTAAAAGTGTATGTGTGCACTCACGTTGAGTGTGTGTTTGTGTGTGTGTGCGGACATAAATGCATCCCCCAGCTTTTCCACCCAGAGGACCTGGGAGCAGACAGCCCCGGAGCCAAGAATATCTAGAGCCCAGGGACCCGTTTCTGCATCCCCTTCTCCACGGAGTGGAGCCAGGCTTGGAGGACGGGCAGCTTCCAGGGCTGGGGCTGGGGCAGGGCACACGGGCTGAGAGCAGGAAGCAGGACGCTCCGACAGTGACGTGGTGTTGAGCGGACACGGCGACCAGCTCCAGGAGGCTCCTACGGGTCAAATCTGTAGTGCCTGCACGTCAGTATATGATGCTGATAGCAATTAAATAACAGTGGGTCATCAATAACCCACTGAGTCAAACAGGACCCCGGGAGCCTGCATCGACATCAGTGAACAGGGAAGAGGGGATGCCGTTAGCAAAGTGGCAGCGTCTGGATGTGGAAAGACGGGTGAACGGAGAGTCACCGCTGGACGCTCCAAGGAAGCGACACAGGAAACACCCAGGTGCATCGCACCCGGTGTGTGGAAGGTGGATGAGGAGGGGACGCTTACAGAGTTTGCCGGCTTCTCTTCTTCAAGGACTTCCTCATTCCAAAGTGAGAAAGAATGACCTGAGAGTGCCGGAGTCTGCCAGACACCCCTTCGTCTCGCCGTCGTTATTAACCTGAGTCCCGGACAATCCCAGCCCCGCAAATCCCAGCCTCGCACAGTCCCAGCCTCACACAGTCCCAGCCACGCACAGTCCGGGCCCTGCACAGTCCCAGCCCCGCAAATCCCAGCCTCGCACAGTCCCAGCCTCGCACAGTCCCAGCCTCGCACAGTCCCAGCCACGCACAGTCTGGGCCCTGCACAGTCCCAGCCCCGCAAATCCCAGCCCCGCAAATCCCAGCCTCGCGCAGTCCCAGCCACGCACAGTCCCGGCCCTGCAGCACCTGCTAGGACCCCGTGCGAAAAGCACAGCATCACTCTTGTGATGTTTCTGCCGGAACGGCATGTCCCACATCTAGTGAGAAGGAAACACTGCACAAGCCCAAACTGAGGGACATCCTCCAGTCTGCAGTGCCAGGGGTCAAGGTCATGAGACCTGGGAAGTCTGATTTTGAAAGATCCCTTGAGAACAAAGCATCCCACGTGAGTGTGCCCTGGCCCTTTCTGAATGGCTTTGGTGGGACGACATGAGGGGACAGGGACCGTCTGTGCGGATTGCGAAGCTGTATTGGTTTCTGCTCCGTGTTCTCAATCAGTCCTCACCGCTTCTCTGTAAGACTGCGAAATGCACACCAGCCACAGTTGCCTCTACGCGTTCTGCCCGATTAGAGCTGTAAGATGTGAGGCTGTTGAGAAAGATGGAATCTTAGCAAAATCGAGAGCTGCGAAGGTGGGTTTGGAAGACGTTGTTTCACGGGGAGTAAGTCAGGAGGGAAGTGCGTACGGTGGTCGGAAAGTGCAGACCGTGGAGGCAGCATTTTATTTTCATCACGGTTGTCCTTGTGGCTTCAGACATTTGGGGACCTGCTCTGTTTCACAATTACGTTTCCATTTATTTCCACGAATTAACTTTCTGTTTTATCTGACCCCGTGCTGGTTCCCAGGTGCTACAATAAATGGGACACCCCTGAAAAGCTGAACGCCCTCAGGCGACACGGTTAGAAATTTAACCTTGGGAGGCATGAAGGTGGTGCTGGGGAATCTAGTGGCATTGCCCAGCTCATTCAGAATTTAACTTAGACTACATGTTGGTCCCTTGTCTTAGGAGAACGTGGTAGGGAAAAGGGGCAGATGAGAGGTTGAGCCTTTTTGTTCTAATCATTGAAGCTTTGCTTTTAGTTCACAATTATGTCAATCTGACATGTAGACACGGTTGCAGACAACCGTTCTAAATAATGAGATCTTTTTTTTTCTTAAAGATTTTCTTTATTTATTTGACAGACAGAGATCACAAGTAGGCAGAGAGGCAGGCAGAGAGAGAGGGAGGGGGAAGCAGGCTCCCCACTGAGCAGAGAGCCCGATGTGGGGCTCGATCCCAGGACCCTGAGACCATGACCTGAGCTGAAGGCAGAGGCTTAACCCACTGAGCCCCCCAGGTGCCCCTAAATAATGAGATCTTAATGCACACGAAGGGAGGCCACGGCCGTGAGGATAAGGACTAGCCTTCATTATTCACACCCACACAGCCGCTCCAAATCCCTCGTGCACGCAGGAACACATCTTCTTCAGTGCGGGTGTTATCTGTCACTAACGGTTCTTATTTAAAGATAATGGAGTCCCACGACACTGCTCTGTTTGGCTGGAGGAGGCAGAAATCGGGCCCTCGTTATTCTTTAGGACTAACTGCATGCTGTGGGCAGCGGGGGTCCCCAGAGACGCTGAGGAAGCTGACAGCCCAGTGGCTTGGTGGTTTGCTCTGCCCCGGTCCCATCTGGCGTCCTTACAAGTGTGTATTTCAACAAACCAAAACGAAATGTTTAACCGTACATATTTTTTTGTATGTATTGAAAAGCAGTGTAGGTATTCAAACAATAAAAACATGTTTATCTCAGGGCCATGTTGACAAGTTTGTAAGTTCTCGGTTTGGGGTTTTTGCTAGAAGCTGGGCTTGGGTTTGAGGTGGGACTAGTTCTGTTTATTTCCGGGGCTCAGATAACTCATTATTCCAAGTGGTAAAAAGTCAAGTCAGCCGTCCCAGGGGAGAAGAACTCAGAATCACCTCCCAAGTTCGCGCTCAGGTGCAGCACGTGGGCTTTGGTGCAACAGGGGCCATGGCGGAAGGCCTGGGGGTTGCTTGGAGCTGCCACACCCCTGGGTGTGCCCTTGCTTTGGTGACCTCCCAGGTTTCTAACAGTGCTCTCGGCCCCGGGCCATAATGACTTCGGTCTCAGTGCGGAATTCGGAAGACCATTTCTCTTCTCCGTTCCCATGGAGCACTTCTGATACGTGCCTCATACAGGGCCCAAGGTTTTCCCTGATGTCTGGGGATGTTAGAGCGCTGGCTACATCACAGAAAAGGCCAGAACAACCTAAAATCAAATATCAGAAATTTATGCCCCCAAATTCATGGTACTTTATCAGAATAATGTCTCCCAGACCCCAGCCCAGGTAAGTTTCTGGATCTACATTTGATGTCTAAGAGTACCCATTAGCAGGCTTTCCGGATCAATACAGGTAGGCGACCTTAAGATCGCTTATGCTCTACTAAGAACGAGCCGGCAATTTTAGGTAGCGACTTTTGCTTAAGTAGCTTTTTTTTTTTTTTTTTAACCTTGCTGAAATACATCTGCAGTAAACAGCCTAACGCTGTAATTACTATCATCATTACTACTCTGCACACAGGTTTGCTTGCTAAGTATCAGAGGGTTAGAATGTATCAGATGCCTAAGAAAGTAAGTTAGGGTAAAAAAAAAGTGTTGGTTCTGTAGATGATAGTAGAATTCAATAATCTATTGTCCTGAGAACTAACCGGGCCAAAACTAAGAAAAACTAAAACAAAATTTAAATGTGTTTGGTGTAAAAGACCACCATAGATTTTCTTTGAACATTTATTTATTTATTTGAGAGAGAGAGCAGGAGCAGAGGGAGAGGGAGAGTCTCCAGCAGACCCTGTGCTGAGCGGGCAGCCCAACGCCGGGCTCCTTCTCAGGCCCCGAGACCATGATCTGAGCTGAGACCAACAGTCAGATACTGAACCAAACGCACTGCCCAGGCTCCCCCATCATGGACTTTTAGAGGAACCTGGGCTCCTCTAAACTGTGCACATTCTACAAACTTTTGTAGTTGACATCAAGGAGGACAGTTACACCCAGTCACGATGTAGTCTTTGGTACCCGTGTCAGAGACAAGACTGGGGGTTCGATAGACCCTGTCCGAAGCTGCAAGGTGATCATTAGTTTCCTTCCTTCTTTCTTTTTTTCAACTAGCCTGTCCTTGGGCCATCACCGGAGTGTTCTGGGGGGCGGCCTGTCCTTGGGCCATCCCTGGAGTGTCCTGGGGGGCGGCCTGTGCTTGGGTCATCACCGGAGTGTTCTGGGTAGAGTGGGTGTAAGACGGTAGAACATCGGCACATTCTCTGTCTTACTCAGCTGGTTAAACCACAGCTCCGCTTGAATTAAGCTCTCCTCCTACACTGTTCTTGTGCCGACAGAACGGGTGGGATATGTCTAGAAAAAGAAGGCAGACAGTGGTAGGGGCTGGTGTCACTTTCAGCTCATGGCTGCTCGCCGATCGCGCCTGGCAGTAGGGAATTCTCTGTCTTTTCCTCCTAATGGCTTCCTCCTTCCTATTTCCCTCTGGTTAAGACCTGACACCTCGGTTTCCATCTTTACGCTCAGGGGATGACGTGGTTTCCTGTTCACTGAGAACACAGGAACCATCAGAAAGGAACCTGCATAAGCACCTCCCCACCCCTCAGCCCCAGCCTCTGCGCCCACAGATGCTGCCTTGTCGCCCACGACTACATGGTGGGAGAGCAGCCCCGCTCCTCCCCCAGTCCGGCCCCTCCCCCCACTCGCTCCAGCCACCGTGGTCTACTCCACGATGGAGAGCAAGGCCTTCTCCCACCCTCTTGCATGGTCGACATTTTCTTCTTCACGGCCCATTCCCACCAATATGCAAACCCAACCCTTATTTCCTGCATCTTAACAAAATATTTTTGACTCTAATAATATCTCAGCAAATTCTCTGAGATAAATGTTCGTATTCTCCCCTATCTTTAACTCTCCTACAGTCAGGTTTTTTTCTCTACACCACTCAACGCAACCGTGGCAAGGCTGCAATGATTTGCATGTTGTTAATTGGTCTACTGGCCCCTTTTTTCAGTTTTGTGTTGCTGGATCTGCCAGCAGCACTGACACGGTTGATCATCTGCTCCTTCTTGAAACACATTTGCACTTGGCCTCCAGATCTCAGAACTTGGGCCTCTTCTCTTGGTCACCTGCACTCACTCCTTTGGTGACCGCATAAGGGATGAGCCTCCAGCCAGGATTCTCCCTGAACTCCGTATGAAAATACACGTCTGTGTACCGGATGTCGCCACTGGGCTAGTCTACTTGTCATCCAGCTTCCCAAGTCCCTAACCAACCTCCCGGTCTTCTCCCTGACCCCCACCCTGCCTTTGCCTCAGTGTTTCCTGCCGCGCCATGAGCTCTCTGTCTCCATCGTTGCAGGCGAACACCTCAGAGTCACCCTTTGTGCTGTCTTTTCTCTCAAACCACTATATCCAGCAAATCCAGCAAACCACTGTATCTGTCAGCAAACCCTGCTGGCATTTTCTTCGAAACGCGCCCATCGGCTGTTACTGGAGCCGTTGTCCTCACTGCACCTCCATCTCCCTAAGCCATTTTTAACGTTTTCCCCGGAGTCATCTCCTTACGTTGTAGATCAGGTGACACCACTCAGAACCTTCCGCCTCACGCCGGCAGGAAGGTGAAGTCGCCACCGTGGGCTCCAAGGCTCCAGGACAGGGGCCCGTCCCCTCCTCGCCTGCTTGGCTTCAACGTCCAGTGCCCTCTCCTGGCTCACGGCCGCTGCCCCGCATCACACTCCCCGAAGTTCCTTCATCCTGACTCGCTCCTCCCCAGGTAAACGCACGGCTCACGCCACCCCTCCTCTGGGCACTACTCGAGTGTTGCCTTATCCGTGAATCCTGCCCTGTTGACTCTACGGACAGCAGCCTCAGCGGTCCCCGTCTGACCCTCCGTGGCGCTTGTCACCATCTACCGGACTAAATATCTTTTTATGTATTTTGTCTACTGTCCAGCCCCCACGACTGGAATGTGAGCCCCACGAGGTCAAGGATTTTGTCTGTTTCATTCACCGCTGCAACCCTTTGGCCTGGAAAAGTGCCCATAGTGGGTGCTCAGTGTTTGCTGAAGGAACAAAGGCACTGAGGTATGGTGTGAGGAGGACTTAGAAGGCCCAAGTCTTGACTTCGGCATCCACGATTTCTGATGTATGTACTTTGGGGCAAATCACTAACCGTCCTATGTGGTAGTCTCCTTCCATCTATAAAATGTTTCTATTTGTAAAATACTTTACCCAACTTGTTTGTCAGGATTAAATGAAGTGATAAATGAGAAAAATACCTTCTAATTTCTATTACACGGATGCCAATTAACATGAACAACACCATTACGAGCACGTGAGAAGGAAAGGAAATGGACAGACCAGATGTACATTCTCACTTTTGCCCAACGGAGTCTTGTGTTTTGTATCAAGGGCCACTTTGGGACCTTTCTCAAGGTATTTCTGGCTTGAATAATGTTTATTTTAGATAAGCAGAGAACGTATTTCGGGTTACCCCTCAAACCAGAGGGCTTTTCCCAAACTGAATTTTGACAGTTGCTCTGGGCTGTGAAGACTGTTTCTGCTCTCCCTAAATAGGTCAAGTCTCAGTGTGGCGGCCACGCGCTGTAGAAAAAGGTTAGTGAGATAACGGGGTGGGATTTCTCCTTCGAAACTGGGTTATGCCTGCTCTCGGAGATGGTCACAGGCCTGCAGGATTTGTGACACGCTGGTTCTCTAGTCATTATATTTCTACCATAAAAGCATTAGTCATATTTTTTTCAGGCTTTTTATTCTCTTAAGAATAGGAACGTGGGTAGTCGATGATGAAGTTCATTCGGTATTGTGTGGAGCTTTTCAGAGAACTTTATAATCATTCTAATTAATTTGGAATTTCCAAGAATAAAAAAAAAGAGTCCCCAGACTAATAATTCTGAAACAAAAAGAATTTATAGGTAAAATTGAAATGATCGAGTGACCTACTTGCATACACTTGTCTTCCTTCCTGCACCTTATTTGTTACCTTTACGTGATCTGAAGTACGTGCCGGCGGAGTAAACGCTGTGGTGAGGGAGTTCACCCCACCGCCCGGCCTGTGGGCACAGAGCGAGAGTCGTCGCTCAGAAGGTGGCTGGGCTGTGAGCATTAGGCCGTCCACCGCGGGGGACCTTGGAGAGGCGAAGGCCGCCCGCCGTCTCACGCCGCACCGAGAAGGCCAGGCCGCTTCCACCCGGGAGGAGAGATCTACAGATTTAAGAAATCTGAAATTTAAGGGGAAAGTTCAGTGGCTGCTCCTTTGCGGGACAAAAAGCTACTTGTCCTTGGTGAGTTTTTGTTTTGTTTTGGAATTCAGAAAACACTGCATCTGCGCTGACTTAGTATCTGTTTCAGGCTTTGAAGGTAAAAGCAAACATCGCAGCGTCCGCTTCATCGAGTCGGATCTTGACCGATCGCTTATTCGTGCAACTTTGGTTGTGGCTCGGGGACGGAGAAGGACGCGGACTTGTACTGGGCCTGTTAGGAGCTGCACGCTGTTCTAGAGACTTTACCTTTATTTTAGGGAGTCCTGACGCAGTCCCGGGGGCAGGTGTGATTCAGGACGAGCACGCAGGATCGGTGTGGGGCCGAGGGATTTGAGTCCGGGTTCGTCCGATTCCGGAGTCTGCGCTCTCCCTGTCTCACGAAGATGTTAAGTACGACCTTCAGGTGCTTGGGACCTGAGGCTGGTGGCTTGTACCTTGAAAGCCTGTCGCATTGGCAGGGAACCCCGTTTTGAGGGCAGTCAGCCGTATGAGCCATAGCCGTGAGGGAGAGATGCGGATTCTGTAAACCCAGGCCAAACACGGTCTCCCTGGCTCAGCATGCGCCGCGGGCCCTGGGCTGTGTTCCAGGACAGTGTGCTGGTGCTTCTGCACCTGGATGGTGTGCGGAGCAGGGGTGAGGCTGCGGGTGGGGGCGGGGGGAGCGGACTGCCGTGGAAGGGCAGGAAAGGCAGGGGACGGGGCAGGAGCCAGTCCCGCGCGGACGGAGAAGAGAGCAGGGCGGAGAAGAGAGCCGGGGCCGCCGGGCTGCCGGCGGAGGAGGGGCGGATGAGCCTGGGGCCCGGTCCGCAGAGGGGGTGAGGCGGGGTGTGAGCAGGCATCCACGCGTGTGCACCCCTGGGTCTGGTTCGAGAGAACGCACCCAGCTCTGATTCGTGGGAAGATGTTCTTGTGATAACATCGTCTTCCAGGTGAAAGTGACAAACGCGTGGCGATGAGTTTCACCGTGTTGTGGGTTCCTGCACGGATGTCATTTAAAAAATACTGCAATTGTATTTAGATGACAATATGGGGGACGTCTGCTTGAATCGTGCGTTCTGTTTTCTTTTATTAAGTGTTTTAACCCTTCTGAGCCTTCCTCTACCTGGAGGTCTCTTATCTAATAACAGACTCTCTAAGACAAATTGAGAACGAGGAAGTGAACCCCAAAAGAGACGGTAGCCGAAACAAACACCACAAAGCCCATAGCCTGAACCTTGTGAGTGTTTCTCCCCGGGGAGACCCTCGGGTGCACACTCGGAGGTACTGGCTCTTACTTTAGGTGCGGTCCCGAGAGGTGGGCGGCTGGGTTTCCCAGCGCAGAGCTTATTGGAAGAGGAATGGTCACCTGCTGGGGTCCGCGGCCGGGAGCAGCTGGCTGATGGGCTGGCTTCCAGCACAAGCTGGGATGGAGAATTCCCAAACGCAGATAGGACAGCTCGATATGCTCACCCTGGGGTCGTTCAGTGCAGACAAGCAAAGGGTCCCGCGTATTTGAGCCATCTCTGGGTGCAGTTTGGGGCGCGGCTGCAGAGGGGAAAGGCTGCACCGGTACTGGGGGCCACAAAGGGCACGGAGCTGGGACTGGATGACGGCGATCGGAGCGGAAGACCCGTTTGAGCAGGAATCTCATGGATCGGGTCCCTGATCTTAGAATACGGATCCGCACACAATCAGCCTTAGTTGATAGGTAATGTCGGGCACATTTCCAAGAACAAGAGTGGGCAGAGAGGGCACCGGCGGCTGCTCTGGTGTCTCGTCCCACTCTCAGGGGACGTGATGGCCGCGCACGGGTTTCACCGTCTGAAAAGGATTCCATCCCTGGGGCGACTGAGTGTTTCTGAAAGAAATACATTCCTTTTTACCTTCAGAGGTTGTTCGGGAAGCAGAGTGTGCAGATGGCAGTGGGAAGAAAGAGAACGGCACGGAGAGGGAACGCAGGTGTCGAAGGCAGGGCGGGCTGGGGAGGGGGGAAGAGACGTGAAGAAGAAGCGCGAGGTGACACGTGGACGCTGCGAGGGGGGGTGCGGCCACCCAGGAGCAGGGCGGGGCCAGCGGCTGCCTGACGGTGCGACGGTGGCCCTGGGTGCGGTAGGACCTCATCCAGGAAAGGGTCCCGACTACTCTGAGCGGGCTCGCCCGTGCGTGGGCGTGGGGTGTCCTGGGAGCGGGGTGGGCACGGCCTCTGGGACCCCCACTCAGCACCCTTCTCCCGCATTGGGCTCCCAGGTCGCAAGCCCTCCATGCTGCTCCCAGCCCCAGGTGGGCTCACTGCACCCCCCCACCCCGTCTGAAGTTCCAGGGTGTGAGCAGACGGTGAGATTCGTGAACCTCGGACTCCAGACCCTTAACCGAGGCCCTGAGACTCCTCCCGCTCGAGCGCGGTGTTCGCAGGACCCCAGGCCCCAGCCAGCTTTCCGGGTCAGAAGCTGCATTTTCAGTCCCGGAGATCCACAGGCAGAGAGAGGAGCCTCACCCGGGGAGCGTGTTGTGTTGTGTGTGTGCGCGCAGGGTGTTTGCACTGGGGTTTGTGTTTGTGGGTGTGTGGGGGGTCGTGGGGAGAGCCTGTGACTGTCCCTCCTGACGCTACCCTTTCTCATGGCCGTAGCGCCTGTATCAATCCGCGCGGCTGTTCCCCTCAGAATGACAGGGCAGGCCCTGAATCTGGGTCACTGGGGAGCACAGTGAATCCGGGGGTTCCCAGGCCCTGTGCTGGGCGCCCTCCCCTGTCATGCACAGTGAGCGCCGTGAGGAACTGAGGCGCCGCTGTCTTTACAGGCTCAAGGGAGGCGCCTTGAGACGTTACTGTGGGTTTATGTAACATCAGAATCTTTTGCTCGGAGGTCCCCGTTTTCTCTCCCAGATTTCTTTCTGGGAGAGAAACATGTTTTATTAAGCCACTGCCCACTGTTTTGTGTGTCTCATTAAATGAAAACACGATAAATCAAGTCCGTCTTCTTTGGTCTTTTTGTCAGTTTGAGCTTTTTCCGGTCTAGTGACCCCCGGTGCAATGATTTGCCTCTCCCCTCCCCCATGCCCTTCCGAAGCCGTGGCTGACACCCGGGCGCCCGATGGCCTCTCCAGAACGCGTGGGTGGCTCTCGAGGTCGGATGCCAGGCCACGGTGTCCTTTGAGCTCCCGATCTGGTGGGACAGAGGCTAAGGTGACCCTTCTGTCATTCTCATTCTGTAATCTGGTGAAACTCACTGTGCCCTCCGCCAAGAGTTTTGTGATTTTTTTTTTTAAGATTTTATTTATTTATTTGTCAGAGAGAGAGAGTGAGAGCATAAGTAGGGGGAGCAGCAGGCAGAGGGACAAGCAGATTCCCCGCCGAGAAGGGAGCCCCATGTGGGACTCGATCCCAGGACCTCGGGACCATGACCTGAGCTGAAGGCAGACACTTAACTGACTGAGCCACCCAGGCGCCCCAAGTTTTGTGATATTTTTGAGTCTGAGAGACCAGTCCTGTTGGAAGTTAGTTTTAGAGCTTCTTAGAGCTGTTTATTGACTGTCTCCTTCCGTCAAAAATACCGTGTTCTCTGCTTTCCTGTGCTGAGCCCGGCCGGTGTCCAACATTCCAACGCTTTTCCTGCATCTCATTTGAAACAAAATAGCACGTTCGCTGTTCTGGAAACTGACAAATTGCCATTACAGGAAGACTCAGACAGGGAAGATGGTCAGCAGAGATCTCAAAGGTGTGATTTTTTTCCATCAGTGATATGTGTAATAGTTGCTGTAATAGCGATTTCCCTGTTCTTAGAAATTGTTTCATTATGCAAACAATGTATCTCATTGTTAAATGTGTGGAAAGTCCGGATTCCTTCTCTCTAACCCCCCAGGCAGCCAATGCTCTCATTTGAATGTATTCAGCCTATATTCTGATCAGAGTTTTGTCACAGTTTCTCACTTTTACTTATAAAAACTCATCATTTTTCACACTTTCTGTGTCTAGAACGTTGTGGTCAGAGTTAGAACTTTAAATTTAGGACCTCGAACAAAATGCCGTAGAGACGGCTGCTGTCATGAGGCCGACTCGATGCTGATGCTCTGGAACCTCTCTCTGCCCCCATTCCAGAGATCCCGGCATTGTATAAGGATGATGTGGGTTCAGGTGAGCTCATCCCTGAAACAGCGGCCGTGCTGGGCACGAGATGTGTCTGGAACGTCCTGCGTGAGGGGTCGTGTGTCCCCATGGCTGAGGAACTGGGCAGCCGCCTTGCACAAAGCGTCAGGAACACAATTTCGAACCCTCACGCGGGAGGCGGGACCTGTAGGGCTCCTGTAGGAGCTGTTTCTTAGGTCGCCTTCCCGTCCCTAGCTCTCCTGGACCCCTTGAGCTTGCAGCCTGATTTACTCGGAACTCCTCCTCTTCCTGTCTTTTGGCCCAAGTGTCTGTTTGGTACCCCCGAGAGTGAGGCCAGCGAGCGCTGGTCCTGTGGGGGGCAGCCCCTCCCCCGGGCCCCTGGCTCTTGGTCCAACCAGCCTCCCTCCTCCTTTCTCAGTGTCCTGCTTTCAGACCCGTCCTGCTCAGGAAGGCGGCACCCAGCCCTACTAACCGTGCCAGAAAGGCTCGTCCGTCCCGATCCTTGGTGCTAGGACTTCAGTGACACCCAGGTGACAAGGACCTGGGTGACAAGGACTGTGCTGCTCTCAGCACTGAAATTTCCTCCCCCCGGCCAGCCAGCATGGTCGGCCACCCAGAGACCGGCAGCCCCATAAGGAGGACCGGGAGGTCAGTGCTGGTGTGAAAGGCTGAGCCCCGTCTCTGTGGGCTCAAGGGTCCCCTGCTGGCTCACAGGGACCAGGATCTGTGTCCTCTGCACCAGCGGCTGTGTGTGAGGGCGGAGCACCGGACAACTTGAGTCAGAGGCCTGGAGCTTTGGGTGCTGGGGAGGGGCAGAGGGCAGTGTCTGCCCCCAGCCCTGCCGCCGAACCCAGGATTGGGTCCCAGGGGTCCCGTGTGGGGGTCAGAGGTGCTGCCTGATGACCCCTAGGGTGAAGAATGAAGAATTTTAAGAGATTTATTTGAGAGAGAGTTAGAGCAGCGGGGGAGGGGCAGAGGGAGAGGAATCCCAAGTAGACTCCGCACTAAAGGCTCAATCCCGCGACCCTGAGACACCACCTGACCTGAAACCAAGAATCGGAGGCTCCGCCGACTGCGCCCCCAGGCACCCCTGAGTCATGAAAGTTTCACCCGCGTCGGCTGCTCTCGGGGCTTCACTCTTTCTCTCTTAGTCTCTGGGCCGACCTGTTGGCAACACACTGGCCACGGCTGCGGCCTCCGCCCCCGCAGCAGCGTCTCTCCGAAACCCCCGCAGCCGGCCTGCCGCGGACGCGCGCACCGGGAGTCGTCGGCAAAGGGTGCCGCGGCCTCCGGAGGTCACACGCGTCAGGTTTCTGTCCTCACTTTCCTTTCTCGGCACTTCCTGCCTCGCCTGCCTCAGGATACTGTGTGATTTTTTTTTTTTTTAAGATTTACTTATTAATTTGAGAGGGAGAGAGAGAGCAGGGCTCCATCCCAGGACCCTGAGATCGTGACTCGAGCTGAAATCACGAGTTGGACGCTTAACCGACTGTCATCCAGGCGCCCCAGGAACACTGTGTTAATTCCTCGGCCACTTCCTTCCGGTCTTTTTTCCTCACTTCATTTTGTCCTTCTGCTCCTAAGCACACGCACACGCTCCCAGACTGCTGTCCACACCCGAGCTCCGTTGCAAGCTCTCTGTGCAGAACGGTGGGGCGGATGCTGTGGCCGATGCGGCTCTACCGGTCTTCAGCGCACACTCGTCGTTTAGAAATCTTTACTCTTCGTCTTATCGATGAGGAGACAGACCCCAGAGACTGACTTGAGAAACGACTAACATGTGACTGAGCCGGATCTAAATTCACGTCAATAATGTCCCGTTACACAGACCTTCGTTCCCGCACATTCTGTGCCTGACATGAAATTGATTTCCTTCCCCTCACACAAGCCTCTGTAATGCTGTACTGTCGCCACAGGAATGTGTTAGAAACTTAGAAATTACTTCCCAGTTCTTAGCTGCCTGTCCTGTTGAGATGGAAAAATTGGCATCAAAGTAACTCCTTCTTTGTCTTGTTTCTTACTGATTTTTCACAATATCCCCCAAACATGCATGAACTTTGGGATCAGAGGACATGACTTTGAGCCTTAGCACTTCAACTTACTAAAAGCGCATACATTTGAGGAAGTTGCTTTATTTCTCGGAGTTTCAGTTTGACACACCAACACTACCTTGTTGTGAGGGTTAATGACACAGAATAAGGGAAATGTCAAGGTATGAACCCAAAGCACCTGGCCGCTGGCCTTTAGACCACCAGTGACTCCTCTCTCCCCTCCATGACGCCCTCGTGGTATCACTTCTCCAGTCAGCTCCGTGAACTTGCTCCCTGTCACTTGACAGCCTGCGAAGCTCCCTTGCTGTCCCGTCCTTCTATCTGTTCTCACGTTCCAGTCCATGTCTGTGCTTTCCGTGCTGGTGCTGTTTGCCTCCATACCTCCTCCTCCCTGGCTGAGTGCCAGCCCCTCCTTTTTCACAAAGACTGCTCGGACCAGTGCAGTGGCTAGAAGCACACACTCCTTCCCTCCTCTGAAGGCTCCACCTCTCAATACTCTCTTCTCAATGATGAAGCACATTCAGCCTTGCCAACACGGCAGTGTAGCTAACACCAGGGATTTTTCTCTGTTTTCCAGCTGTGTAAGTTTCTTAAAGTCAGGAAGTAAATTGCACCACGTATCTGTACATAGTATCGTGCATGTGGTAGTTATCTAAAAATATGAGCTTATAGGAGGCAGATTAGGTTGGAGTGGCTTTTATGAGTACAATTTTCAGGCCAGATAATTTAGGACGCAGAGTCAAAACTCTGCAGCCCCAGAGCTAGAGCAGGCAGTGAACACGAAGGCTGTACAGCTTGAAATCTTCGTAAATTCTAAAATTTGAGATGTTAGCAAAGCTGGTAATTCCCCCTGTAAAATGCACTTTTATCCTAACTGGGGAGTTTGCTGACATAATTTGCTGAGTAGCATTTTCCTAAATCTATACGGAAGAAAAGAGGTAGATCCAAAGAGTGTGGCATGGATCCAAGCCACTGCTGAGTCCGACATCCGATTTCCGGTGTATCCCACTCTTACCTTTCCAACAACGTCTCGATTTTAGATGTCTCATCCCTCCCTCTCCCAGCCCCCCACTTCCAGCATGTGTTCCAACCGCTGCCTTTCTCAGGAGTGGTGGTTTGCCTGCCTCCTGCCTCTCTCTTTCCCTCCCTTTCTCTCTCTTCTTCCCTTCCCCCTTCCCCCTTCCTTCCTTCCTTCCTTCCTTCCTTTTTCTCCCTCCCTTCCATCGTTCCTGAACAATGTATGTTTTATTTGATTTTAAAACATTTTTCGTGCATCTTTATGATTTCAGAGGAGGTCTAGCATGCATGATGAAAAGTGCAGAACCATTCCTGTTATCTCTTTGCTGACAAACCACCTGCAGTTGTGGCTCAAAACAATGATTATTATTGTTGTTGTCGTTATTATTACTATTATCTCTTGCGGCTCTGGGGGTTGACCGGGCCCAGCTGGGTGCTTCTGTAGCAGTTTCAGTCAGAGGGTGGCTGGTACCAGAGTCACCCAAAGGCTCTAGCAGGCTGCTTGGTGTCCCACCGGCCTGGCTGGCGGCAGGGGTCCCAGCGGGAGCTCTCTGCCAGACCGCCTACACCCAGCTTCTCCTTGTGTGGTTTCCGCTGGGCTCCAGAAGGAAGCATGCATCCCAGGAGGCCCCGTGTGCAGCCTCGGAAATCCCAGATTACAACTTCTCCTCTATCCTACCGGTCAGGCAAGTCGCCGGGTCCTATCTAGATTCAAGAAGATGGAAACTGGATTTTACTCTCACCTGCGAGCAGCACACCCGCATCAGGAGTAGAAGAACGGAAAGTGGCCGCTTCTTCCCTGCCACTATCACAAGACGTACACAGAGCACCAAGGTCAGCTGGGTCGCAGCCACCCCGCGCACTGGCCGCCGGAGGAAGGCTCAGGCGTGTTCTGGAAACAGTGCCCGTGACTCTGTTCTGCACCTGCTCGGCCACTAGCGGAGTTGTTAGAGCAGTGGGGGCCCGGGGCCTACGGGCACTGCCAAAGGGGCATCCACGTTGCAGCCTCGGGCCCCTCAGTCGACCCTGATGGTCTGGGTGTCAATCATCTTGTTGAAAGGATCCGTAAAGCTTATTGAATCCTTTGTCTTCCTTTAAGGAAACAGCTCAAGGCAAACTGTGAGGAAGTCCATTTGACTGAAAAACTTTCTTTATGCAATTGTTGCTTGAAATCATGGACATTTTTTAGGATTTTGTAATGTTTATAATGTAAGAAATTGTTTATTCATAATTACACACATTTCCCAAGTACCTGCTTTTCCTTTAAACCTTTTCCCTCTTGCGGGAGCCGGGGTGGATTCCCGGGCTCGTGTCCGCGGTCAGAGCCTCCCCTGCGCGCTGCGCTCCCAAGCATCCGAGGCCGAAAGGGCTCCTGCCCGGCCCCGGGCGGGACCAGCGCTTAGAACCAGGAGCCGCTGGAAAGCTCGGGCAGGTGCCGCACCCCAGACGCGCCCCACGCTGCCAAGCGGTTCCTCCCAGACACGCGGTCATCCAGGAACCGCAGCCGGCCTCGGGCTGAGCGCTCGGCCCGCGCGGCCGGGCTCCAGGCAGGGAGATGGCGCCTGTGAGATGCCGCCGCGGCCGGTGTCGCCCGAGGCTCCCGCGGCTCTGGATGTCTGTGAAGTGAGCGGCGCCGGTTTAAGTGTGAGGACGGTCGCCTCAGGCTGAGCGCTCAGGGGGGTTCGATACAGGCCTGTTTCTAGAGAGACGAGCACACAATGGCACTGAGCTTCCTAAGGACGGTGTCTGGTTTGGATTTGCTGACAGAACCGAGCGGATATTGGGGCAAAGATCGCCGCGAGCACCAGGCCCGACGGTGAGCCCCGGAGCGCGGCCAGCGCCGGCCGGACAGGAGAGCCGTGATGGGCCCCGCTCCCCGGCTTCTCCGAGAGGCGGCAGGATGGCCCTTTCCTCAACTTGCCCCTTCCCTGGTTTCTGTTTTTGGGGTGATGTTTCTTAGCAAAATCAGATCTGTTTTTCTGTCTTTTTTTTTTTTAGGCAGACCGAGTCGAGGGCTATAATTGCTCCAAGAGGGCTCACTTCCCCACCTGCCCGCCCAAGGAGACCATCAAAGGGGATGTTTGTGGGACTCAGTAGAGAGCACAGGATGCGCACGTCCCCCAATTCCCCAGGGGGCCTGTGTCTTCCTCTGTGAGGCCTTTGGGGCCCCTAGAAGGCAGCCCTTCCAGCAGCTTCCACCCACAGCAAGAAGCAGAACCTCGGAGGTAGGGGGAGGTGGTGGTGGGGGGGATGAAGTAAGGGAGGGGAGAAGGGTGAGGAGGAGCTCCCTCGCCCGACCGTCAGCCCGCCGCAGGGCAGGGACAGTGAGGGAAGTCACACGGAGGTGTTCCTCTCGCACAGAAGAGGGGACAGACTCACTGTGTCGATGGACATCTTAAGCTCTGTCCAAGAGCAGCACCTCTTGGTGTGGAGGGACTTTTATTCAGAAGGACTTTTGTCAGGTAGGGACAAAGGCAGTGGGGGTCCCTGTGACCATAAGACCTGTGAGTGGCTCAGAATCAAAGAGGAAAAGGCTTTTCTTCTACGGAGAAAGGGGAAGAAAGAGGACAAGCAGACTGTTTTTGGGGGGACAGAGGACAACTGGACGAAGGGAACGGTCCGTTCTGCCAGGAAAAGCAGCTGTCGTGGTCAGCCAGTTTCCGAGACAAGCTGACAAGGGACCAGGCTCCGCATTTCATGCTCACCGGGGCGCGGGGACAGGCGGGGTTCAGGGGACGAGAGGCGGGCGTGAAGGCTGCTAGCGTCCATGCAGGACACGCAGGGCGAGTCCCGAGTGGGGCAGCGTGGGGGCAGCGTGGGTCCCGGTGAGCTCAGGGAGGAGGCAGAGATGCTCGCTCCGTGGGCCTGGCAGCCCAGCCTGTCCGGTCCCGGCTTGCAGTGCCCTCTGGGTCCCTTTGCTACAAAACCTTTAGTGTTTCCTGAGACTCGAGTCACAGCAGCACACTCTATGCTGAGCAACATCTCTCTGATTCCAGAGCTCTTTCTCCTTGTTTGCTTTTTTTTTTTTTTTGCTGTTTTTAAAATCACTCACCCCAAAAAATGAGTTCCCCAAGCAAATCATGAGTTGCTACCTCTAACGACAGCGTACTGAGCTCTGTCACCTGCCATCTCATAAAGGTCACGTGCCCAGCTTCTCAGGACTTGTCTTTACGCCCCAGTCACACAACAACAGCTCACGTGCGACGAGCGTTGTTCTGCCTGCTCCTCGGGGACCGACCCATGTTCCCAGGACACACCGAGGCAGGAGCCACTCAACCGTTGTCTGACAGAGGAAGGAACTGGGGCGTCCCCGCAGGGTCAGAAACTGATCTGTGGGTGCACAGATTTTGGGGGAAATCCAGGCGCAGGGGCTCCAGGAGCTGCCCTAACCACAGCCTCATGTACCCGTTCCCAGACTCGTCTGTGCCTTCCCAGGCAGTCTGCAGAGTGTCCTTGCTCACGGGAGATGATCAGGCCCCGGGGGTGGGGCGGGGTGGGGGCGGGGGAGAAGGTTTGAGCACAAACTGTGGCCACGAGTGGAAAAGCAGCTCGAAGTCACCGCAAGGAGCACAGCCACCCAGGTGTCCCGCCTCCTGGGCTCCCCCTCGGGTGGGACTCGGCTTCCAGGGAGCCACATGATCATCTGGTGCCCCGCAGGACACACAGGGTTAACCTCCTGCCTGTGGGCCAATAGGCGTTACTTTTAAGTAGGAAGTGGTAGTTCAGCAAATTTGCTTTTGGCCGGTTCTGGTCTCTCACTGTTTTTTTCTTAATGGCTCTTAGAAATTGCATCTTGTCAAGAGAATCATAGCGGTGATGTGAAGCATCACCGGGCGGGCGTAACAGGACAGTGCCCATCGGGTCGCGGCGTTTCTAAGGTGAGCACGGCCAAGCCCTTCACTTCTTTCAAAAGCATCTTCCTTCCTTTGACACCCTCGCCTGGGCGGCATCAGGAATCCCAGGACACTGGCCTGGTGAGTGTGTTGCACTCGATAAAACAGTCTTGGTTTTGCAGACGTTGTCTTTCTGGCTTCAGGAACAGGACTGTGCTTTCGAAAATCTCCTTTTTGCCTCCAAGTGCACAGTGAGTGATTTATCTCAATTGCCTTGCCCTAGAGTGTGGGGCACGGTCTGGGCATTGCTTCTTCAGACAGTTCAATCCCCGCAGGGCAGTGGTCTTGAGTGAGATGCAGTCATTTATTTAACATAAAAAGTTTGGAGAGCTAAAAACTAAGCTAAGAGATGTTTTGAAACCAATGTCCAATGTGATCTGTGCGATGGAAGATAGTGGGTGGGCATTCTGGGCAGCCGGGGATCGAGTCAGAAGGAGCTTGTAAGGCGTTGTTTAAGAGAAGTTGATGGGGTGGAAATGTTTACGAGATCCAGGGGAATACAGAAAAACTCTGACAATGGCTACAAATGCCGTAATGGTTGGAAGCGAGCATCTCATGACCATGGAAGAGTGTGTGATGGTCTTGGAGAGGGTCTGCTCCAGACCCCCCCAAAGACTGCCCTGTAGCAGAAACAGGAACAGATTGTGGAGATCAGCCCTGGGAAGACATAAACGCAAGGTCTGAGTTAGAGCTTTTCTTGCGATGAGGAAAGTATGATTTCTGCAAACAAAAAAGAAAATATAAAAGTGAGCTTCCAAAGAAGCAGAAAAACCAAAAGAAAAAAAAATTACAAACCTATAGACAATTCACTAGAAAAAACCTCCTGGCTTCTGTCTTAACTGGTTTTGTTTGAAAGCAGAAGGGAGCCAGCCTAGACTTTCAGCTTGGCTGTCGCTTATCTACGTGGCCATGATTCAGGTGAGCTGAGAAAACGTACATTTATTGAGTAGCTACAGTTGCAGAACAGGAGAGTCTGATATCAATTAAAAGGTTTTAAAATATACATTTTATCTGAGCTCCCCTGAGTGTTTACAGTCCTTCAGGAAGACCCCGTGAAGACGAAGTGGGTTAGAACGCTTAGAGCGAACAGCCCTCTAGTCTCCCATCTGAAAAATGGGTACAGTGTTTACATTCAAGGGTTTTGTTAAAAGAGATAAGAGATGTAGAACAGTGATCCCTGGTGTCCAGTGTGCAATTGTGACTATGCCCCCCGTTGTAGCACACCCCCACGGTGCTCTCCCAAACACACATGCATATACACACACGTGCACACACCAAAATACAAACATGCATTCACACAACACACACACGTGTACACGCAAACATGCACGCACAACACATATACGCATGCGCACACACACACAACCTATTTATACTCATACACTTGTGCACACAGGCTCCTGTTCAGTTCTTGTTCTGTATCCTGCGGGCCATCACTGTTTGTGCAAGTAAGCACAGATGTCAAGTCTGCTTCCATCCAATTGTTAACTGTTTGACTTGTTCAGTGAAAATTGTAGCCGTTTTCCTTGCTGGTAATACTTTGATGTCTTATTCACGTTTTCCCCAGGTTTAGTCTTCTTGGGCAGGCTCTAGCCTTGGCCGGAGGACCAGGAGTGGAAGTCGGTGTGCTGGCACCCCTTCTGCTTTTCCAGACCTTGTGTCTTCTCTAGGGGCTCCTACTTCCTGCTTGCGGCCCCTCTGCCTGCCGCCACCCACTCCTGGTCCCCACCGAGTGTGACTGGCCTGAGCGTGTGTCGGTTAGCCAGTCCCAGGGAGGATGCTTGCTGCTAAGAACCTGAAATGTGTCCCACCTGCCCCTGGTCAGGTGACTAAGGAACTCCCAAGGCCCTCAGAGTTCAAAGAACAGAGGTGCAGTGGGATTCCTCTGCACGGGGGGCGCACTTGCATTGGGGGTACGTGGACCGCTGCCTGCCTTCTCCACTGTGGCGCAGGGGCCGCCACCCTTTCCTTGGCTTCCGGGGCTGGTCTGGTTTTTAGGGCACATAGTGTCAGATTTCTGTTTTTTTTTAAGACTTATTTATTTATTTGAGAGAGATAGAGAGAGACTCTCAGGCGGGCTCCGGGCTGAGTGCGGAGCCCTGATGGGGGGCTGGACCCCATGACCCTGAGATCATGACCTGGGCTAAAACCAAGAGCTGGACGCCCAAGGGACCGAGCCCCTCCATCATCCCGTTCATTTCATTTGTGAATGACTCAGTCAATTACCCGTTAGTTTCTGGGACTCTTTTGCATGTGGTATCTAACAAAAATCCTACAGGAAGTCACTCTCTTACTGCAATAAAATATATGTTAACATTTTCAAAACTAGTTTTTAAAAATGTGACTCATTAAGTAACACTGAATTTTTCTTAAAGTAACACTTTGCAAAGTTCTCATGAGATTTAATTTATCGTTATGAGCCTCTGAAACAGGAAGGGGAGCCCCACAAAGGTGTTTCTTTCAATGAAAGTTCATTTCTGAGCACGCCCATGAGAAGGGAGCGACTCAGGAGTCAGTTCCAGGCTCTAATCTGGGGGGCGGGGGTCTGGGAGGTGGTTACTGCTCGTGCAAGCAGGCGCTGAAGGAGCGAGGAAACCGCTAGGAAGCTGCTGTGTCAGTGTCCAAGAGGAGGACGCGGTGAGCGGCATTTCCCAAACTTATCAACCACAGAGCCATCTCCTTCCCACTTCTCCCTTCTTCCCGCCCAGAGCCTTCCTGGGAACCACGTTCAGAGACTGGTCTAGTCCAGTGCTCTGGTCCCTTGACCACACACGAATATGGGTGAGAGGAACGTGGACTGTGTGTGGACCCCAAGAGCTGAGCGGTCAAAGCAGACATCCACAGGACCCACGGCTCTCGCCAACGTCCCATTTTTCTAACGATGCGGAAGACGCAGGGAGCACCAGGTGCATTCCCGGAGGAGCCCAAACCGTTTGCCACGGCCCACCGAGAACGGGCTTCAGGAAGCAGTTAACACGAGGTGTTGCGGGAAGTGTGTGTGAAAACATGTCACAAAGGTCCCCAGTTGGTACCCACCCATCTTGCAAAGAGAAGACTTCCTGAGTGTCTACTTCCCGTCTTCCCGCGGACAGAGCTCCTAGTCTGTCAAATGCCATTCACGTGTATTCAGAAATGTGGGTAACGGGTATAGTCTGCTCAAAAGCTCATTTAGGTGTTTCGATGGGAACCCCCAGGTTTCTGTCTTTGGCAAGTGCCATTAGTGTGTTTCCAAGGAGGGCTGGTCCGGGTTCACGGCCCCTGGAGCCCCAGCTAGAAGGCGGAGGTGACGCCTGCTGTAAGCCTTCCTTTCCAGAGTTCAACTGCCAGAAATGCTGACTTAGCGGGTCCGGTGCAGCCCTCGCCACCTCATTTTCAGAGGAGACTCACCAGCCAGTGCTTGACAGAGACGCATCTCCAGGGAGCCTGTGCCGGTCGTGCTCAATGGCCAGCCGTTCTTCTGACGTTAGGCCACGGTCTGTCTGTGTGACCCCCGCTCGTGGGCATGCCGGGCAAGACCCTCTTCCACGTGACAACCCTGCGGGTTATTGATGACTTCGCTCTGCCTGAGCCGTCGCTGTCTTCAGGCCATGTGACCGGCGCTGGCATGCGCAGTGGGCGGTCGCTTCCTCCCGCCTGGCCGTTGGGCCTCACTTGATTCCCGTCGCTCACGTTGCCCATCACACAATCAAAATCACCGCGTAAGTCTGACCGGAGCAGGGTCGGTGGAACCCTCACCCACCTCATCCTAAACCTCAGAGTTTCACTGATTTGACCTAAAATGCAAACAAATTAATTTTAGCAGGATGTGTTTAGGAAGCAGAGTTTTAGTTTTCTTCTGCCGTCATCCCAAAGTCACTCCAACCACTCAGAACGAGTACCTTACAGCTCTGTGGCTCACGCGTCCGGGCTGGGTCCGACCAGGCTGGGGGAGCTGTTGGCAGGGCCGCGTTCCTTCCTGAGTCTCTAAAGCAGGATCTGTCTCCGCGCTCAGTAGAATTGCGGCCGGAATTCAGCTCCTTGTGCTTGTGGGACCGAGCCGCGTTCCTCATGTCGGGTTTTGGGGCCGTGGGGGGCGGTCCCAGCTCCCAGAGCCTACCCCCCGCTCGGTCTTCAAAGCCGCGACGGATGAGCCTTTCCATCCCTCCCAGCCCTTCTCTTCCCACCGCGACTGGGAAAGATCCCCGCTGGTGAGGACTCGAAGCGACAGGGGACCCACCCGAGCAATCCAGGGTCGTCTCCCCATCGCAAGGTTCAAATGCTCAGTCCCGTTTGGCACGGAAAGGCATGTTTCCCCAGGTTCTGGGGACGAGGCGTGGGGCTCTCTGGGCCCTGCTTCTGCTAACCGCGTGCACGGACCCCGCCTCTCGGAGCGTCTGTCGGTGAGCGTGCGAGCGGCACGTGACCGAGGGGCAGTACGACGCCCATGACCGGCCCTTCCGCAGCCGCGCGTAGCTCGTGCCGCGCAGACCCCGCTGTCTCTGTGGAATGGCGACAGAGTGAGCCTCTTCCCGTCGCTCCTGCGGCCAAACTTTCATTTTCTACCTGCGTAACTGACCACTGAAACCCAAGCGCAGAACCTCTGATTCTCCCCACGGAATGTCGCCCTGTGGTGTGCGACGGGTTGTTTGATTCTGTCCAAGTTCTTCCACACGGGTTCTGTCGTCCAGTTTAATAATTCGCGTCTCGGGCGTCGCGTCCTCTTCAAACCTGGTGAGTTGCCTCCTCTGCTTCTGTCGCTCACAGTTAGCGCCGGGTTGGGGACAGAGCCCCGCCTGGTGCCGGGGAGGGTCTTCTGCTGGGCAGTCCCCCGACTGGCTGTCGTTCCCTCATCACACGGCACGGCGCGAGGCCTGGCAGGCGGCAGGGGTAACCGTGGACTCGCAGTGGGCCCCCGGCCTCCCCGCCCTGCAGGCTCCCGCTGAGCGCTCGGCGCCCCCGCCCCGGCCCCTCGCGCCCTTCCTAACCCCTGCCAGGCTCCTGCGGCGCCGGCCCCGGGCGCGGACCCTCTCTCCCCGCGGGCGAGCTCTGGGAGCCCCTCTGCCGTCCGTTCTCCGGGACTCCGCGGGCTTCAGTCTCGGACCTGGGCCTCCCGCTCCCCGCGTCTCCCTCCGTGCCACGCACAGTGGGCTGCACGGGAGACCCCAGGGGCCCGAGGGGGCGAGAGCCTGCGAGAGGCCGAGCCTCAGGCAGGCGGTGGCCCCGGGTCCCTGAGGCGGCGGCAGGGTTCCCGGCAGGAAGGCTCGTCACCGCGAAACCAGGCGGGACAGAGCAGCGTTTCTGGGCGCAGCGCCACGGTTTCCTCCCAGAGCACTTGACTTCCTTCCGGGGACGATTCCGAACAGTTTGTCCCACAGATTCTCTTCACAGCGGCTGGTTCCGGACGAGTGTTCGTATTCCCGGCTGTGGGAGAGACGGTGACTTAGGAAATACTCGAATTTCAAAGACGGACGAGCTACGTTTTAAAACCGGTGGAGCCCTGGAGCGCTTCAGTGTGATCTGCTGCCTTCGAAGTAAGAGCCGGCAGGAGAGCCGGCGGCAGCGAGGACGTGCTGGAGAGAACGAGGGGGGGGATGAGCCTCAAACACAGGTGGGGCAAGGCCTCCCTTGTCCGGAAGCTTCTCGGCTGTGGGTTTGTCGGCTCGGCGAGAACGGACGTGTCCCCGGCGGCGGCCACCGGCCCGGCAGATGAGACTGTGCAGCCCCTCCGTTCAGTGAAGGAGGTAAAAATGTCCTCACGACTTTACCATCTCAGTGTTTGTAACAAAGAAGTTCAGAATGTGTTTCTCCAAAGAGGCGACATTTGCTACCCAGGACCCGAGGTGATTTACTTGCACGAAACACGTATGGGCTTCCTCAGGGCTTGTGGTGGCCCAGATGCCAGTATGTCACCAGTACGGTTTCCTCAGCTCACTTTGCAGGAGTCTGCGGTGGCGGTGGTGGCTGGGGCCACGCTGAATCATTTCCAGTCACACGAGTGACTGGCATCCACCTAAACTTGACGATGGTATTTTTTATCGAGAACGCTGATTCTTAACCACAACAGCATCGAATTCGCCGCTGTCCAGATTTGTAGACTGTTCACACGGAGCAGGCAAACAAGTCCCCGGGCCTCCCAACCCGGCCTGAGCACCCCGCTCCCCCTGCGCCGCGGCGGACACCGGAATGAGCCGGCCGCTCGGACCCTGGCCTCCCCGGTTTTACAACCGTCAGTTTGCCAGAGGCTCCGGGCTGCGGCTCACGTGTGACTCATCTTTGTGCCCCGTGTCATCCTCTGCAGACAGCCCATAAACGTTCGTTGAGCGGAATTAAACATGAGTTCAGAAGACATTATAGGTCAGGGTGTGGTTGAAGAAGCCATTTTTCTGAAGCGGGGTTCCCGCTGGGGTTCCCGCTGGGCACCGAGTCTGGAGCGCACGAGGATGCCCCCTTTCACAGCTGCTCTGCTGCCAGCCCTCATGGCCACCAGCCCCCGCGTGGTCCGAACGTCGTCGTGTCCCCCCCCATATGGCCCCGTATGGCCCCCCTCGGCTTGGAATGCCGCCCGTCCCCTCTGTGATCACGCGGCCCGGCCACGGCTCCCGCCGAGCACTCCCTCCAGCAGCTCCGTGGCCCCCTGCCGTGTCCCCACACGTCCCCCACTCAGTACTTTCCCTACTCCCGCGGCTGCCTCAAGTCCTGTCTTGCTCACAGACCTGTCACACGCCCCTCCCTCCTCGGGGGGACACTGACCTACAGCACCTGTTGTCCTAACCAGCATGTTTGTCTGGACCTTGTGCAGTTACTGGATTTGCTCTCTTGGGGTTTAATTTATGTACAATGAATGTCACCAGCCTCAAGTATCTGATTCAGTGGGTCTTGACAAATGCCCAGCAAGGTCACGATCCTGACAGGGACACTCTGTCACCACAGAAAGGTCCCTGTGCCCCCTTCAGCCGGTCTCTTCTCATCCCTGAGGCGTGACACTCATGGACCTGACTTTCACCTTTTTCTAGAATTTCACGCAAATGGTCTAATGCCGTGCCTGGTCTTGCATGTCTGGATTCCTCAGCCAGCAAGATGCCTCTGCGATCCCCGCCCCCGACTGGCGCGTACATCAGGACTCCGCTCCTCTTGCTTGGGGGCGGGGATCTGTGATACGGAGATGGTACAATTTGCTTATCTGTCCACCCGCTGAGGGAAGCCTCTGCTTTTCCAATCCAGGACTGTCATAGAGAAACCTGCGGGGAACATTCAAGTACTAGTCTTTCATTTTCATTTCTCTTGGCTAAAAACGTAAGAGTCAGCTGTGGGTTTATACGGTAAGTGTATGTTTAGCGTTATAGGACATCGTCCCGTGGTCTTCTCGGTGTGGCCCTGCGACTACTTGGCCATCTCCCACGTCTCCATCTGTGCCTCCTGTCTTGTCTGCCCCTGACTTTCAGCCACCGAGTGGGTGAGAAACGGTACCTCATTGCACTTTTAATTTGCATTTCCCTAATGACTAATCACATCGAACAAGTTTTCTTGTACGGAGTTGCCACCCATGTATTTCCTTTGGTGAACTCCACATTTTTTGCCTGTCCCTTCTTGACGTTCAATTGGGAGAGTTCTTGGTATATTCTGGATATGATCCACGATCAGATACAAGTTCACAAAATATTTTTCCCATTCCGTGATCTGTTTTTACTTTTCTCAAGTGTCTTTCAAAAAGCGGAAGTTTTAAATTCTGATCAATTACAAAAATTTTTGAAAAGATTTTATTTATTTATTTGACAGAGAGTGTGTTTGCATGCACACAAGCAGGGGGAGAGGCAGAGGGAGAGGGAGAAGCAGGCTTCCTGCCAAGGAGGGAGCCTGACATGGGGCTCTATCCCAGGACCCTGGGATCATGACCTGAGCTGAAGGCAAACACTTAACTGGCTGAGCCACCCAGGTGCCCCTTAAATTCTGATCAATTTCGATCGATCGATTTTCTATTTCATTTTTTTTTTTACAGCTCATGCGTTTTGCAGCTTAGATGAGACATCTACCATTTCCAAGGGCACAAAGATTTTCTCTTCTGTTTTCCTCGGATGTTTTATGATTTGGCTTTCACATTTAGATCTATAATTTATTTAGAGATTTTTGTTGTTGTTTGTAGCATGAGGAAAACAAAAGATCAACTTCTTATGCATGAACACCTTGTTGGCCCTGCACCGTTTATTGAAAAGACTGTTTTTCCTCTGGAATTACCTTGGCACCTTTGTTAAGAATCCATTGGCCATGGACGTGTGGGTCTATTTCTGGACTCTGTCCTCTCCATTGATTTCCGCATCTATCCTGTTTCCAACACCATGTTGCCATGATTCCTGTGGCTTCATAGTGTGTCTTGAAACCCGGTAGTAGAACTCTTAGAATTCTGTCTTCTTTTCAAGATGGTTTTGGCCCTTCTCAGTCCCTTGGATTTCTATATAAATTGCAGGATCGGCCTGTCAGTTTTTTCGAGAAACCCTGCCACCATTTTGATTTGGATCATGTGGTGTCTGTGGATCAGTTTGGAGAGAACCAACATCTCACTATTGGATTATTTAATCCCGAACCTGATGCACTTCTCCTGTAACCTAGATCTTAATTTCTTTCAGCAATGTTTTATAGCTTTCAGCATGGAGATCTTGTAACGATTTAAGATGTCCTTGTCAATATTTTACTTCATGGTTTTTGATGCGATTGTAATTTTTTTCCCAGTCTCAATTGCCAAATGTTCCAAGTATTGCTAGGGCATTGGATGACAATTGATTTGCATATGTTAATCCTCATCAGTGGTTTTTTCATGTTATGTGTTCTGTCTTTCATCTATACAACATTTATTTGGGTCTTTTTAATATTTTTTGTCACTTTCTTCATTGTACGGTGCTTACCTCTACCCTCCAGGGCATCTGGATCAACGGAGAGTCGTTACCAACTTTTTCTGTTATCTCGGTCATCCTTATTTCTTCATGTCAATTATGGGTCATATTTCTCTGATTCTTTAAATGTCTGTGTTATGGTCAGTGTGAGAGGCTGTAGCAGATTTCCACAGATAGGGTAGCTTGAACAGGATGCCTTTATTTCTCATGGTTCTGGAAGCTGGGAAGTCCAAGATCCAGGTGACCCAGACCCAGTATCTGGCGAGGACCCCCTGGTTCAGTCTTCAGGAGGAGGGGAGCAGACAGAGGAAGCAAGCTGTCTCTTCTTGAAAGAACACGATTCCTATTCATGAGTGGTGGGGGGGCACCACCTCGAAATGCCCCCACCTTGCGGATTAGGCTTCAGCATATGAATTTCGGGGATGCATGCACATTCAGACTCCAGTGGTCTAGAAATTTTTGTTTGGATGCCTGACATGAATTTTACATGACTGAAGGCTGCATTTCATGGCATGTCTTTAAATGATTTGGGGCTTTGCTCTGGGATGTAGTGATGTTACTGGAATCAGATGGGTCATCTGAGACTTTCTTTCAAGCTTTGCTGTGGCAAACTCAGAGTAGCAGTCACTGTAGGCGATTTTAGGAGTGTCACTCCTCCAGTGGTGCTGTTCTGAGGTTGCTCTCCAACCTCCTGGGACTTAGAAGGTGCTGTTACGCCTTCTGTGGGAAAGAACTCTTTCTAGTCCGCGAGGCCTCTGAGGATTTCTCGGTCTCTCCTTTCTCACACTCTTCTTGCACTGCTTCCTCTCAGGGACACCTCCCTGCAGCTCCCCTTTCTCTGTGTGTAGCTCCCTCCTCTCCTGCACCTCGTCCTGCCCTGACCTCCCAGAACTCTGATCCCTGTGTCCTCCGCGAGGTCCCCATTCCCTGTTCAGCTTGTCCCCATGCTCTGCACTTGGAAACTGCTTTCATGGGAGCTGGGAGCTTCGCAGAGCTCAGGTCACGCTCACTTCTCCTGTTCTCTTCTGGTCAGGGACCACAGTCTTGGGACATCAGTTGCCCAACAGTCTGAAAACTTATTTCATGTGTTTTCCAGGTGTTTCTGTTTGTTTCATGCAGTAGGGTACATTTGGTTTCCATGACTCTGTCATGGCTGGCAGAATAAATCTCGCAGTCCTGTTTGATTGACATGTCTCATCGATACTCAGATGGATGTGTTCGTCTCCTACATGCTTTTGCCACACCAAGCCTTTGTGTTGTGGTTTTTCTGCGTGTCCTGAAGCCCTCAGTGAGAATGCACAGCTGTAGGTCACTGCAGACGTGCACAGATGACCCCCCCCCGCCCCTAATGTCAAGTCCAGAGCAATGGCCGAGAGGCAGCAAAGACTTGCTTCCCAAGTGACGGCTCCAGGCATCAGGGAGGAAACTGGGTTTGGGCACCCTGACCCGTGACTGCGTAAACAACACAACGAGAAGCAAGTGATATGAGAAGTGTGTTCAGAGGGTCCTCAGGCCGAGGTCTGGGTCATACTGATTTCCTCCCCCAGATGTCAGGTAGTGACACTGACCGCACAGGTGAGGACCGAGTGGTGTAGCACGATCAAGTCTCTGCCTGTGCACCCGAGGCTTGTAATTCCGTGCTCCTCCTCCTTCTTGCCAGCTGCCCGAGTCCTTCCTTCCGGGGCCCCGGCTTGGTCCTGACTCATCTCGGGGAGACTTCTTGAGTCCGGTCCTGTGCATTGTCCCTCTGGGCATTCCCAGCACATCACCTGCTGTGTGCAACTCAGTTGGTGACTGTCACCTTGAACCAGTGGGGTCGGCCCCGCCATGGGGGGCCAACACTCGAAACTCACGATTCCTTTCCACCGGCTCACCTTCTCCGCCATCCCTTTGCCGGCCCCATGCCCGTTCTCCAGGGACCGAGGGGGCCTGCCCACTGACCATCTCTAACCTTTCTGCCCGCAGTCTGGTTTCTGACGATTATGATAGGTCTTCCCAGCAGACTGGTGCTTGTTAGCTCGAGGGCACGAGGGCAATACCTGTGTCATGTAAAAGATATGTATGTACGTTGCTACTGCCCTTCAAGCCAGGGGAATCTTATTCCGTGTATCTCGAGAATGACTCTCACGTTCAAACTTGAAAAAACTCTACAAGGGATTCTCACATGCCCAGCTGGGTGGAAGCCACGGAATCATACTCTACACTATTTGCAGGCAAGGGCTGTGAATCGTAAGTATTCTAGATGCAATCCACAGTCCCGCAGATTTTGTTCACCGGAATCCTGCTGAGTGTCATTGAATTGCATTTTGCACCAAGATTTCTATGAGGATCGGAATCTGTGGTTTTGCTGGCATCTCCCTTCTTTATGCCATCGATCAGGGCTTGACAAACTGTAGCCATGACAGCCAAGTCCGGCCAAGCCCGTTCGTGTGTGAAGTTGTCCGTGTTGCCCTCAAGCCACCAGGGCAGATTCTAGTTGTTGGGACCGAAACTACAGGATCTGCAGAGTCTAAAATATTTTACTGTCTGGTCCTTCGCAGAAAGAGGCTGCCCACCCTTGTTCTAAAGGACTATTTTCCTGCAAAATAGCATGCCATGTACTCTTTGTGTCCAAGGGAAACAGAACGCCAGTCACGTAACTGTCAGGCTCCCTGGGAATGCCTGTCTCACTCACAGAGTGTCTTGGTTTCTTTCCTCCTTAGACTCACGTCCCCCCATTATCTCTGCTGGTGAGCCAGAGGGCCTGACCGTCCACCCCCTTCCGTCCACGCCCGCCCCTCCTGCCGAGAACAAGCACCGCGATGAGTGGGGTGAGCGTCTGTTTCGTTTTGGCCAGAAGTGTCGTGTCGGTCAGTCGTGGCTCCCCGCAGGTCACATGACAGCTAACTCTACCTTCGTTCCCCTTCCAGGAGGCGATGAATCTCAGCGCCGGCTTCAACTTCAACGAGGACTATTTTGGGTCGGGTAACAGTTCGGATTACTCAGCTGACGGTGACAGCTTAGTGTGCTCCCTGCAGGAGGTCCGGGGCTTCTCCGGGCTCTTCGTGCCCGTGACCTACTCCCTGATCTGTGTCTTTGGTCTTCTGGGCAACGTCTTGGTGGTGGCCACCTTTGCTTTTTACAAGAAAGCCAAGTCCATGACGGACGTGTATCTCTTGAATATGGCCATCGCGGACATTCTGTTCGTCCTCACCCTCCCGTTCTGGGCCGTGAGCCATGCCACTGGCGAGTGGGTTTTCAGCAACGCCACGTGCAAGCTGATGAAGGGCATCTACGCCGTCAACTTCAACTGCGGGATGCTGCTCCTGGCCTGTGTCAGCATGGACCGCTACATCGCCATCGTGCAGGCCACCAAGTCCTTCCGGCTGCGGTCCCGCACGCTGGCGCACCGCAGGGCCATCTGCCTGCTGGTGTGGGCGGCGTCGGTGCTCATCTCCGTCTGGACCTTCGTGTTCAACCAGAAGTACCACGTGCAGGACAGCACGGTGTGCGAGCCCCGCTACCACGAGGGCTCCGACCCCATCAAGTGGAAGCTCCTGGTGCTGGGCCTCCAGCTCCTCTTCGGCTTCTCCATCCCGCTGGTGTTCATGATCTTCTGCTACACGTTCATCGTCAGGACCCTGGTGCAGGCCCAGAACTCCAAGCGGCACAAGGCCATCCGCGTGATCATCGCGGTGGTGCTGGTGTTCCTGGCTTGTCAGATCCCCCACAACATGGTGCTCCTGGTGACGGCTGCACAGCTGGGCAGGATGAACCGCTCCTGCCACAGCCAGAAGGTGCTGGGCTACACCACCACCGTCACCGAGGTCCTGGCCTTCCTGCACTGCTGTCTCAACCCCGTGCTCTACGCCTTCATCGGACAGAAGTTTAGGAGCTACTTTCTGAAGATCGTGAAGGACCTGTGGTGCGTGCGACGGCGGCAGAAGTCGCCGGGCTTCTCCTGCTCCAGGCTGCACTCGGAAACCTTCGTCTCCAGGCAGAACAGTGAGACCGTGGACAACGAGAACGCCTCGTCCTTCACCATGTGAGCGGTCCGGAGCAGGCCCGAGGTCTGGGGGACTGTGGACATGGACTCGGGGCCCCCGGGGGGTCCCCTGTGGTTGGCCTTCCCAAAACTGACCCCCGGGACTACGAATCAGACATTTTCGGGAATATTTGTGAAGCATCTCCTGAGCACAACCTCTCCTGATCACAGCAAAACGCACAGGGTTGGGAAACCCAAGATGGAAAAAAATCACGTAAGAGCCCTTGCACCACTCATCTTAGGCAGAAGGTGAAACATTCCACCCAAGCCGGCAAAGTGGCGTGGGGAGACGGACGGTGGCTGGATGAGCACGGGTGTCCATTGTCACCGAGGATAAGGAAGACGAGGTGGTAACAGGCCATCGGGAAAGGGCAGGCTTGCTTTATTTCCCCGGGAAAGTGTTCTCTGCAGTCGCCGATTCTCCAAAAGTCGGGTAGACAGAGCTCCATGAAGCCGCATCCGAACGGCATACATTCAGCGCACAGAGGGCTTGGTGACTATTGTCAGACAAATCACAGTGAAATCGGGGGTCACAGTGCAGTTTAGAATGTAAGGTGTTTAAATTACCTTCTTTTAAAAAGCACAAAGAAGCTTCCCCGAGACGATACAGAAAGGGCTTCGGTCCCACGTCCATGGAAGCGGAAGCAGCCCCTGGAGCCAAGGGCATCAGGGGCCACAGGGAGCTGGGCTCCTTCCCTCTCTGCTGTTGGCTTTGGTTTTTACCCAAAGTCTGAGGCTGATCATGGAATCCGATTTTAACAACTCTCTTCAACTTCTAGAAAGTTCCTAGAACTCAAGCCTTGAGAGCGCTTTGTAAACATATGAACACAAGTAGAAAAAAAAACAACCACATTACAAAAACGCAGGCATGCGTTAGAAGATACTGACGTGAGTTACAAAGATGCTGACATGTATAATCCTGAGAAATCTGTTATAGAAACTTTCTGTCGTTCTCATGAGCTTGACGTGCATCTCTGTATGAAATTCAAAGTGTTATCTTAGGGTTCCAAGTCTGTATGTCTCAAACATCATTTTAGCTTTGCAAAATGAAGCTCTTTGGTGCATGAAGTAGGAACAGTTTTCCAGAATCAGGGATCCGACTCGGGAGCTGAGGCGTTCAGAGGTCGGCTGTCCTCCCAGGCCGTAAGCGTGGGTTCCAGCACTCAGAACCCGGCGGCCTACTTGCATGCCCCTTGCAGGTCCCGGATGCGCTCAGAGGATGTAGGGAGAGAAGTTTGTGTTTCTAAGCAGGAAATAGCTCGCTTACTGTGACACAGCTGGAAATCAGCTCTTCTGTATAATTTGAATTTTCAGATAAGTGAAGCTTCTTTATGCAACAGTCCATTTAATTTCAGCCGTACTGAATAAAAGTGTTTCTAAAGGAGGATACAGACTTTATTTTGTCCAATATCATCATTGTTTCTTGCTGTTTGGTGTGATGACGTGTCAATGCCCTCGGGAGACACAGAACCGTGTGGGTTTTGGCCCGTTATTAAGGGGCTCCAGATGGCTCTTTAGCGGTTCTGGTATCTTTTTTTCATTGGTTTCCCTAAATCTCCTCCCAGCATCCGGCTCTGACTGGACCTTGCGCGTGCTTGCTGGTGACCTGTGCTCTGCCCTTTGCAAACCCCATTCCGCTATGTTCTCTGGTCAGACCTGTCTTCCCAGGGGCGGTGACTCAGGACTTGTCAGCCTGTTATTAATAAATTAATTGTATACACAGGCCTACCTTTGTCACACACTCACGTGTGTGTTCAAATATGATCACAGAGGCTTGTGCTGACCAGAAGACGATTTCTCTTGGTTCCTTGTACAAAGTAGTTGATCAATTATTTTTAGATAAATGAGATTTTCCTATACTTCGTACATCTCGAAAAAGGTGAAAATTTGGTCATTGTGTCACCTGCAAATGATACACCTAGATGGCAGGTGTTTAAGTGTCACCTTGCACACTGCATTCTTAGTTGCTTCTGAACAGATAGGCTAGTTTAAAAATGAGGCCAGAAAAGTATAATGTTTTCAAATCCCTTTAAGATTTCTGACATCGTGTGCGAAGTCCTGGAACTTTTGGCAGTGTAGGCACAGAGAATCTGGTCTAAATGACTACAGAGTAGATGCTAATCGTATATTAGTGTCTTAGTCTGGGAAGGCACCCTGATGAGGTACCCCAGACCCAGGGCTGGCACCACAGACACTCACTGTCTTGCAGTCCCGGAGCCTGGAAATCTGAGGTCCAGGTGGGGGCAGGTGTGGGCAGGTGTGGGCAAGTGTGACCTCTCTCTGGGCGTGCAGACAGCCTCGGTCTCCCTGTGTGCTCACTGGGTCTTCCCTCTCTGCTCCTCTGTGTGTGTGTCCTGACCTGCTTATCTTATAAGGACACCCGTCACCCCCCCACGTGACCTCGTTTTACCGTCATCAGCTCAGTGACAGCCCCTCTCCAAATACAGTCCCAGGCTGAGGAACAGAAGGCCAGGACACCAGCATGTGAGTTCAGGGGACACAATCCAGCCCATAATCACATTTTCTGCAGGGAGAGCAACTTTTCATATTAAAGTTAATTTCAAATACTTGAGAGTTTTTTTGTTTTTCCAGGTAGTTTCTTCCTTTCGTGTAAGGTGTGTTCCCAATATCAATTTCCACCCCAGTTTCTCAGACTTTCGGATGCACATCCCCACGGAGTGAAAGTGAGAAAAGACAGACCACGCCCACTATTGAACCTGTGGGGTGACTGAGCCCCAGCACCCACCCACCCACTGGGGGCAGCACTTTCTCTGGGGAAGGCTCAGTGCCCTGATTTTAGAAGCTGGTCTGCTGAGTCCCAGCCTCAGGCTCCGCAGCAGTGCCGTGGGAGTTTCCCCAAACCCACCTCCTCCGGGGGCGTGGCGTGGTGGCAGCTGTGGCGGCAGAAGGCGCTGGTTGTGGTGCCCGTGGGACCCTATTCTACATGCCCCCCCCCCACGTGTGCAAGCAGGGCGCTCCTGCTTCTGAGGTCAGAGTGGCCTCTGCTGTTAGGGATTCTGGGATATCTTGTTATGGTGCCTTCCCAAACTACAATAATACACAATTAGCATAAACTCCACAGTCATGGAGACTCTCTTCTGACTCCAGGTAGACAATCCAAGAGGGTCAGGAGGATGTTATTGTCTTCAACTCCAGGCTGTCCTCTTGGTGTAAAGGAGCTTCTCTAGCTCCCCCCATCACATTTCCATCCCAGCCAACAGAAAAAGGAAAAGGGAAAGCAGGTGGCAGGTGGCAGGTGTTTCATGGGACAATCTAAAGTTGTGGAAATCCCTTCTTTCCAAACTATTGGCCTTTGCCTAGCTACGAGGCTACTAGCAGGTAGAAGAAAGCTGGGGAAAAGTCCTCGACTGGCTGTCTGCGTGCCCACCTCCCTGCAAAAACAGTGAACACACAGTAATGCTGTTACTATGCGAGACGGGCAGGGACGCCGGAAGAGGACCTTCCAGGGGTCAAGGGCAGCTGGACAGCTCACTTGAAGGAGGAAGGAACAGAGGCCGGGCTTCCCGCAGCCGCGGCGGGAGTCAGAGCGCAGGGAGAGGCGCGGTCTCCACTGAGGCCCGCGGTGGAGAACGACGGCCCAGCAGGTTCTCTCCCACGTCCCACGAGGAGCCCCCCGGGCATCGCGCTCTCAGTCCACGGGCTCAGAGCTCTGGATTTGGAAAGTGGGTTATTGCTTGAATAAGGACTTTTCATTCCTCTGCCTCCTTTTGAGAGAGTAACTGGGTTGAGTTCAACGTGACACTTTGGGATCTTTTTCCTGAGCTTGGCCTGTAGGCAGGGGAACCTGCCAGGACTAAGGCCCCAGGGAGATGGCAGGGCTGCGGCCGACTCCTCGGCGGGGCGCTGCCGCCCCCTGGTGGCCACACGTGGCATCTGCAGGCCCGCGCAGGCTCAGGACCCTTTGCTGGGTTTCAGGCAGGTGCCACCAGGCTTTAAAATTTACACTAAAAAAACAGATAATCACAGATAATCTGCCCATCAAAAAATGGGCAGAAGACATGAACAGACACTTCTCCAATGAAGGCATACAAATGGCTATCAGACACATGAAAAAATGTTCATCATCACTAGCCATCAGGGAGATTCAAATCAAAACCACATGGAGATACCACCTTACACCAGTTAGAATGGCCAAAATTAGCAAGACAGGAAACAACGTGTGTTGGAGAGGATGTGGAGAAAGGGGAACCCTCTTTCACTGTTGGTGGGAATGCAAGTTGGTGCAGCCACTTTGGAGAACAGTGTGGAGATTCCTCCAGAAATTAAAACTAGAGCTTCCCTATGACCCGGCAATTGCACTACTGGGTATTTACCCCAAAGATACAGATTCAGTGAAAAGAAGGGCCATCTGTACCCCAATGTTCATAGCAGCAATGGCCATGGTCGCCAAACTGTGGAAAGAACCAAGATGCCCTTCAACGGACGAATGGATAAGGAAGATGTGGTCCATATATACTACGGAGTATTATGCCTCCATCAGAAAGGACGAACACCCAACTTTTGTATCAGCGTGGACGGGACTGGAGGAGATGATGCTGAGTGAAATAAGTCAAGCAGAGAGAGTCAAGTCTCATATGGTTTCACTTACTTGTGCAGCATAAGGAATAACATGGAGGACATGGGGAGATGGAGAGGAGAAGGGAGTTGGGGGAAAGAGGAAGGGGAGACGAACCATGAGAGACTGTGGACTCTGAGAAACAAACTGAGGGTTTTGGGGGGGTGAGGGGTTCAGTGAGCCTGGTGGTGGGCATTAAGGACACGTAGTGCATGGAGCACTGGGTGTGATGCATAAACAATGTATCTTGGAACACTGAAAAAATAAAATAAAATTTATAAATAAATACATACATAAATAAAATTACTTCCATGTTACATAAAAATACAGAGACAAATAGACGTCTTGGGACATTAATAACTTAAAAAACTCCCATTTTGTTAGACCTCTTTTTTTCCAGTCCTCTAGTTGTCCTTTATTTTAGAATCTAAATGGTTAAACCCCCGTTATTGCCCATTTGCTAGCCCTGAGTAGTCCCACGTGATTCTAGAAAACGAGCTGCCAATGTTAGTTCGTCTTGTGGGAAACAGTCTGAAAGTATCCCGTTGGTCTCCATAAACTCAGTCCTGGTAACCTACTGGACAGTCGCCAGCTTCCTGAACAATATCCCTCTCTACCTTCTGGCTAATCCAGGTCAGAGCGGTGTGATTTAACGTGAAACGACTCGGAACTGGCCCTCGGCAGAACCGAAAGCCGTTTGTGGCGCCTCCACTTTTCTCTTCACCAACTATCTTTTCCCAAACTCAGACTATCCTTCTCCTAAAACGTAAAGCAAAAAAAAGGACTTTAAAGCAATTTTTTCAAGTCCTCAAAAAGATGAAGTTTACACTCAAAAACAAATGTACAAAGTGGAGAAGAGGGACGCCCCAAACCCGCGATGTCCTGGCGCCGCGGCGTCTGCGGCCGGCGAGCTGCTCTCTACCCGCGCTCTGTGCCGCGCCCCGCGGTGACACCGCCGCGCCTCCCTCGTACTGTGTGTGCGCGCACGCGCGCTGCCTTCACCGAATGTCGTTTTGCTTTGTGTGTCGGTGGGATGGCCTTGGAACAAGGCGGACACTGAAGGGCGTCCTCGGGTGGAAGGGGCTGACTCTGTAAGGCGCAGGCACGTTGAGAGCTGCCCCCCCCCCCCCGCCGCGCGCCCCCCTCCCCGCCCCGCCCTGTTTGCACCCAAAGTAACAAAGTAGCTTTGAGATATGTGAGAGCGTGTAACGCTTTAACACAACTCGGGGATATACTTTCTGGTTGAGGGAACAAACAAAAGGAAAAGTAACAAAATAGGCAATGGAGACTCTATGTTAAAATGTCAGTTCTAAGGGGAAAGAGGCATAAAAGAAAGAGACTCTAGATAACCTAAGAGCACCTGGTGAGTGGAGATGCACAAAAATAAAAGAAGTGCCTTCAGATCTGGTATTTTTAATAGGAGAACCTTTATTTGCAGCGACTAAATCTATTTTACAGAAAAAAAACCAAATATACAAAATGAATAGACTCTTTTACTAGATCCCCTACAATTGGTAGAAAACCCTTGAGATAATTACTAAGTTTAAATATGATTGCTGGATTGCCACAGTTCACTTTTAAAATTGCCTTTAATACTCATGTAATAGCAGATTGGCTCTTTTTTACTATTTATTTATTTATTTTGTTATGTGACTACCTATGTTTTGGTTTTCCAGTGTTTGCTTGTTTGTTTTGGTCCTGGTGCATGCATATGTGTTTATAAACGTGTCTATGTTTTATAAAGGATTTAGAAAATATAGTATCTATATATACTTTAAAGTATATATTTTAGGACACTTTTTAGGGTATTCTAAATCTAAATTTTAGGATATTCTAAATAATAAAAATCGTTTTTCTTTTTTTAAAGGAAGAGATATAATCTCCTACTCACCAGAAATTAATTCTAAAATTCTTAAATGAAACCCTCATTTTGTTAGCTTTCTAAATTCTGAGGATATCCGGTTTGTTGCCCCCCAGTTGTTTGGACAACAGAGGAGTAGTGTGGCATTTGGGGAGGTCAGCATGCATGGAGGATCCTAGGGCTTCTGGTCTGTGCGGTGTGATGGGAGATATACGGGGGTCCCCTCTGGAGAGCCCTTGTCAAAGGTTGCCAGTGCCATGGGGGATGGGGGACTCAGGAGCCTAGCCTCAGTTTTGGGAAGAGCCTCTCAAAGGAGCCGTCCCTCAGTCACATGGAGAGGGTCACGTGGCGGCCACCAGCGGGTCCAGGAGCAGGATCTCTGGGGTCTCAACTATGGAAATGTGCATGACCTTGATAGTCTGTCATCAGCTGTTTGTCCCTTCCCATCGAAGCTCTCTGTGGGCTACAGGTGACGTATCCCTATGGCAGACACCACGCACTCCACCGCCTTCAGCCAGGTGACTCTGTTCTAGCCAGAGATACTGGGTACCAGTGTGGGCATCATCCTGGGTGACCTGGGAACGGCAGAAGTCCCACTGGCCGGTCCACCCTTGGTGCTCCAATGTGAGCAAGACATTAACCGTGTCTGAGCCAACCCGCCTTTTATTGTTACTGTTACAGGGCTTAGCCCGGCCAAGTGGCACATCACCCAGGCCTGGCGGTCCCCCTTCCCCAAAGGGTGCTTCCCACCCCACAGGCTCCACCTTCCTCCCTAGCTCTCCTCCCATGCTCTACTCCCTCCCAACCTTGGCGGGCAGAGCCCCGAGGGCATTGTGGGCAGAGAGAGCCCTGCCATTTTCCACAAAGGGGGCAAAGACGTCTGCAGTGGGTTGATTATTGGTCTGAGAGCTTCTCCCCTGTATCCCATAGCTGCCCCTGGTCACGGCCCCTTGTGGGTCTCGCACACTCCTGACCCTCTGGTTTTTAAGCCGTGGTTAGTAATAATAATAAGCTGAGCACAGATGTGGGACACCTGTTTTGAATGCCACATTTCACAGAGAAGCGGCTTGGTAGGTTTGATGTGGCTTCCTGCTCTCCCCGGGATGCCCATACCCTGGGCTCCCCCCCTTGGGTACTAAGGAATCGGTCAGTATCTGCCAACTGAAGGAGACACTCGGGCCAGCCACTCACCAGGCAGCTCCAGCACCCCAGGCTTCTCTGGGCTGTTGATGGTCTCTATGGTTACCAAGGCAGCCAGCAGCTCTCCAAGGGATGTGGAGCGGGTGGGCACAACCTCCAGTGCCTGGGAAGCCCCTTCCCACCAGGAGATGCAAAGCTGAGGTCTGAACGAGATCGGGGGTCCTGGTCGTACAGGCTGTGTGCCCCCCACCGAGGATGGCCGACTCGGTCTCCCTCTCTGCTCATGACACTCTTTCCCCCCACCCCAGGATTTTATTTATTTGTCAGAAAGAGAGAGAGAGCGCGAGAGAGCGCACAAGCAAGGGGCAGGGGCAGAGGGAGAGGGAGAAGCAGACTCCCTTCTGAGCAGGGAGCCCAACGTGGAACTTGATCCCAGGACCGTGAGATCATGACCCGAGCCGAAGGCAGAGGCTTCACTGACTGAGCCACCCAGGCGCCCCTCCTCTTTGTTTTCATCGTCCCTCCCAACCACTTAAATGTCAGGTGGGGAATTTAATTCTCAGGTAATGAGATTACTAAGTCAGCATGGCTTCCAGGGAATGGCACTAGGCCATTTTCAGTTTCCTTCCCTTATTTGCAGAGTGTTTGCTTTTTTATAACAGAAGCAAGCAGTGCATTTTTCTCACTCTTAAATTTTCTTATGCTGGTTTTTGAAGTCAAAGAAACACCATGTTTTGGAATAAAACAAAAGCTCTAATATCTTTTTGTGTGTTGTGGGTAAGATAACATAATCGCAGGAGCGTTTCCGGGTTACGAATTCTACTAACGGGTTTGTTATGCAACTCATCGGTCTTCAACCTCAGAAGTGTGATCGCGCCCGAGTTCTAGTGAAAATGAGAACGATGATTCATGAAGGGGTTGGGGAGTTTCCTCCATCTGAGAGCCGCTCGCACGCTAGCAACCAGAGCCCACATCTCACGCCCCCCCTGGAGCCACGCTCCCGGCGGCCTCGAGGAATTGTTTCCCAGGGACGCGTTCATCTTCTCTAGAACGTGCGCCGCGCTCGCACCCCGGCCTCCCGCTCAGGCTCACAGGGGGTCCCTGCTGCCTGTGCTTTTCAAGTTTAGAAATATTTCTAACTTTTAAATATGTCTTTGGTGTGTTTTAACTGAAAAAAACGCTGAGCTCAGAGCTGGTGGTTCTCTCTCATGCGGGTGTGAAATGAGGGTAGCTTGTGGGGACGCTTGGCTCTTTTTCTTGCTCTGGCCGGATCCGAAAAGCGTCATACGAATGTGCTGATCACAGAGCGGAGTGAGCTTCAGTCCCGAGGTTGAAATCAAAGCCGCGTGTGTGTCAGTTTCCGTGTTTAGCAGTCCTGGACGAGCAGCGGCCTCACCCAGCGTGGTGCGACTGTGGCATGAGGACCACTGGCTTGATGATGAAGAGAAACCAGATGGAGAGCTTTGGGGACTGGCGACTGCCCTCAAGCCAGTACAGGTATATGGATGTCAGCGGGGAGCTGGAGGTGACCGTAGCTGGAACAAAGGGACAGAGCGAACCCGAAGCTCTGTGCAGACAGATGTCACTAAGATCGCTGCTCTGCTCCGTGGGAGCGTGGGGCAGCAGGGCAGAGAGTCCGTCTTCCTTCTGTCCCTCAGGGCTGCAGACTATCCCGGAGCCTGCAGGAGATGGGTACGCAGACCTGGGGGGGGGTGGTTTACTTCAAGGATGTGGCTCGCGTGTCACTATGGGACGGGCAAGTCTGAAGCTCAGCGGGCAGGCTGCAAGTTCCAGTCCCACTCTCCAGGCACCTTCAGAGCTCGGGCTCTTAAGGCCCTCACCTGATTGGGTGAGGCCCACCACATTCGTGAGGCCCCTATTCTTTACTCTTGGACACCTTACTACAGATGTTAACGGCACCCACTAAGCACCTTCACATAACACCGGGCTAGCATCTGATGAACCACTGACCACCATGGTTGGCCAAGTGGACAAAGAAAATCAGCCACCACGCTTACGGAGCACCGGACAATGGGAAACACAGCACAGCATAGAAGAGGGACCACAGGGCAGGCATCCTCGGGCACCGGAAGGACACACACCGGTGGACATGGGACAGGTACACTCCACCTCGTGGGCCTGGCCACACCCCTGCCGACGGACGCACGGAGAATCAGTGCCCAAGCCCGGTAGATCTTCCGGTTTCCAAGAAGAGCTGGAAATCCAGACTTAAAAATGTGCGGTTGCTGCTCTAACTACGCATAATATGAAAGTGTAAAAATACCTTTTGAGCCAATGAAAATTTGTCTGTAGGCTGAAATGTGGCTTTTGGGCAGCCGGTTACAGACAGTCATTTACCAGTCTACACAGCAGGCACACGGGGGCCCCCCAGCCCCCCACTGCTAGATCTGGGGGTGGTGCCTGTGTGGGGACCCTCTGAGGTGTGGGTCTGCTGCTTCTCCCCCCCTTTCCCCCGCACAGTCACCCGCCACGCATGCTGGCTGGCCCCTGCTCTGAGCCTGTCTGCAGGGGCTGTGGGATCTGAGGGGCACCGGGCCACCCCCTGCGCCATCCCCTGGGCCGTCCCCTGCATCAGTCTCCCCCGCATGCTTGTTCTCAGAAGCTGCTGCACATGCCAAGTGGGGACGGTGGCAGGAACGTCATGGCTCAGTTCCCCGGATTCAAAGTGACCCATCAGGGCCAACCGTCCTTTGTGAGCGAAAATGCAGAAAGCATTTTGTGCTCCTTCCCCGGATGGACTGACGGAGGGAAGATTCCCGGGTGTTCCCGGCGGCCACAGTCGGGCCAGGAGCACTCCTGGGGTGGAGGGCCTGCGGGGAGCTCGGAAATGCGGCCCCTTGATCTCCCCAGCCAGTGGGAGAGAGGCCGGAACACCTGCGGTGTGGGAGGGAAGGGCGGATAGATGGACAGAAGGAAGGAAGGAAATTGGTAACTGGGACGCTCATGACACTGTGAGCCCAGCCTCTTGCCCCAGTACCCACTGTGCCGTATTCAGTCAGTTTAACTTAAAAAGTAAGAATATAGTTTGGAGGGGCGCCTGGGGGGCTCAGCCGGTGAAGCGGCTGCCTTCGGCTCAGGTCATGATCTCAGGGTGCGGGGATCGAGCCCCGCATCGGGCTCAGCGGGGAGCCTGCTTCTCCCTCCGCCTCTGCGGCTGCTCCCCCTGCTTGTGTGCGCGCTCTCTCTCCCCCTCGCTCCCTGTCAAATACATAAACAAAATCTTTAAAAAAAAATAAAAAAGAATATAGTTTGGGCCAAACGTTCCTGCTGCTATCCTTGCCTAGAACACTAAAAAACCGTTTCGTGTTGTGGTGTACTTCGTGAACACAATACAGGAGACGGAAGCCCTGCAGCCGGGCTTGGTTAGCATCTCTGGTGTTTCTAAGTTTTCTTTTCACCTAATCGTCTTAGTACTATTGAATTCTAAGTCATCTTAATCCCCCCCCCCCCCCCGGGGACATGCTGCTGTCTCCCACAGTCCTCGCAGAGAGGCGGAACGCGCCGGCCAGCTGTGGGAAGGACTCCAGGTTCCAGAAGGCTTGGACAGGGAGCCCTGAGCAGGCAGAGGAGGAAGGGGCTTGTCTGGGGCCCGCAGGCTGGCCTCCCCCCTGTAGGCAGGAGAGCCGCCAGCATGAGGCTCGCTCCGGGCCGCATGTGACCAGCCCAAGAGGAGGAGCTGGGGTTTCACCCCAGTGTGTCCTGCTCCCTCAGGCCCCAGTCCCGGAGCACATCCCTGTCCGTTCCTTAGAAATCCAGGGGCTTGCCTCCCGCTGTCCTCTAGTGACCAAAGCTCATCCCTCAAAGCCTCTCTCCGTTTCCTCCGGTCCCCGGATCAGGCTGGCCTCTCGCGAGCCGTTACCCACAGGGGACACACACAGCTTTGTCAGCGACAAGCGGGTGCGCAGGGCTCCTGCGGGGGGCCCAGGACCACAGGGTCCTCCCCTTGCCCAGCTCCGCCTTCTGTCTCTCTACTTTCTCCGCGCACCTGCAGGGAGTTCCGCGCCGCTGCAGTGCATCTGGGGCTGCGGGCAGGGGCACACCGGGGATGGAGGAGGACCGCAGCTCCCAGGGACCGATGCCAGCTCACAAGGGGACACAAGGGGGTACAGCGGGGCCGCGCTGGCGAATCAGCTGTGGAATGTTCTAGAATGGCGAGCCCGCCACGGTGGGCACAGACCTCGCGGTGCTTAGCAAACGCTGCGTCTCTCCTCCCGGATGGCCGGTTAGCGGGACACCCTCGGGTAGGAGGAAAATCAAAATACAAGTAAGCGATGACAGCCCAAGGGGAAGGCAAAAGGCCGAGAAAGTCCTGGAACACCGTCACCCCAGACCGGTGCCGGACGCCCAGGCTCGCGTCACCGTCCAGCCCACCGCTGATCCGCGCTCCGGCCGCGCTCCCAACCCCACGGGGCGCCAGCTTGCTCAGCTGCCGACGGGGAATCACGACTTGCCTTGCCGACTCCCCAGGTCTTGCAAACGGAAAGGGGTTATTATTGCGGCTCCGCGGGTGCGTTTACTATTTTGGGCCGCGGGGTGTTACGGAAGCACAGCGCGCGCTTGTCTGCAGTGTAGACCGTCTACACCCTCACACCCCCTGTGTGAAGGAGGGGAGCTGGAGCCGCCAGGGTCGTGCAGGAGGGGCATCGCTGGGGCCGGGCTTGGAGGGCAGCAGCCGGATGCCGCGGGCGCAGGGGGAGCAGGTGCGGGCCGTCTGCAAGGAGCGGGGCAAGGGGCGGGTGCTGGGGGCCGCTCAGCAGCGCTGCGGCGCGCGGAGGGGCCTGGGCTCCGTGGGCCCCTCCATCCAGCCGAGGGCCGCTCTGACCGAATTCACAGGCGCGGTCCTGTGGCCGGTCGTCTGATGGGAAGGCTACGGTGTGAGATCCGGGCCCCCCCCCCCCCCCCCCAGCGAGCCCCAGCGCAGGCCTGGCTGTCGTGTGCGCACCCGGGGCAGGGTTTCCTGTTCGTCTCTGAGGTTCGGGGACTCTTCTGGTCAGAGGTACCAGTCCGCCGCGCGCCCCCGAGGCTGGAGCTGCGGCCCCCGCCCCAGAAACCGGTGCCGGGCGGAGGGGGCGGCGCCGGGACCCCGAGCGTGCGGGTGGGACTATGCAGTGGGGAAGCCACACGCGGACAGCGGCGGCGAATCCTCCGGGAGTGGCCGCTAGACACGCACACGATCCCGCGATCGCCCTGGAGCCTAAGCACTCGGAGGGGTTGGAGGCGGGTCTGGCGGGGACCCGCGGTCACAGCAGCACCGCGCGGGGGCCCAGCGCAGGCCGCACCCACGAGCAGAGGGAGCGCGTGCGCCGGGGAAGTGAGCCAGCAGCGGGAAGACAGAGCTGTGTCCCCGCTCGTTCTCGTTCGGGACCTTCGGGGAGTCCCCAGAGACAGAAAGGAGGCGGGGTGCAGCAGAGGCGGGGCGGGGGTGGGGCTTATGGCTGGATGGGTCAGAGCTCTTGCTGGGGAAGATGGAAAGTTCTAGAGATGGACTGTGGTGATGGCTGCACCTCAGTGTGACTGTCCTTGCTGCCCCTGCACCGTGACGAGACGGCTAAGACGGCAAATCTCACGTGATGTACAACGTACAAAGGGGGGTGTGCAAGGCTGGCAGCCCAACCCGCAGGGAGATACACAGTTCATGATCCCAAGCCCTAAATAAATCACAGTCTGACTCAATTAGTGGCAGAGGTGACTGTGAAAATACAGAGGACAAGCTTTCTCCAGTCATCATGTTTTCATCCGTATTAGTGTCTTCCTAGAATACCCTTTAAAGATATTTTAAGTTTGCCTCTGGATCCAGAATTCCAAAGTATATTTTAATAAAACCTATTAGATTATTAAGAAAGTTAATTTGTTAACTTTCAATCAGGTTAATTTGTTCATGTGTTTATTATTGATTCCACAAATGTAGTCCGTGTCTGCCGTCTGCCAGGCCCTGTGCCCAGTGCTGGGGACACAAAGATAAGTGGACATTTTCCACGCTTCAGGGAGGGGACGCAGAGGGGAAAGCAGGTGTGAGCACCGGCGGGTGGCCTGCAGGGTGGGGCGGGTGGGAAATGTGTGGGGTGCTGGGGGTGTGGCCAGGGGGCTTTAGGAAGGGTCCTCTCAGGGGATGGACCAGAAAGGGTGGGTAGGGAGTAAGACAGAGCTTTTAATGTTCCCGCACCCGGAGGACTTCTGTTTGGCCAAGGAGGGGTCCGTGGCCTACTGGATTTTAGGGGAAACAATGACCTTAAGAGAATTTGAAAACACCGATAGTCCCTTCTGAGTAGGGAAAGAAACCCATCGCTCAGACTGGAACTCGGGCTGCCGGCCGTCCTTCCCAACAACGCTGAGATTTGCCAGACTCACGGACGAGACCGAGCACCTGCTGTGGTAGAAGAAGCGAGTCAATGAAGAAAAGAAAGTAAAACTCGCTACGGACAGCAAAGTCCCTGCGGTTCCGGGGCTCGTCGTCGGCTGCCTGCCCACACGTTCCTTCTGACTCATTTCCTTACTCAGAGAAAACAGTTTGGAGAAGGACAAGATCCCCCTTCCTCCCCGTATGTCTTCAAGAAGACAACTTTCTGAGGCTTCTGTGAGGGGAGTGACAGGACACGACCCCAGGGAAATGTCCTCAGAGGCGGGGTCACTGGATCTGGAACCTGACGACAGACAGAGACGTCGTCCCCTCCCAGAGATGTGTGGAATCACGCTCGGGGCCGACGGAAGACTCACAGAAGATCTGGAAAGGACATACCAGAAAGAAAGAATCCTAACAAACCTTCGAGTTAGCAGAACATTGCGACCTCCAGGTCACTGACCGCCTGTCCCGCTTCAGGCCCCGTGTTGGGGGTGCACAGGCAAACCGCTGTGTCCCCGAAGGGCACACAGTCTACTCGGGGATTAAAGAAAGTCGAGGGACTAGACCGGTCACCTGAAAGCGGCAGCGTCATACCCGAACGGGGGGCTGACGCTCGCCAGGCTCCGTGCTCAACGTCTCATATATGATCTTCCTCACTCCGTGCAATAATCCCACAGGTGGGGTGTTGTTACCCCCATTTCACAGACCAGGGAAGTTCAGAGCAGCTGAGTGGTTTGTCCCAGGTCTCAAAGCTAGGAGTGGCAGAGCAGGGAGCCGACCCAAGGGCCCTGACCATGGCTACTCACCCAGGGCAGATGGCTCCAGCTGCACGTTCCTGGAGTTAACTAAGGGGCTCAAAAACCCGGGGGCACTGGGACTCCCCAGACTGACCAAGTCAGAAAGTTGGGTTTGGCCAAAGCGTCAGGGTGTTCTGAGAGATCCTGGGTCCTCCACCTGCTGGCGGGCAGGAGCAGAGAGGAGGGCTAGCGCTCTGCCGGGATGAGACCCCCGGTCGCCGGGTTAATGAGCAGGGATTGGGGGGAGGGAGTGCAGCCCACGGCTCAGCTCCTGGATGAAGCTGGCTCGCCCGGCAAGGAGCCCAGAGACAGCCCTGCCGGGAAGGTTCTGCAGAGCCTGGCGCTGGGCGGGGAGCCTGTTCAGGCGGCCGGTGTGGGCAGGGCCGCAGTGAGGTCTCCGGGGGGCTGTGTGGCCTCACAGCCTGATTCACCCGAGCAGAGGGCACCAGCTCTCAGTGTCCATCTTCGAGGAAACGTTTAAGAACCATCTGGACAGATTATGGGGGATAGAGTAAAGAAAGCCTGTGGGGAGTTTATCATGACATGGAAAAGGGTTACGTTAAATGCTAAATTTTTAACGAGTAGCATCATATGGGACGGCGCGTGCCCTGAGCCCACGGCAAGAATACGGGCGCGGTGTAGACGGTATTGAGGGCAGAGAATTTTATTCTAAGCTCCCGCATTATCGTCCGGCCGCAGCTGCAGGCCAGTGGCCTGAAATCCACTCACTGGAGAGGACTCGAGGCCGGCCAGCAGCAGCCAGGCTCACTGAGCCGGTTCACTGCCCTCTGGGGACCGTGTTCGGCAGAGCACAGCGGCAGGGACCCGCTTGCATCGTAACTTTGCTTCTGAGAAGGCGCCTCCCTGGCAGGCGAACGATCAGAAGGGAGGGTTGCCATTTCTTCTGGCCTCAGGCACCATGTTTCACCCTGGATGTTACCAAGGTCACGGGGTGGCCCAGGGAAGGGCGGGGTCTGTCCGTGCGGACGAGGCAGGTGCAGGTCCTGGGAAGGCGATGGGCTGGGCCTCCTCACACGCTAGACCTTGTCCCTCCTCTAAGCATCTTGGGGCGTCCCTTCCGGGGCCAGGTTTGAACAGAGAACGAGACAAAGCAGTCAGGAAGGAGACTTTCAAACTGTTGCCACCCTCGTGAGCTCTGATTGTGGGGCATCGTTTAAGAGCATGACGTGAGACCACGCGGCCGTGGCAGGAGAGCCGGGGCTGGGCTCAGGTAGGCTCTTGGCCCTGCCTGGCCTCCTAGGACTGGGCAGGTCCCTGGGGGCCCCTCTGTGCCGGGTGGGCCCCGCCGTCAGGTGGAAAGCCCCGATTCGTGCGCAGTTGGGTGCCTGCACCGCGCACTTCTCCACGAGGCATTAACTATGGGGACATCTCGGAGTCAGGAAGCCGAATGAGTTTCAAAAGCATTTAGACGTCCAGACTTCAAGAGAGACATCCCGGCAGCAGTTCTGAGAAATTTGGTAGGAAGGTGTCTCTTCTAATAGACCAGGGGACTGTGTGCCTCTGGCATCGTGTACCGTCTAGGCAGACGACGCGAAGTGTTATAAACTAGAAACACTCTGTAGAGCCTAGCGGGGAGCTCAGTGAGGTGCGTACCCCCGAACGTAGCCTCGAGCCCCGCCTGCCACTTTCCCGGGTCGGCCATGGCAGGTCTGTGCAGCGGTGCGGGGAGCAGACTCCTGGGACAGTGAAAGCGGACGACTCACCGAGACCAGACAGAGCGAGGGCAGCGCGGCTCAGCCTCCCTGCTCCCATGATGGATCCGCGAGAACACCTCCCATGAGAACGTGGCGGCAGCCTGCTTCCAGGTCAGCATCGTCCTGGGTGGAAAGGAGCTCCCGCTTGCTTCTCTGCTCTGCCGTCTGATGGGGCAGAAGAGCAGAAGGAAATCCCACAGACCATGTGGGTCCAAGCTTGGCCGCAGGGGTGCTGACGCGTGGGTCCCACTCCTTGGGGTGCGGCCTCAGTTTCCTCTCCCCGCAACCCTCAGTGCTGGTCGTCAGCACTCAGATCCCCGCCCTTCCCGTGCCCCCGGGCCCGGAGGGCTGGCTGGCCTCAGGAGTAGGAGTCTCTGATGTCCGCCGGGGCCTCAGTTTCCCTGCCGCGGCCTCTGAGGGTGTTGAAGACTTTGCGGTAGGAGTATCTGAAGGTGGGGTTGGAGAAGCAGTACAGCACCGGGTTCAGCACGCTCTGCAGGTAGCTGAGGCCGTTGGCCACGTCGGACACGTGCACCATCGCTCCCAGGACCCTGCAGCCGCCCGCGCCGCGGAAGACGGCCACCAGGACGCGGGCCAGGAAGCCCGGCAGGAAGCACAGCGTGAACAGGACCACGACCACCGTCACCAGCGCCCGGGCCCGCTGCAGCTTGGGCTGTCTGTCCGGCTCTCGCAGGCGCCTCCGGAGGGTCCTGATGACCCCGGCATTGCAGAACAGGATGAGGCCAAAGGGGAGGATAAACTGCAGGAAGAACAGGGCCTCCTGCCAGAGCAGGCTGAAGGACGCGCCTCTCCGGGGCTCCGGGCCGGGGCACGCGGCCTCCGAGACGAACAGGCTCTGGTGGGTGAGGCCGAACAGCAGCAGCCACACGAAGCCTGACACCCCCCAGGCCGCCCGCGGGGACAGGAGGTTGACCTTCAGCCGAGGGTGGACCACCCGGAAGTAGCGGTCCAGAGCCACGGCCGCGAGGAAGGCGATGCCCACCCCGCGGCTGAGGACCCGCAGGAAGAACAGGGTTTGGCATGACGCGTGTCCCCAGGGCCAGGTCTTGCGTCTCAGGTAGAAGGCGGCATGGAAGGGCTGGCAGAAGGTCAGCAGGAGGTCGGCCGCGACCAGGTTGAGCAGGTAGACGGCGTAGGGCTTCCACACCTTCAGGCGGAAGCAGAAGGTCCACAGCGCCACGGCGTTGCCCAGGAGGCCTGGCGCGCACTCCAGCACGAGCAGCGCGCCCACGGTCACCTCCACGGCCGCGCTGGGCACCGAGCAGTTGGCGGCGGGCATGGCGATGGCACCGGCCCTGCCGCTGGATCCCTCCTGAGAGCTGTGGGGCGCCGAGAGCCCGGGCTCCGGGGAGGCTCCTACCCACGAAATGAGAGAAACGCGCTTTTTCCTGCCCGAGGGTATCTGTATGAGTTCTGCATTTTCTCAGCAAGAAAAAGTACTGAACCAGCATCAGGGTGAAGTCAAAAGCAAACTAAAATTTGTTTGGGGAAAGAGGATCAGTGGGGAAGGGAAAAAACCCTTGCAGTTTTGTTCTCTTTTGTTTTGCCCTGAAAAGGGGAAACAGTGTTTCTCTTTATTTCATCCGGCATTTCGCGGAGCGCCGGTGTCCGGGATGTCTGGGGAGCACAGGGACACGTCTGCGGCCGCTGCCCGTGGAACCTGAGCGGCTTCTGCGCGCCTGACGTCTCATCCTTACACGGGTAGATCAGGATGGAAACCACAGGCTTCTCTAGCTTGCATATGCCTCACGGGGAAGCCCCAGGGGACGGACACTGACTGAGGCTCTCCTGCGTGGGCCCCGTTTCACACATGGGCCCCCAGACCTGGTCCCGGGCATCGCAGAAGACGCTCTGGGTGGCCCGGTCTTGTCGCTCGCAGATGCCCACTTTCTGATTGTTCTTTTATTTTGTCCGGTTTTATTTTCTGTCGAGGCGCTTCCTTCCCTCCTACAAGACCTGGATTAGGATCCAGACCTGTCAGCCTCCATTGGCCTTGAGAGAAATAAAGTTGATGACTAGATCAAGACGCATAGATTCCGCCAGAAAGTCAAGGTCATGAGGTACAAGATGAATTCAGTCATCCCTTCCCATGGTGGACCATGCTTGACCTCTGTTCTGGCCCATTCTTGACCCTGACTCACCTGGGTCCTGACCCACTGTTGACCCTCACTCTCCTGGGTCCTGACCCACTGTTGACCCTCACTCTCCTGGGTCCTGACCCACTGTTGACCCTCACCCACCTGGGTCCTGACCCACCCGGGTCCTGACCCACCTGTGAGCCTCACTCACCTGGGTCGTGACACCCTGTTGACCCTCACCCTCCTGGGTCCTGACCCTCCGGTGCGCCCTACTTACCTGGGTCCTGACCCACCGTTCAGCCTCACTTATCTTGGTTCTGTTTAGTGTGGTTTGAGCTCCAGAGTCAAGTATTTTTTTCATTCTACCTCTGGTTTCTGCACTTAGCAGCAGTGTGATTTGGGGGAACCAAAGGAACTCCTGTGCTCCGGCGTCTCGAGTGAGAAGTGAAGGTGACAGCACCTCGCAGGGTCATGCGTGTCTGAGATTCTGTCACAAATACCGTCCTGCATGCCGCACGCGGGTGTGCCGGGGCCACTTTCAGCTGCTGTTGTCGACCTCCGTGTGACGGCAGCAAAACTCCTGCTCCCAGCATCGAGCTTCCTTCTGCGCCCGTCATCAAGGGTGCTCCAACGTCTTCCCTTCGGAGACCAGACTTTGGACCTAGAAACGTCTCAGCAGTGATTGCTACTAAGGTTTGCTGCACATTTGTCTGGTGTGCGGCCCTCCACGCGCTTGCCCACGCTGTCGTGGGGCACAGGCAGCAGTGAGGGGGGGTAGGTCAGTGTTAAGCTCTGTGTCGTGCACGAAGAAGTGGAGGCCCAGAGAGGTTCATTCTTTGCTCAAGGTCACAGTTCAGCAAACGGCTCTTGGCCCCGAGTCCAACCAGAGCCGGGGGTCTTGACCGCGCGGTTCTGCTGCCTCCCAGTTAGCCACGGTTCCCTTCTGTGTCACAAAAAGTCCACATCTCCAGAATCCCACCAGGGTAATTGATTTACCTGATTTCAGGTGATTTGACCCAGAGTTTTCCTTTCCAACTGGACCCCTGGCCGACACATTACCCACCTCTGCATCAGGCAGGCTCACCTGTGTCTCTGTTTTCTAAGAAGTTACCTTTGGAGAGTCGTCCAAGCATCCAGACTGTGGGAGTGTCCCAATGGCACCACCGTGGCGATGTCTTCTGTGGACAGGGACTCGCCGGCTGCACCCTCACTGTGGACAGCTTCGACCAGCTCCTGGGGAGGGTCGCCAGAGGCCACCTGCCTCATCTCTGCGACCACTGTCGGCACAGGAGGACGCCCAGGAAGCTGGCAGCTAACTCTTCAGGGATGCAAGTGACTCAGATGTGTTCCTCACAATATGTTGAAGACATTGACAGACTTTCAGAGCTACCCCGTAACTGCTGACTTCACGTATGCCAAACACCTTCTAAATCATAGATAGCCCAGCTCATTAGACAACACGAACATTAATAATTACGTATTTTTGTTTTTAAATATGGGAAATAAAAATAACAGAATTTAAAATTCTGCTTCTTTTCCTCAGTACGCATTTATCTTCCTTATTTCTAAGCGACTGAATTGTTCTTTACTTCCTGTCTTTTAAACTTACACTATTTGCTTCTCCCTTTGGGATCTTGTCTTATTAAATCTTATTATCCCCAGAAACTCTATTTTCAATCATTATTACTATTTCTTCAATGTTCTTCTCATTAAGGAAGCTTCTCTGTTCTCAAAGAGAAGTTTTTATGATGTATGCTTTGCTTACACGCTTGTTCCTAAATTTAAATGAAAACGGAATCTTCGAGTTGTGGTTGTGCTTCAAACCACTCGCACTTGAATTCTCCTTTTCCTGTCCGGGTTTTCTTTTACGTCGGAGGATAAGCAGATGGAAGACTAGATTGAATTTTCCTGTCAGTCGCTTCGAGGTTAGCCAAGGGTGGGGTTTGGAGTGACAGTCCCCACAAGACCACTTCCTCTCAAACACCGACTGTTAAGTCAGGGCTCTCCAACACCACCCCCAGTTTTGATAGTTCTCTAGAAGGACCCAAGAACTCACTGGACATTATTTTGTTCAGAGTTTGATTTTATTACAGAAAAAGCATAGATCGGAATCCACCGAGGGAGGGAGAAGGTGCATGGGACAGAGTCCAGGAAAGTAGTAAGTGTGGAGCTTCCTTTGTCCTGTCGCGAGTAGGGATGGAGTGACGTTCTCAGTATCCAATCAAGCATTGTCAGCTGGGGGAGCTCCCAGCCTTGGCATCCAAAGGCCTCGTTGAGGTCCGTCCCGTCAGGCTGGCCGAGCTTCCATGTGGCCCAGCCCAGGCTCTTTCCATCCTGGAGGGCCGGCTGGTGTGTGCGACCAGAGCCCCGCGCCTCATCACAGCATTACCATCTGGCTGGCCCAAAGCCCCCGGGAAATCATATCTCTATCAAGCATGACCTTCCAAGGGCTCAGAGATGACCTTCTGGCTGCTGAGACCAAAGGTCAACACCTCTTTTTGGGCAAAGTTAAATACTTTATTAGACACTTTTTTTTTTTTTAATTTTTAGAACATATCAAGTGTTGTTCCTTTTGTGCTGGGGATACAAATACTTACAATGTTCAAAATCCTTCCTAACTTTGAGGACTTACCTTCCAGCAGGAAAGGCCAAGGAATACACACAGAGTTGCGAGGAACGTGTGATAAAATTCAGTAACAGGTACGACTGAAACGGGATGGGGGTAGAGTTGTCAGGGATGGAGGACCCGCCCATGGCTGGGGGCGCCCGGTCCCGACACACTGACGGCACGTTGCTTCCTCTGCCCCGGCTGCTGACTGTCCTATGGACTCTCACGAGTTCACTGCTTCCCACTTTCCTTTCTCGTGGCCGTACCCGACTGCCCATCCCCGCGACCCTGCTTCTCCCCGTCCTAAGGAATTCCTGCTTCACCCCAGCGGGGCACGACTCCGGGTCTAAGACTCGGAGACTCTTCACGTCTCTTACTTTCATCTCAGACTCTGGGAGGCTGAGCCTTCAGGGACAGGAGCGATGGTCATTTCCGAGAAAAGTGGTCATGTTTTAGAAAAAGGAGCTGGGAGTGTAGCCCCGGAGGGAGGAAGTCATGTGACCGTGGCCAAGTGCTGTGATGGTCCTGAGCACGCGTCTGAATTTAGGGTTTGGGTAAAAGAATTTCGGCAACCTCAGAATATCCCTACAACGCGCGTACCACCAACGGAATGAACGATGAGTGTAATCAGTGTTTCACGCACACGGGATGGTGCCCCGCCTCCGGCTCCCTGCTTGGCGGGAGGCCTGCTTCTCCCTCTCCCACTCCCCCTGCTTGCGTTCCCTCCTCTCGCTGTCTCTCTCTCTGTCAAATAAATAAACAAAATCTTAAAAAAAAAAAAAAAGAAATCATTAGGGATATAAGTTATTGTTGTAAAAAAATGTTAATCCTACAAAAAAGTTGTGAATAATTATACTCAAACTCCCACACAGGTCAAGTGTAGAGAGGTGCTTCCTAGTGGAATGAAAAAAAAAAAAAAAGCCAAACAAACTAAACCAACAGCAAGAAAACCCACAACAACTTTCTCACCATTTTTTGGGCACATGTTAAAATGGAACAGTTTGGAGCTCAGAAGGACGGAAAGCCCCAGCTCTTGCAAAGCGGACGTGCGAGAGGGAGATGTGGACGAAAGCAGAAGTCGGGGCGGTCTTGGAGGATGGGAGCAGGTTTTCAGGGGTGTCCTCTCACCGCTGCTGGAGAAATGGATCGAACATAGCCAGAAACGGCATTTTAAAATGGACTTTTGTGAGACTGATTGTTTAAAGTACACAATTCATTTATTTGTTCATTCAGCAAATCCAGGGCACCCTCACCACGGCCGAGTCCCATTTACGACCCTCGAAGCATCTTCATAGAATAATCTTGAATGTTACCTGATTGCACATCTGATATGCTCTCGATGCGTAGAAGTGGAAAACACAGACACGCACGATGACGAGGGGAAAGACAGGAGCTGTGACACCCCCGCCCCCAAGCAGAGGCACACATGTATTTTTAATCATAAATGGTGTTGGGGCAGCTTGGGGGCTCTGTCGGTGAAACGTCTGACTCCTGGTTTTAGCTCAGGTCGTGAGCTCAGGGTGGTGAGATGGAGCCCCAAGTGGGCTCCTCGCTCAGCATGGCGTCTGCTTGGGATTCTCCCTCTCCCTCTGCCCCTCGCTCACAGGGTTTTTTTTTTCTCTCTCTCAAATAATTTAATCAATCTTAAAAAAAATAAATGGTGCCGAACGTAGGTATTGTTTGTGCTTTTTCCCCATCCCTGACCCACGCCCTTCCTGGATCGGGGGGGGGGACCCCAGGGTGTGGATGCCACCCCCCCCCCACTGGCTCTTCTCCTTTCTGGGCTTCTTTCCGCAACGGTCCCATAGGCCAGCGCCTGCCGTGTCCGTAGCTGTGAGGCCTGTCGGAAGCCATCTTCAGGTTCTGGTTTTCCTGAGGCCGGAGGCAACACGCTGATCCCACAAACGTCCTCTCTCTCCTCATGGGGGAGGGGCGTGGAGCCCACGGGCCGTCGGTGCGCGCCGCAGGCCCTGAGCTCCGTCTGGCGCCCAGCACTGGCCCGGCACAGTGCAGACTCACAACCTAATAATTGAATTCTTAAATTTGTGGTTGTTTTCTAATTCTAGGAATGTTCTCTACTATATAGAAAACACAGACACCAGGAGGGTCAAGAAGGAAAAACATCATCCACAACCTGCGGCGCGGACTGCCACGCGGATTGCCGCACGGAGAGTTTCCCTCCAGGAGGTCGTGCGGACAGATAGAGTCGGAGCTGTGAGACGCGGCTCACAAGGGGCTTTGCTTCCCTTCAATGTGCAGTTTTCACTCATTTATGTTTTAGAGAGAGACCAGGCGGCCCCTCCGGCGACTCGCGGGGGAGTCTCAGTTTCCCCTCAGGATGGGTTATTCTACGAGACACCTGGGCCTCACGCTTTGTCAGCGAGCAGAGGAGCAGACACAGGGATGGGAGTGTTTGTAATTCTGACTAAAAGGCACTTCTCAGGGGCGCCTGGTGGCTCAGTCAGTGGGGCGCCTGCTGTAGCTCAGTCGTGATCCTGGGGTCCTGGGGTCGAGCCTGGCATCGGGCTCCCTGCTCTGCCGGGAGTGTGCTTCTCCCTCTGCCCCTCCCCCTGCCCGTGTTTTCTCTCTCTCTCTTGCAAACATAAATAAATAAAATCTTTTAAAAAATGAAAATAAATGAAACGCACTTCTCAGAGCCCGATCCTTGAGAAGCGCCGCCCCCTTTCTCTTCTCTGTGTCCTTGCGCTCTGGCCGCGGAGCTCTGAGTTTGGGGGAGAAGCCCTCATTTTCCTGTTTCTCGGGCTCGAGGTCGTGGCAAGCCTGCCAGTCCTCTGCTGAGCTGCTGGACAAGCTGTCCTCCTGTGGGCGAGTGCTGGTCCCCACAGACTTGGAGGGGAAGGAATCCTGAGAGAATCACATTTTATCAACCAAGTACTTTTCTCCCTTTATCACAATCAAACAGAAAGTGAAGCCACGTTCACACAGGAGTCCTCCCAGTTCTGGGGAAGCCAGGGAGCAAGAGGCCTTTGACCTGACACTTAGCAGGCAGAAAGGGAACTTCCAGGGGACAACGGATCTGCCCATACAGGGAGAGAGGAGGAGCTGAGGTTCACAGTGGACTCCATTCAGGACCAGCTGGGTTTCTCAGCCTGAGGCCCTCAGTGGAGCAGGGGAGACCGTTATGCCCCAAACTAAGACATCTTGGCTACAGTTCAGACATTTTCCAGTATTTGAAGAACGTTATAATCTGGTCAATCTAATTGTTCGTAGGGATCACCTTAGGCACGGTCACTACTGTGTTTTCAGACTGTTACTCAGTGGGCGTCATCGACTACAAATGATCTTTCTGTTAAATCGTAGAATCACAGCATTTTTTAAGAGCAAGTGAACTCTTAGAAATTAATCCCAACTTCTCATTTGGCAGGTGAGGAAACCGAACTCCCTGGAGATTTACTGACCTGAACTTGACCTGGGCCAAGTTTTCCCAATTAACATCTCTGTCCTTCCTGCACATATGCAGAGCGCCCGGCTGCAGCCGGTGCTGTTGACAACGTTTGGTCCCTGGGAGGCTTCAGGCTGTTCCTTGCCCCACTCTTCTCCCGCCTCCTGCCCCTGGTCTGCCGTCCCGGGGACGGAGCCTGCCCTGGCCTGGCCTCTTCTCTCCTCGAGCCTCCAACAGCCTGATCCGCTCCTGGTCTGTGGGTGCAGTGGGCCTCTGGGGCTCCGCTGGGGAGCCACAGTCCTCCGCGCCTCCTGCATTAGGACATCTGGGCAACCGCACCGTGGCCCGCCACCTCTGAGACCCTGTCTCTGCCTCCCAGCAGCGTCAGGCCTGCTCTTGTCCCGCATCTGTAGAAGACACCACTGCTCCTTCCTCTGGCTGGAAATCAGAGCGTCGCGACCCCGCTGCTCCTCCCCTATCAGAACCGCGGTTTCTCTGTCACCTGTGTTCTCCCCGCAAGGAGCTGGAGTGTTTGATTTTCTTCATTTCATTTCCGTTCCGGCTTCCGAGGGTAAGGCCTAGATTTGCAGTTTACGCGGTGTCCTCCTGCTTCCTGTTTCCTGTGGCCGCTGCCACAGATCCCCACAGACCTGGTGGCTGAAACCAACGCCCATAATTCTCATGGAGTCAAAGGTCAGGAGACCACCCTGTGACCGTCAAGCCTCAGACCCAGGGGTCAGCCAGGGGTCCCCTTCCTCCGGAGGCTCCGGGGAGAGCCCACTCTCTTGTCCTCTCCAGCTCCCAGAGGCACCTGTGCTCCTCGGCACGGGGCCCCTCCTCCGTCTCTGAAGGGGAGCGTCGCTTCCTCAAGCCTCTCCCTCCTGCTCGGGGGGCCAAGTTCTCTCCCTGACTCTGACCTTGAAGGACAGGGGTGATTAAGGGGGGGCCCCCAGATGGTCCAGGATAATCTCCTGTCTCGAGAGCCCTGACTTAATCAATTTAAAGTCACGCTGCTAAGAAAGGTGACAGATTCACAGGTTTGGGGGCTCGGCCTGTGGGCTTTCCTGGGGACCATTACTCTGCTGACGACAATTTTCATTCACATGTAAAATGTGGAAAATATTGGCGTAGACATGGCTGTATGACTGGGTTACTAGCGCTTTCTAAACGGGCTCTCCCTCTCCTTGTGTTAGTTTACATGCTTCTGCCAGAGTCCACTCCCGCAGCCCCCAGGTCTGTCTCGATGGACGTGGCCACTTGCTTATCACACCAGGTGCAACCAGCCTGCGTGTCTGAGCCCACCCCACGCTTCCAGCCTCATCCCACACGCTGCCGGAGGCAGGGCTGGCATGTGGGCTGCCCTCCGCCCAGCTCCCCTGCTTGGCAGGTCCGTTTGGACACATCCTCTTTCTCTCGTCCCGCGGAGCTCGCCTCAGCTCAAGGCCTCCTCTGGTGTCTCCTTGCAGCGGAAGAACCCAGGTCAGCACCGTGCCGTCTGTGTGCCGACTGTCCCCTTGTCACTGAGGCTTGATGGCCCAGGTGTGCCTGAGGTTCCTAGAGACGGGGGACCACATCTTCCATCTGTCCTTGGCCCTCAGTGACCCGCTCAGCACGGGCCCAAGAGACTGCCGACCCATTCGTATCCAAGGAGTCAGAAAATTGGTCTTCATCTGATTGAAAATTTCAAGACCAACGTTCGTTCTTATTTATTTGCAACTATTTAGAAAGTGCTGGTTGGCAGAGCTCTGACTCAATAATGACCAGGAGATGAAATGTTTACTGTGACTTCATGTCATACAATAAATGTCTACGTTTTACATGAAGACTTTTAGCCGAAGCTCTAATGAGATTTTGCTGAAATGTATCTGTAAGAGGCACCATTACCTGCTTATCATGCGCAGTAGGACCGTGTGGGGTTGGATGACACCTGGTGGGCCCCCGGGTGCCGGCAAGTGGGCGGGTCCGAGACCGTGGCTGACAGATTTGTGGAAGCACACTGGCTGTCCACTCGCGTCGCACCGTGGCCTCCACTGGCATCACAGACTGGGGCCCTCTCTGAGAATTCAGACCTAAAAGGGGAACTAAAAACTGAGTTCAAACCCTATATAATGTGACTTGCCCCGGATCGGATAACCCTTCTGTGCCAGCTCCGGTAGGGATTTCTTCTTCTGCGCTGTCTGCCCTCTCTCGAAGGTGGCTGAGTCCAGGCCACACACCGAGGAGAAAGGCACCGGAGGACGTGAACACGTTCACAGGCCCTTGTTTTGCTGTCAGGAAAGTGTGACGCTGCTGGTTCCTTTTGCAAGAATGATTCTGGATCTGCGCTTACTGGTCTTGCATAAACGTAGTAGGTGACGCAATTACATGTTATTTAAAAATGTTGTGATTTAAAAATCTCATAGGAAAAAACTTAAATTTAATAAACGCCACGGGGCCAAACGGAACCCGTAGACGCCCTTGATGTTGACGTTTTTCTCTTTCTTCATTTCATAGCTCTCAAAACTGATTTTAAAAAATGATTTTTTCTTTTATTGGCGCGGTAAAGAAATTTAAAACCCAATCTATAGTTAAAGTTTTCTTTTATCAAATTATAAATGCGCATAACTTACAGAAGCAAGAGGTCCTGTGGGATTCATGAGAAGAATTAGCAGTGCCTCACCCACTGGCCCACCCGGACTTTCCCCTCCCTACAAGAAATCCGTTTACTTTTTTTTTTTTAAATCTTAGCTGTTGTGTTTTGGTATTTACGAAACTGGTGTTGATGCTTTTTTCCTCCCACCTTTTATTCTGGGCCATTTCAAAGCCACGAAGACGGAGAGTCATAATTCACACAGGCTGTGGAGCGTCACCTTGGTCCATCCGGCGGGGCCACGTGCTCTCTCCCCGGGTGCGCGGTCTGAGCGGCCCGGGGAGTCACTGAGGATGCCCTGGGGACCCTCGGGACAAGGACCTTCTCCGACGTCACCCACATGAGCATCACGCTTCAGCAGACGTAGTTCAGTCTCCAAGATGCCCCCGTGTCCCCCCCCCCGCGGCTTCCTCTGTCCTTCTCTGTCCTCAGGTGTGACTCGGGTCCGGGACCCCTCCCATCCCGCACCTCACACACACTTCTCTGGTGTCCGTTTCTCTTCTGCTTCGGGACGGCCCACCACGGCCGCTCCTCTCCCCTTCCCCGTCTTCCCCTCGCCTGCGCGGCCGTGGGGCTCACGGCTCTACTGCTCCCTCATGACAAATGCAGCATTTGGATCCCGTTTTCTCCTAAGCTGGGACACCCAAAGATTGGTTCTTCGCATCAACTACTCCTTCCTTAGAAATAAATAAGACGTTCTCTGTGTTTGTGGAGTATTTTTAATTTAGTGTTTGATCTTTTATCATCTTTCTAATAATAAAGATAAAATATAAATAATCTTCATAATCCTAAGGTATTTTCACATAAAATAGGTACAACATCAGAAACGCAGCTCAGTTCCTCCCTTGGGGGACACGCTGTGTTCCGTCAGAGATTTTGCACGTGACGGAGTCGGAAACCGTTCCACCGGGACAGCGGGTCAGTGAGGCTCGTCTTACGTAAACTTAAAGCACATTTGTGTGTATCTGCAATACTCGTCATTACAGACATGGACTAAACTTGCGAGGCACTTGAGGGGTTCTGCTCACCTTGTATGAGGATTTTTCCTTCGCTGCTTTCTGGTCAACAGTAGCTCGAAATCCCAGCCAGAGCCCTGAAGCTCTGGACACATTTGGCCCCAGACAAAGAGCTCCTGCCGGGGACGCGGGGCTCTGCCCCACCCCATCCCCGTTCCTCCCTGTGGTGCCTCTGCTCCCTGCAGGCGTGTCTGCCCCACATTGGACCCCCAGCTGCTCCTCGAGCTGTGGGACCCCAAGCAGGGAGATGTTCTCCTGGTGACGTTGTTTTGGGGGCGTGAAAGCCTGGGTTGTTGTTTAAAAGGCTTGGTGATTTCACAAACCAACCAACAGCGAAATGAAAGCGGCATCAGTCCCTGCGGGTTGGGAGCGGCAGAAAGCCACAGACAGCTGCGTCCATAGGATATGGGACTGAGAAGACGTAGGACGTAGGACTCGGTCTCAGCGTGGGGCCGCCTGCTCCCGGGCCCTGGGCCGTCCTGGTCCCACACTGTGATCTCTCCCCGCAAGAAGTTCAGGTTGAAGACGCCTTCTCAGGACTCCTTGTGGGACGTCACGTGGCCGCCACTCACCTGGACAGGGGCGTCCCGTCTGGGCCTCCGCAGGTGGCACCTCCCTCCTTTCTCTCGGCCACGCGCTGTCTGCAATATCCCTGCTCGTCTGGTCCATCTTCTGCGAGAAGAGAGCAGCACAAAATAGAAGGTTTGGGCCGGTTCGCAGTCCCTGCACAGTTTTCTCCGTTTAGAAGAAACGCAGTTACTGTGAAAGGCGTCCTTGACTCCCTCGGCTGCTTTTCAACAAACAAATCTTTGGCGTACGGGTCGCGCTCAGAGCTGTGGTCTGACTGGTTTGTGCGTGTGGGTCTCACCTAGCAGCCGGGAGGGCACGGCCTGGCCCCGGGTGCGGCCGTCCCACAGCGCTGCGCAGAGGACGCGGTAAGCTGCGGGCCGCTCCAGACGCTCGGACTCAGCTCCTAAAAGCAAAGGAGACACGGAGTTTGAAGTGCACTAAAATGTGCCTCATCCCTTCGATGCCACTGCACGACTGAGTGGACACCAGGAAAAAGGAAAAAAATAATTATTTACCTTTCCGTCTTACCATTGTGCAGTACGGGAATGCGGATAACACCACGGGTGTTTATAAAATCCGTGTTTGGGTTCTGTCTTGGGACGGATGTTCCCTTTAGCCCCACAAATCACAAGCCTTACCACCGCGATCCCGTGGTAATATTAGGAGCCGGAAGAGTTGTGTTACACGAGAACGGGCGAGTGTCCGTGCTAGCGGAGGGTGAGGGCAGGCCACACAGCACTCGGGCCCGCGCTGCTCCCGGGGGCTCTCCACCGGCCCAGTGTCCGCACCTTACCGCCCGCACGCACGTATTTTCCTCGAGCAAACGTGTAAGTAAACCGAGGCGTAGGGGATCGTAATCTCGATTTCACTTTGGTAATTCACACACCACGTGTCCCGTCTGCGGCGAGAAGGACCCGCAGTCCTCGTGCCCAGGATGGTTGTCTTGACCAGCGGCCTCAGCTGCGTTTGCCCCAAGAGGAGACTCGGGCAGTCTCAGGGAGACAGCAGCCTGGTCCGTGCCAGACCCTTGGTGAAGAGACAGAGGAGCTGAGACCCCCCCCGGGGGAGACACCCCTGCAGCTGAGGAGGGTCGGCCACGCCTGGGATACCACCGTGAGGAGGTCTCCCAGGGGCACCTGCTCCCGTGGCCAGACAGGCGGGTCTGAGCATGCAGCCGCCCGATGTGAATAAAATCCCCAGCGGAGGAGACCCGGGACATGGGGTCCTCCCACCGCCCCTCGCTGGTGCAGACAGTGGAGAAAGATCCCCGAGGACCCTTGAGGTACAGAAAAACTTCCACGTGCTCCAACCGCATAGGCTGGGGAGACCCGCCTGGACACTCCGGGGGTGTCCTGGGTCTCCGTGGGGTCGGGGCGCAGAAGCAGGCTTCCCCATGCAGCTTGGGCTCCCCTCCCGGCCAGAATGCCATGCCCCCAACCCCCCTCAGGGAGCCCCCAGCGTCTCACACTGTGTGCATGTTGGGAACACACAGGAGAGAGGCTCCTGCATGAGGACGTTCACGACGAAATACCGACGGCTGCTCCTCGTTTGACCCTGAACACGTGTGCTGAGGCCGTGGATAGATCTGACCGCCAAAGAGAGCCACTGAAGACAAACAAGGCAGCCCCGGGGGCACCGGCCCCCTTTCTGGGTGGGGCACGTGGTCTCCTGACACCACCTCTGGGGCTGTTCCTGGCCAAAGAGGCTGGCTTCTCCGGAAGGGAGCCCGGCTGACCCGGGCGGGGCTGAGGAGGGGTCAGGGGGAGGCCCGGACGCCCTCTGGGGCAGCAGAGGCCTGCAGAGCCCCTGGCCAGCAGCGTCATTCCCGCACACACAGCAGTGGGGCAGGAACGACAGACCACCCCCTTCCTGCCAGGGGCCCCAGTCCCCATAAATGACACCAAGCAGGCCTGGAAGGGACTTGCGATGCTAATGGAAAGCCCCCAGTACCAACCCGCCACCACCCTGGGGCCTCATGACTGGGTCAGGTCCTGATGGAGGCTGAGAAAATCTGGGCAGGGGAAAGAAACTTCTAGAATGTTCCATGAAGTTTCGATAAGTGACGTTTGATCTTAGAGGTGCCCTTTAGCTGGGTCAGAGTGGGAGGTCAGAGGGCAAGCTGGTGACTTAGAATGGAACAGTTTTTGTACATTTTCCTTCAAGAAGAAAAGCATTGTCTTTTATTTAAAAATCCATACTCTTTTTAAATTATTTCATTTTCCACATGCCCAGTGTGCTCTCGATCACCGTCCCCGTCTCCCCATCCCCCACCGGCCTGCCCGTCTGGTGACAGCCAGTTTGTTCTCTAGGGTCGAGCGTCTGCTCCTTGGTCTCTCTCTCTCTCTCTTTCCCTTTGCTTCTCCGTTTTGTTTGTCAACATCCACGTACGAGGGAAACCATACGGTATTTGTCTTTCTCTGACGGACGTATTTACTCTCCGGCTCCATCCATGCTGCAGCAAATGGCAAGATTCCGTCCTTTCGATGGCTGAGCAACACTCCGTTGTGTGCCTATAGCACGTCTTTATCTCTCCGTCGGCCCTTGGACACGTGGCTCTTCCCACGGTGCGGCGGTCGCAGATGACGCCGCTGCAGCCACGGGGGCACGCGTCCCTGTGGGTCAGTGATTTTGCATCCACAGTAGTGCAACTGCTGGATGCTGGGTTGTTCTAGTTTTAACATTTTGCGGGATCTCTGTACTGTTTCTGGAGGGGCTGCACCAGCGCGCCTTCCCACCCACAGTGCAAGAGGGTCCCCTTTCTCCTCAGCCTCACCGACAGCCATTGCTTCCTGTGGCGTCGACGCCAGCCGTTCTGACCGTGCGAGGGGACACCTCACTGTGGTTCTGATTAGTATCTCCCTGATGATGCGTGACGGCAACAAGGGCATCCATCGATCACCACTGTAAACGTACGCGGACTGCATGCCCCGATCAAAGGTATAGGGTGACAGAGAGGATTAAAAACACAGACAACACGCACACACACGCACAGACACACACACACACACACACACGCACAGACACACACACACACACACACAGACACGCACAGACACACAGACCGATCCTTTTGCTTCCTCAGGAGGCTCATTCCAGACTGAAAGACACCTGCAGCTTGAAAGTGAGGAGACACAAATGGTGAGAGACTCTTAACTGCAGGAAACAACTGGGGGTTCCGGGGGGAGGGGAACTGTCTGTCGGGCATTCAGGAGGGCATGTGATGGCATGAGCGCGGGGTGTCGCATGCAGCTGATGAGTCACTAAATTCTACCCCTGAAACTAAGAATACACTATGTATTAATTAATTGAATTTAAATAAAATAAGTTAAAAAAAGAAGTGAGGGGACAGAGAAACGCCTACCCGTCACGCCGGAAGAAAGTCAGGGGAGCGATACTGACGTTGGGCAAAACAGGGTTTACAACGAACAGACAAAACCCGTACCCTCAAACGGTTCTCAGAAGAACGCCGCTTGTCATGTTTTGTATGTTTGGGGCTTTTTCAGACAAAGTGTCGGTGGAAGGACTCACAGCGCAGTCTTGGCGACTTGACCATGCGAGAACACGACAGTTTTGTTTTAGAACTGAACCATGGAAAACCAAGCGCACACAGACGTACGGACACAGAGGAGCGGCCGCGCACATCACAGCCTCAGCAAACCCCAGGGAGAGCCGACCCTACCTCCAGAGCGGGAGTCGGCAGCCTGTCCCCCTCTCGTCAGGGCGACACTTAGAGAAGCAGATTCAGAGACGGGCAAAGTCACCGGGTGGCAGAGGAGGTGAAAGGTTTATTCACATCGCTGTTTCGGGCTGTTTTTAACATCGCTCTCTGGTTTTTGAAACTGATGGGGTGTGGGCGCCTGGGTGGTTCAGTGGGTTAAGCATCTGCCTTCGGCTCAGGTCACGGTCTCAGGGTCCTGGGATTGAGCCCCGTATCGGCTCTCTGCTCGGCGGGGAGCCTGCTTCCCCCCTCTCTCTGCCTGCCTCTCTGCCTACTTGTGATCTCTGTCTGTCAAATAAATAAATAACATCTTAAAAAAAAAACCCAAAACTGATGGGGTGTGTGTGTGCGCACACCTGACATTGGGCTTAAGTGGTCCTCGGTCCTCACACTGTCCCGTCGAAAGTCCGGTCGGCACACTGTGGCCTGTGCTTGCCGGGGATGGCTGGGACAGGCAGCTGTGTGTGCTGCGGAGTCCGGCTGCCCCTCCGTGTGTCCACACCATGGGCTCCAGGGCAGAGCCCACGGCACAGACTGAGTGTGGCAGGACACACTCCCGGGCGGGGGCCCAAGGGCAGGTGGCTGTGTTTGGTTCCACCTGTTGACGGAGCAGCACCTGCTCTGAAGACAGTCACCTGGGCTTTGGCTCACGCTCCCAACACCCCCCAAATATTGGCACAAATCACTTACCTATTAGTTTATGCTGTTTTTTTTTTTCTTACTTCAAAGTTTGCTTGGAAATACAGTAAGAAATTGGACAATTCTTGTACATTTCAGGCTGGGGTTGGGGGGATGGACAACGAGGTGCTGGTTCTCTTACGTCATCCCGTGGTATCACAGCTCTCCCTACGGTGACCCCAGGGCCTTGGAGCAAGTCCCACGTTGGGTTTTCCCAGTCCCTGGATCAAGGGCAAATTATATATAGTTACATCTATTTAGTTTAGATTCTGTAGCTTTTTTTTTTTAAACACAAACCCTCATATTGATTTTTATTAATATGTTTTTTGATAGAAGAAACTTATAAAAGAAAGATTTTCAGCTTTAATGTCTGTGGCCCTGCTCCTGGGCTCCCAGGGAGGCTGTCCTTTAACGTTTCCCAAGGTCAGAACAACTCGACCAAACCTCAAAGTGTGGGCTCTGTTTCTGCCCTGAGCACACATTGTACATATGTTTAGTGGAAATATAACCTTTAAAAAAAACATTTCAAATATAAAGATAAGAGTAAACCCTCTTCAAGTTCCCATGAGACCCGAGCCAGGCAGCCTGCACATACTAAAAGCTTAAGATAAAGTCTGCAGCTTTCTGGAATGTTCTTCATCATGAAGATTTTTAACTCTTTGGGTGAAAAGAAACAAAACAAAACAAAACAGAAAAACCAAAACACATCTAACTAACTCTGTATTAAGTGTTCTTCCCTGGAGCTCTCTGATCTCTGTGAAGGTGGGGTACCTTGGGCAGCTGTCCTCACTGGGGCTCAGATAAAACTCTTTTTCTTTTTTCTAGAAATTCTAATAGGCTCGTTCAATTTGTGTTGACGAAACGCAAATGATACTTCAGGAATTTGAAGGAGAGTGTGACGTGACCCAGGCGGAAGGCTTTCCACTCTCCCAGGGGAAAATCAAGGTCAGACAGCACACACCGAAGACTCATTACATTGGGTCTAGAAAAGAGAATGCCACGTAGCTTCATGTCGGGCATCGGCGCTCCTCTCCACGGACACATGCCTGTGTCTGGCAGCTCCCCGCCTCCGTTGTCCCCAGACCCCACCCGAATCTCTCGCACACACCTGGGCTTCTCAGGAAATGGCCTTGTGTGTGCAGGCGCAGGACACGATCATTCCCTGCCTTTAGCTGTTTCGTTGACAACCTTGCACATAGGGTCTACTGTGGGTCGGGAATTAAACACAGTCCTCATTCAAGTACCAACAATTCTTACTTGAAATCCACATATCCTTAACCTGAAATCAGAAAGTGTTAAGAAGAAAAGCTACCGGGTGCTCTGCCTTGGAATAGGGAGGAGCAGATTGGAGATGGCATAGTCTACGGCACACCACCGCGGCAGGTGTAGACGGGCAAGGTTTTAGACCGTCTCATATTTGAGTAACTTGGGGCTCCATTCATTCAAGACATCCATGCTTTGCCTGTGAGTCAATAGACCTACACCATGGTGGGTTCAGATAGACCGAAACCTAGCTGGACAGCCTTGAGGGTACCACAGAGGCCTCTGTGGCTGGAGGCTACAGAGGATGGGGGAGGAGGCTGTGTGGACAGTGCATGGCCGAGCTCCGGGGCTCCCCAGCAAGTATGGAGCTGCAGGGGCATCTGGGACCACCGAGCGAGGGTGTGTCGGGACTCCCGGAGCTCCTCTGCGAGTCCTACTTCATGTGGCTGGAGCTACTCTGCAGGGGACCTGACTCCAGGGCCAGCGGTCCTAGAGATCTCAGGGCTCTAGCACGGACAGCCTGAATACCACAAGGAGCCCTGGGCGCCGACAAAGGCCAGTCCAGGAGAGCAAGGGTTGGTTGTCAGACCCCGGGGAGCAGCCCCAGCATGCCATGTCACAGCGGGAGCCCATCCTGCAGCCCGGCGGTGGCCGGGGGGTCCCCGGGTGAGGGAGCATGCACGGGTAGGTTTCCCAGATGCATGACTACTTTGCGCACAGGACCGTCGATGCAGAAGGGTGGTAACACTGTCCGTCCTTCCCTGTGTGACACTGAACATTGATTCTCCTACTTCCGCGTCATCTGCATTATCGCAAACTCGTGTGGACAGCTCACGTAGACGGAGAGGCATTTTGCATTTGGTGTGTCTTCAAGAACGTGCATTAAGAGAAACGAGGGGAGCCTGGTTGGCTCAGTGGGTTAAAGCCTCTGCCTTCAGCTCAGGTCATGATCTCAGGGTCTTGGGATCAAGCCCCGCGTCGGGCTCTCTGCTCAGTAGGGAGCCTGCTTCCCCTTCTCTCTCCGCCTGTCCTCCTGCTTACTTGTGATCTCTGTCTGTCAAATAAATAAATAAAATTTTTAAAAAAGAGAGAAACAAGTTTTTACCATATATTGTCCGTTGAAAACTTGGCATTACCCACTTTTTCTGGTTGGGAGGGGAATTTGTCACGTCCGGTCGCCTGTGTGGGGAGGTGACTTCTGTGGGTGACGGGCTTACGGTGTTCAGAGCACGTGTCGCTGCGTACTTAACTGCAACCGAAGCTTCGAAGTCATCGGGCCTCCAGGTGAACAGGGGACGTGGAGGGGCGCGCCCCTTTAAGGAAGGGAGTCCGTTAGAACCAGATGGGGGGGACACGCTGGAGGGATAGGACCGCCCCCGGGGGGGGGGCCGCGCAGGTGGGCTGACGAGGGAGGAACTGAGGACCAGGCCGGACGCCCCACGTCAGAGAAATGGGGGCAAAGAGTCTCCTGGTTTGGGGCCACGGGGGTGATGAGGTCAAGCCGACTTCCCCATGAGACTTCAGGAAGCCCCGTGGGCCGGATGGCGGGAGCACCGGCTTGTTCACTCATCGTTCCTGTCGGTACCTTCAACAGTCTTTGGTCAAGAGACACAGGCCTTCGTCCAGTCTGTCCTCCGTCACTCTGGTCCCATGGCTCATCCTCGCGGTCTGTGACAGGTGCACTCCTGCTCCCGCTCAGGGGCCCTGACGGTCCACCCGAGGCGTCTTCCGAAGTCCGCCCCCTCCCCAGACTCGTCCCTGTGCCAGAGTGTCTTTGATGTGCTTCTGGGTCAGAACGCAGCCTCGTTTTGGTGGAGACCCCGTCCCTTCCCGTGCAGAGGAAGACGAAGGCCGCGAGCCTCCCGGCGCCGCGGAGAAGCCGCCCTCCCAGAGCCGCTCCCCGGGTCCAGAGCTGAGCGGGAGCGAGAGCAGGGGCATCGGTGCGTCCACAGATGTCCGGGGGGTGTCGGGAGCGCAGCGGAGACAGCTCCGGCCTCTCTGGGAGCCAGGCCTCCCCCGCGGCCCCGGTCCCACCCCAGAGCTGTTGGGAAAGCGGTATTTCCAGCACGGGACATGGATCTGTGTGGGGTTTTTTTGGGGGGGGGGGGTTGGGGGGTGGGACTGCTCAGCAGGGCCGGGGAAGGAGCCGAGCCCCAGGTTTCCCAGTGAGACGACCCTGACCACACCAGCCTCAGCACCGGGGCCCATTTCCTAGGAGTTAACGCGGTTTCTCTCGGTGGCCTGTTCGGGCCGCAGGGTCTGTGGCTCCTGACACTGAGATGGCTTTTCCCTGGGGTCAGTTTTGTCACCGTAGGGACAGAGGGCTGTCACTCGGGCTCACCTCACAGTGGAGGGTGGGGGGCCCAGGCCGCTCCCCACAGCCTCCTTCTTCCCGCGCAGGATGCTGACCTCGGAGGAGCCCACCGATCCCGCAGAGACCGGCTGCCCGCGGGAGGACGGCGGGCCCGGGGCCCGCGCCGAGGACACGGCCACGCTCTCCGGGGAGCACGGCCCAGCTGAGCAGACGCTGGTGAGCGGCCCTGCTGGGGACGGGACGGGGCTTGCCCTGAGTCTCACCCGCTGCTGTCCCCGTCCCCGAGACAGGCACTGAGGTTCCCCTGGCTTCCTCCTCCGGCCAGATGCTTCGACATGGCTGTTGATATCGTCCCCCTAGGAGGGGCAAACGGGTCCTCTCCTTCTGCAGCTCCGTGTCTTGGTGGATGAGAGGCAGGATGGGGAGGGTAAGGACCCGTGGGTGTCTCAGTCAACTTCCCTAATTCAGGACAAGGCTCGAGACTGGACGCACTTGGTTAAAAGAAAGTTAGAAGGTGCCCGTGACTTCGGTCTTGCGGTTGGAGCTCCAGAGCGCCCTCAGCCTCCTCGCCTGTGCCCAGAGGGGAGGGTCCGCTGTCCTCCAGCCGGCCTCCATGAAAGCCCCCGTGTCCCCCTCCTTTGGTGCCACAGGTCCAGGGGTCGTGGCCACACCACGCACGACCCTACCTCCCATCACAGCCCCTATTCATGCTGCACACACAGCGTCGGATGAAGGATCCCACGGGAAAGCTGGTCCGCTGGGTTCAGAGCGCTGTAGGTTCGGCTAGCTTCTGAGCAGTTGACAAAATATCCACTTCAGCACAACACAGGCTTTTCTTGTGTTTCTGGGAATTCGGAGGTATTTGGGGTAGGGGCACTGGTCATAAGTGGATTTCTGAGTGCCGGGCCCGCCCTGAACGTGTGAGGTGCCCCCAGTGCCTTGGAGCCTCAGGGGCCTGGGGAGCTGTTGCGTCTCCACGTCAGCAGCAGAGAGAAGGGGCGTCTTGCTTACAGTCCTGAAGCAGCAGAGGCGGGTGCAGCCTTACGTCTCGGGCTGTTTGACTCCCCAGGGAGGTGATGAGCTCAGAGACTCGTAGGGACACAGACATGTGAACTGGTGCCAACGCAGTCTCAGCGACTGCAGCAGGGTGCACGGGGAGGGCGCTGTGTGACCCTATGACACCACGTGGTGGGGGGCAGAGGACAGTTTCTGGTCAGCTGGAAACACTGGCTCGGAGGGTTAGGAGGCATGTCTGAGGTTCTCCTCAGACACGATTCAGATCCAGGCTGTGCACAGTGTAAAGCCTTTTCCAAATCACGGACCACGACTGCTGGAAAGGGTGGGGCAGGGGTCCTGTGATGACCACGAGCGCCGCAGCCCAATTGGAAACCCCTCCCGGGGGGGGCGGCTTTGTCCCCGAGCCCTGAGCTGGGGTCGCCTCTGTCCCTGACACCGGACCAACGGTGTGCCTCCAGCTCCTCTGTGACCACTGAGCCCAGATCCCCCTCTGTCCCTTCTCCTGTCTCCTCCCATCCCTCACCCAGGGTCAGCTCTGTTTGACCTTAGGAGGCGTTACTGGGCAGCATCGGTCCTGTCGATGGCAGACAGAATGTGAATGAGCACAGCCAACGGGCTGTTTGTCACATCACAGAGTGACAAACATTTTCCAAGACACGGGGAGCAACACCAGCTCTGGGCTTGACCTCCCTGTGGGCATCTATAGTCCCCAGCCTATGAGTCTGTGACCTCGGGTGGATGACCGGCCTGCAGGGCCTCTCTTCGCCGGGAGGAGGTCACTTCCCTCAAAGGCTGGTTTCAGAATTACACAAGAGGCCTTGGGAAGCCGGCACCAGTGTTGGCCACGCAGCAGAAGCTGGGTAGACTGTGTTTTCATGGGGCTGGTGTGCAGGACGCCCTTGCCTCTCTCCCGGGGGGCGTCCGAGCCAAGTTCCTGGCCCGAAGCCATCCGCCCCCAGTGTGTCCAGGCCAAGGATCTGCCTCCCGTGCCGGGCCGCACCAGGTGGCGGGGAGCCCCCTACGGACCGACGGCCTGGTGGGGCCGCCTGGAGCTGGAGATGACTCACTGCCCTCTCCCCACGGGCCTCTCCCCTGCACATCTCCCCACACCCCGAGTGCAGACTCCCGGTGGGAAAGTGACCAAAGTGCATCCCAGGTCCTCGGCGCCCTCTCAGTTTCCACAGATTCGGCATTATCGGGATAATTCCTGGGGGAGGATACGAATTTAATTTAAAATGAAAATGCAGTTTCTTTCCCAGTCTTTCTAGAGTAAACAGAGTGATGCAGTCACTAGTTTCTTCTCAAATGGTGTAATTTTTCATTTTTAATCATAAACCTGCAATGTGATTCTAATTATTTTTCAGAGATAATCTCTGTGAGAGGAAAATACTTTTTTCCTGAGTCTTTTTAAAAAGATTTTACTTGTTTATTTATTTATTTGACACAGACAGAGATCACAAGTAGGCAGAGAGGCAGGCAGAGGGAGAGGGGGAAGCAGGCTCCCCACTGAGCAGAGAGCCCGATGTGGGGCTCGATCCCAGGACCCTGAGACCATGACCTGAGCCAAAGGCAGAGGCTTAACCCACTGAGCCACCCAGACATCCTGGTTTAGTTTGTCTGTTTGTCTGTTTGTTTTTGAGTTTTATCAACTCATTTTCCTTATTCTGAGGTTCTCTGCTAAATCGTTTCCCAGTAGGCAGGGGGATACCCGCCATCCTGGTGGGTTCTCACGTACGAAGACTCGCTTTGTTTTGTCCGACACTCAGTTCCTCTCTCACTGAACGTCTGACTCGTGTGCCTCCCTGCAAACCGGCAGCATGTTCCAGGGGACGCGGGAGATACGGAGACAACGGCGAGCGCTCTCTCTCTGCGTCCTCCGTCGTCCGGGGCCCCCATTCAGCCCAGGTCCCACTTCTCAGAACAAACCCCCGAGGTCCTGCTGGTGTCGTTTCAGAGGAGACACGGAGGCCCAGAGAGGCGAAGTGTCTTACCAGAGGTCACACAGCCGGGCGGTGGTGACTCCAGGATTAGAATCTCCGTCCGGATCACGTCGAACGCCTGCCTGCTCTTACCCGCTCGCCTGCTGCCCCCTCAGCACTAGATTAAGAGAGAAGTGAGGGCTCTCGGCCTCTGCTTGCAAACAAAGTGACTCTGGAACCATCTTTTCTGGTTATATCAGGAGGAATAGCTCCCAACGAGCGCTGCTCGTTTGCAGAGGTGGACCTGGTGTCAGCGTCGTGTTTGTGTCCTCCGCTCCTCTCCTGGAAAAGTCGGGTCGCCCGTGGGGATGGGCTGGAGGGCGCTGTGGGAGGGGCTGGTGAGCTGGCCGGAGCAGCGCCACCTGAGAGCTCGCCTGCCCCTCTCTCCTCGTGCTCCCCTCTCTCCCCGTGTTCCCCTCTCTCCCCCTGCTCCCCTCTCTCCCCGTGCTCCCCTCTCTCACCGTGCTCCCTGTGTTCCTTGTGCTCCCCTCTCTCCCCGTGCTCCCCGGAACCAGCGGCTGCAGCAGCAGGTGGCCCAGCTGCACGAGGCCCTCAGGAGCCAGGAGTCCCGGTGGACCGCGGCTCAGCGCCACCTCCAGAGCCAGATAGATGCCCTTGTGCAGCAGAACCTGGAGCTCCGGGACGGACTGACAGCCCCACGGCCGCTGTGGGAGGCAGACGCCGCCCTGGGCGCCAGGAGGAAGCTGGACGCTCTGGTATGGAAGGCGTGCTTGTTTTCCGTAGAGGTGGCATCACAGTAATGGGGATGCAGGGCCAGTGGCTCTGGCGGTGACGCTCACCCTCCTGTCCGCAAACCCACTGCACTCCCGTAGGTGGTGGCCACCAAGCACGGGTCCCCCGGAGCTGCCAGCTCTCTGCGGGCACCTGGTGACCCATTAGGGTAGCCTCCCTCGTGTCTCCAGGACTGGGTGAAGGCCAGGCAGGGGCTGTGCGTGCCTGTTTGCCCACGGCAGGGACCCAGGTGCTAACCCCTGGGACAGACCTGGATCGTTTGGAATTGGGGCCCCGCTCTCTGATGCCAGAGCCCATACACAGTCCCCCAGGGGCGCTCTCGTCAGCACCAGGACAGCGGGGTGGGGACTGATCCCACGGCCTGACCCATCTCCAGAGTCCGTATTTAGGAATCGAGCAGCAGGATGAGTGTGGGGCAGGCTGTGGGGCTGAGGGAACGTGCCGGAGAGGCCATGGCCAGGCCCCCCCGCCAACCCGCATCCGTCCTCTAGTTCCTGAGTGTGCATCTGAGCAACTCAGATCATCACAGGCTTGTGCACAGCTGTCCACAGGAAACCGTATAAATCCCGGAGAAATCTACGTGGGCTATTTTCTAGTGGATTCGGGCAAGTTCTCATATTTCTTATTTGCATTTACTGTGCGAACGTTCAAGTCTGTAGTTCAAGGAGTTAGGATAATCAGCTATGACACAATGCTTCACACACACTCACAGTCACGCACTTACACACGCATGCACACTCACACTCATTTGAGCTCACGTGCTGTTGAATTGCCAATCGTCCGTTGACTCTGCGCACTGTGCTGGTCACAGGGTGGGGGGTTTATAAGGACAGCATCTGCTCTGAAAAGGACACACGGACTTGAAGAGGACGGGATGGCTAGGTACTCTCACGTCGGGGAGGCCCAGGCCCCTTGGCGGGCAGAAGCGACTGTAGGGACAGTGTATCGAACGGCTCGTGACACATGAGAGCAAGACTGAGGATTAGCCGGTCTGGCAACGGGACCAAAGGCAGTTCCAGTCCCGTCCCCATCCGCGTGGGGCCTCCCGTTGCCCGGCTGAGTGTCCTGCTGTCCCGGTCTGGCTACAGAACGCCGAGTCTTGAGATTTTGCATTTCTGATCTTTGATACGTCGTGAGACAATATGCTAAAAGTAGGGTCATATTTCCTTCTTTCTTTAACACTTTTCCAGTAGAAGACACATAATCCAAGGACATAAATGTGGGTGTCGTTTATTTCGTGGCCATTGGGAACGTGGGGTATTTTGAAACAGTGAACAGCCATGACAAAGAGCCCGTGCTGGGGGTGCTGTGTTCCGTGAGTTTCTTCAACAGGCTGGGGGGAGGAGCCAACCCAAGACCCCGCCCTTTCCATCCCTATTTCTTCCTAGCACATTGCAATTATTGTTGACTGGTTAAATTTTGAATTTGTCTTATAGTTACTATACCTTCAAAGATGTGGACATTTCCTCTGGGTTTTCTTTGTGATAAACCTCCTTGTAGGTATCACAATCTGCTTTTGGGAAAATGTTACCTCTGTCAACTGATAAAGAAATGTTTCTGAAACATGCAGGCTACAGAAGTCATAGTGCTATTGTCATAGGACAGGGACAGTCATCTAAACATGGCCTTTCTTCCCAGGAGACCCTCAGTGTGCATGACCTTTAAAGGAAAACTGAGGTCAAGCACCCAAACTCACATACCCCACCAGCATGTCCCTGAGAAATCCTGCCTCCCCGAAGGAGCAGTCCTTACTATCCTGTCCTTATGAATGCAGGGATCCCATCCTTGCAAACTCAGCGATCCCATCCTTGCTAGCTCAGGGATCCAGTCCTTGCAAACTCAGGGATCCAGTCCTAGCAAACTCAAGGATCCAGTCTTTGTAAACTCAGGAGTCCAGGCCTTGCAAACTCAGGGGTCCAGTCTGGCAGGTGGTCTCCTCAGCACACTCACCACAGAGAGTCTGGCTGAGAGATGAGCACAGGTGAGGGCTCACACCCAGGGCTGTGTGCTTTCTTTCTATTCATGAAGCCTAAGGCAGGGATTGTTTTTATTAGTTTCAGAGGCAGAATTTAGTGATTCATCATTTGCATACAACACCCAGAACTCATCACATCACATGCCCTCCTTCCTGTCCATCCCCCAGTCACAGCATCCCCTGCCCACCTCCCCTCCAGCAGTCCTCAGTTTGTTCCCTAGAGCTAAGAGTGTTTTATGGTTTCCTGCCCTCTCTATTTTTATCTTATTTTATTTTTCCTTCCCTTCCCCTATATTCATCTGTTTTATTTCTTAAATTCCACCATAAAATCATATGGTATTTATTGTTCTCTGATTGACTTATTTCACCCAGCATAATACCCTCTAGTTCCATCCACATTGTTGCAAATGGCAAGATTTCATTCTTTTTGATGGCTGAGTAATATTCCATTGTCGATATACATACCATCATTCGTCTTCTTTATCCATTCATCTGGCAGTGGAAATCTGAACTCTTTCCATAGTTTGGCTCTTGTGGACATTGCTGATATAAACGCTGGGGTGCAGGTGCCCATCGGTATCTTTAGGGTAAATATCCAGTAGTGCGATTGCTGGGTCATAGGGTAGCTCTATTGTTAACTTCTTGAGGAACCTCCATGCTGTTTTCCAGAGCGGCTGCACCAACTTACATTCCCAGCAACAGTGCGGGAGAGATCCCTTTTCTCCGCATCCTCGCCAACACCTGCCGTTTACTGACTGGTTAATTTTAGCCATTCTGACTGGTGCGAGGTGGTGTCTCATTGTTGTTTTGATTTGTATTTCCCTGATGCTGAGTGCTGTGGAGCATTTTTTTCATGCATCTGTTGGTCATTTGAATGTTTTCTTTGGAGAAATGTCTGTTCATGTCTTTTGCCCATTTCTTGACTGGATTTTGGGGTTTTTTAATGTATGTTTTTCTTTGGGCTTTGAGTTTGATAAGGCAGGGATTTTTAGTAGCACATCTCTTCATGTCCTTTGGTTCCTGTGTCCCCTAGCTTTAAAGCTGTGGTGTTTCCTGGGGTCACTGCTGTGGCTTGTCCTGCTGTTTCCACATGGCTTTGTTTTGGGGCTCAGTGTAGGATGCTGTTTGATGTCTAGGATATTCTCCTTGCTCCGGTGAGCTCCGCTTTAGCGTACATGGGCAGCCAGCAACTTGGAGGCCACCCCAGCTTTGCCTCTTCCTCCTACTCCAGAAGTCCCTCTCTGTCCTCAGCCAGCTTTGGGTAACAGGGTTATCGTGGACTGAGGAGACCCCCAACTCATCAAGATGACCTGATGTCCTGACATTCTTTCCCAACACGGCTGCTGAGCAGACGGCATTTCACTCCTGGAAGGAGGGTCTGGAATCTGCTCTCACCCAAGCATTTATTGCAAGTGGGAAGAGCTATTTTTTGGGTCAGGTGAGCAAAGATTCTGAAGTCCCAGGACGAACCGCGTGACTCTCAGGGGTCCTCTGAGATGCAGCCTTGTCCTCTGTTCCTGTCCCGCCCTGAGTCATTGACCTGCACGCCGTGTAATCGCTTCGCAAATGAGTGGATGAGTGAGTGCCTCCCTGGCTCAGCCATGTCTCAAAACACCAATTTTCGAATCCTGCAAAGGGTAGAAAAATTCTTATACATTTTCAAATTCAGTTCTGAGCTATTTATTTTGCTGTGATGGTCAGCCTCCCCCACGGGATCTGTCCTAACTTTCCAGAGTCCTGTGAGAGCGTGGGCGATGGCATGAGAAATGGGCCACCCCGGAAGTTCTGCCTTGTAAGGCATCAGACCAGAGCTCCACGGGCCGGCTTCTGTCACACCCGGCACGGCGTGTCTGCTGACGCTTTCGGGTAGCATGACTGTTGTGAATGTGGAAGCACCCCTACCTCTGTGTCCAGCCAGGGATGACGGAGACAGAAAGAAACGAGTCAGGGGAGACAAGGTCATGTGCCAATGGAGATGAAAGTCTCCCTGGAAGCCTTTAGGACGGATGGACAATGCCTCCTTCCCGGGGGACGCCCTCTGCTGAGAGCCCAGCCGCGTCTGTAGACGGGCAGGGGACACTTAGTTTACACTGGTCATCTTCACAATATACGTCTCAGGAGCATCCCACTTAGATCTAACAAGAATACCCCACTGAGGACTCAAAATAGTTTCATTTATGTACAGTAACTGGACGGCCCCGGATTAAAGAATGGGGTCCCCCGGATTAGCCTTAATGCTAGAGAAGCGACTAATTGCGTTGCTGGTCGTTTGCTCTGCCGTGCTCTGTGTATTTCTGCATTTGGAAAAGCGGCACACCTGGTGGGGCTGAGCGCAGGCTTTTGCTCAGTCCTGGGATGTTGCGGGGTCACGGTGACAATTGAAAATGGCTTTCTGCCGCACAGCTTTTGATGTGACGTCACAGGCTCAGGTTTGGGGACTCTCGTTTGCTGCAGGCCTCACACCGGTCCTCCCAAAGTCTGCAAGAACCGGGCAGCCAAAAGTCACTGGAGCCAGCCGGGGGTGTCGCCAGGCCCCAGGACTGTCCAACTGCTCAGGGAAACGGTGAGCGCCTCACGGGGGTCTCCTTCCTGTTTGCTGCTTGCTTGAAGGCGTGAGCTTTTGTTACACGTGCCCACCCAAAATCTCTCCACGGCGAGTGCACGCAACATCCTCGTTTCTGAGGGTCTTTTCTGCTTCCCTTGCTGGGTCCTCATGTGTGGGTCTTGCCAGCACTCCCCGAAGCCCAGTGAACGCACACCCCGAGCTCCCGGGGGCGGGCGTCATTTGCCTTTTCTCTCGGGCAGGCTCTCCTGCCTGTACCTTCTGGGCGCTGCTTTCCCGGACTTGAGGAGGCAGATGGCCCCCCCCCCCCCCCCCCCAAGCCTCCGCTGCAAACCCCATTGTCATGCCGGCAAGTCTGCAGTCCTGCCTGGGCCAGAAGCAGTTCAAAGGCAGCGTCTTCCTATCTTCATCTCCCAAACTTAACACTTGAAACAGAGTGACATGCGGTAAATATTTATTCAATACATTCATCAAATAGTTGATGTTTCTTACAAGATCAAATATCACGTGGCACACTGACCCCCTGTGTGTAACGTAATCTCATAAAAGAAGAGAAGGTGTTCACTGTTGGCTTACATCAGACTTAGAAACTGCATTAGGATAGTAGCATTTTTAAGAAGTGTGTGCGCTCTCCATTAAAACTCGGTATCGTTGCTTTTTCAGGCACCCGTTCGCTGCCTTGCAAGGGTCCTGAGGGCGGGCTTCTCACCCGGGAGCAGGAGCGGGCTGATAGGTCTGCCTGCTCCCCGCCGGGCGCTGCCGAGCCACAGGTGGGTGGGGTTGAGGCCGGCGCCAGGCCCCCAGGACTGAGACCCTCGTCATGCCCCCATCTCCTTCGGAAGAACAGAGCACTAACGTGCTTCTAAAGGCCCTGCTTCCTGGGGACGGTCAGCCTTCCCTATAAGGAGCAACATTATCCCCCCTAGATTTTGGAGTTGCACTTAGCACCAGTCTAAACAAGACTGATATTTTTACATCACTGAAGAGTTCCCAAATCAAACTTTTATATCATTTTTATTTATAATTTTTCATTAAAATTAACAACATCAAAGGCACATATAGCAGAAATACCTTTTTTTTTTTTAAGATTTTATTTATTTGACAGAGAGAGACAGGGAGAGAGAGAACACAAGCAGGGAGAGTGGGAGAGGGAGGAAGCAGGCTTCCCGCCAAGCAGGGAACCCGATGTGGGACTCGATCCCAAGACCCCAGGATCATGACCTGAGCCAAAGGGCAGTCGCTTAACCGACTGAGCCACCGATGTGCCCCACAGCAGAAATACTTTTAAGCCCCAGCTAACGGTTCATTTATTATGTATTATATTTAATGACAAATGTCAAAGAAATGAGATAATTTTCTTTATGGGAGGAAATGTGGGATATAAGCTTATTTATGATATAAACACAGCCAACCAGTAGGAAAACATGAAAATACGGGTCCCATTTTTCTCGCATCCTCCCAAGAAAAGCCCACATCGTTCTGCCCTTCCCGACCTCACGCGCGGGGTGCCGAGCAGTAACGGCTTCCTCTGGGCTTCGTTTTATTTGGAATTGGGCTGTTGTGGCTCCAGGGCGCACCCCTTCAGCGCCTCAGAATGCAAGTGCGCGGGCTCTCGGGGTGGTCTCCCTACCAGTGCGTGACTTCGTGAGGCCGCACGGTTGTCCCCAGAGCGTCCTGGCCCAGGTCTGCCTAGCAAGGAGGCCGGGGACAGAAACCGTTGCGGGAGTGCGCCGTGTGGCCCGCTGTGCCCCCATTGCTGCTGACCTCGTGGGCAGGGCTGCGGGATGTTGGGGTGCCCGGCTCCCTCCCGCTCAGAGCCTCAGATCTCATGGAGACCTCGTGGGCCCAGGGCTGTTCTCTTCCTGCAGAACCCTCCTGGAGAGCCAGGGCCTTCCTGTGTGGACGCCCAGACAGAACAGGGGGACCAAGAAGAAGGAATGAGGTCCCCAGCCAGCAAGGTAGGCGGATGCCCTGGTCTCCTGGGGTGGGGGGCGCTCCTGTGTGATTGGCTCTGGGCTCCATGCAGGTGCCCATGGGCTTGGACCCAGGGGCCAGGTAAGCAGCCCTCAGAGGGGACAAATGTGTCCTTGGCTGCCGGTTTGTTTCCAGTAAATAAAGCCACACAACGTCCGAACGGGAAAAACATGTTTTAAACCCGACCTGCCCCTTATCCACATTTTTGTGGTCTGTCTGGGTCTCCACATTTTTGCCTTAAGGAGCCCTCCTGGCCATGAAGGGTGCGTCCGCCGGACGACGATGGTTGTCTCAGGAAGCCTGCAGATGGGGCGTGCGGCGGTCACTGCCCCGCTGTCTCCCATGCCCTGGGCACAGCCGCAGCAGCCCCTTCCTCCACAGCCAACATTTTAAAGATTTATTGATTTATCGATTTGAGGGGGAGGGGCAGAGAGAAAATCCCAAGCAGGCTTCACGCTCAGCGTGCAGCCCCACGTGGGGTTTGATCTCACGTCCCTCCGCTCACGACCTGAGCCGAAATCGAGCGCGGGGCGTAAGGGACTGAGCCACCCCAGCGCCCCTCCCCACTGGGGAATCGTCCTCATCCCTGTGGGGAGCTCTGGCCGACCGAAGGGGGACCTGTGCTCTCGCAAGCAGAGAAAACGTCCGTGTAAAGGAGCAGCGGGCAGCTCGAACCCCTCTAAATGCTCTTTCCTTGGTGTGGTTGTTGTACGGGTTTCTCCGGGGAGACCATGGGATTTGAAGACCTTACCTCCCCGTCTCACCAGGGAGTCTATGAGAAGGAAGCGACGCTCCTTACCCACGCCTTGAACAAGAACGTGGGCGACTACTCACTCGCTCAACCGTAGGACCCCTCGAGGGCTGGGGGTGCAGAAGGCGGCTCGGTTCCCCTGCCTCGAAGCCTCACGTACCTGTTGGGCCCTTGAGGCCCCGTGACCCCCCACGCGCTCTCCCACGTCTCTCCTGCCTGGGGTCTCCCCCATGTGTGTCTTGCGTTGGACACACGCACTGCGGTGTGCTCACTTAATGCTCCTGCCTTCCTTTTTTATAAGGTAAACAAAAACTTAACATTTTCCTAATGTGGAATGTTTAAATCATGACTTGTGCTTTCTCATTTCTGAGACACGATTGTGTCTTCAAACCTCATCAGAGTTTTTATTGCGGGTCGAGCCGTCGATCTTCTAGGACTGAGTTGAACACAGACTTGCTTCATCTCACCGGCTGCTTTGGGACGAGGACGAAGAGGTCTTGGTTCCAGCCCGAAGCAGATGGCTGTGGTGTCGCGGGCAGGTGGGGTGTCCACCGTTGACCTTTGCTCGCAGGTCGCCAACGAGGCTCCAAGAAGCCCCGACTCCGCTTGTTGTCCCCGGCACCTTCCCTAGTCGAATCAAGTGCTTTATTCCTAGCTACGGTGGAGAACGACAAGGCCACAATGTAACTAATAACGGCCCTTTCGCCGTTGGGACTTTTCAGATGCGCAGATGTCACCGGACGTGCGGGTGTCACCGGACGCACAGATGTCACCGGACGTGCGGGTGTCACCGGACGCACAGATGTCACCGGACGCGCGGGTGTCACCGGACGCACAGATGTCACCGGACGCGCGGGTGTCACCGGACGCACAGATGTCACCGGACGCGCGGGAGTCACCGGACGCACAGATGTCACGGGACGCGCGGGTGTCACCGGACGCACAGATGTCACGGGACGCGCGGGTGTCACCGGACGCACAGATGTCACCGGACGTGCGGGTGTCACCGGACGCACAGATGTCACGGGACGTGCGGGTGTCACCAGACACACAGATGTCACCGGACGCACAGGTGTCACCGGACACACAGATGTCACGGGACGTGCAGGTGTCACCGGACGCACAGATGTCAGCGGACGTGCAGGTGTCACCGGACGCACAGATGTCACGGGACGCACAGGTGTCACCGGACGCACAGGTGTCACCGGATGTGCAGGTGTCACCGGACGCACAGATGTCACCGGACGCACAGGTGTCAGCCCCCCAGGTCTTGAGCTTCCGTCTGTCAGCGTCCCCCCTTCTGTTAATAGTTACGTGAATACGATTTTCAAAACTCCTCGTTCAGCATTATGCCTCTGAACTCACGTACCGTTTTGCTGACCGTTAATGGAAATCCATGAAAATTCGGGTCCATGCGGAGTGGCACAGGGATCTAAACAAAGGGATGGAAAGGAAAGAAAAATGCACAAATAGTAATTCGGACAGAGTAGTGACCGCCATTTATATGGCTCAGGATTCCCACGTTCAGCAAACTCAGTGACGTGGACGGTCTAGACAGACAACGGATAACTTAGTAACGCAGGAGCGCTCGCATCCCGTGAGCTTAAGAGAAGCAGAGGTTTGGGGCAAATCATAACCTCCATCCTTCACAATGAGATTCAGGGCTGAGGCGGGGTTTGGGCCGGACTGATTTAGTACTTGCGGAGATAAGCCCCGAGCTGTCGACCGAGCCGCGTCCATAGTAGACACACGAGGATTCTGGATGGGGGAGAAGAATGAAACCGTGAGAATCACGCTTTAAGTCATCTCTCGTGCTGGAACTTTTGTGTTTCCATGAAGGTGGCTGAGGCCCTTGGCGAGGGCTGTGAAGCCGTCACCTTCTCGAAGGGCACTGGCCAGGACAGGGGGGCGGCCGGAAGACCACCATCCTGCGGTTCTTAAATGGGGGACGTGAAGAAGGTCCTGCCAGATCAGAGAGTGGTGAGTACAGAGTCCATTCCCGCCTTTTCTTTTTCATCAAGACCACCAATTAGTAGGAAGGTTTCCGTCCGTCTGCACCCTTCTTCCCCTGGGGATCAAGGACGAGGGCCTCTGGCCTGTCGGGCGGCTGAGATGCACTTGGGCCGTGAGATTCCTAATCGACGAGCCCCCGAGTTCCGAGTTCCGGTGGCAGCGAGCGCTAGCACCCGCTGGCCGTGAAGTCCCGCTCAGCCACTTGGAGACCGTGAGCCTCGAGACGCCTCTGTAGTGTGAGACTAGGATTGGGACCTAACTCGGAGACGGTGCGGAGACTCATGGACAAGCGCCCCACCTCCGCGTTCTCTAGGGACATGCAGCGAACACTCAGTTACAGAGCGATTAGTGTGCCTCGCGAGGTGGGACCCGATGGCTCAGATGTGGCGTCCTTTCCTCTGTCCGGCGGCTCTCACAGCCCCGCACCAGGAGGCCTGTTCTCCCTGCAGCCGCCACCAGTGCAGGGAGGCAGGAAGCATGGGCCGCAGGGATCGGGAGTTAGTGGACTCCCAGTGACCCTGTGCCCGCACAGGAGCAGATAAACTAAGCTCATCAAGTCCCAGTTTCTGCACCCGAAGAGCCCAGAAATAGCTCTTGTGTAGGTTAGTGATTCTCAGCTGGGGACGGTGTTGCTCCCGGGACATTTGCAGGCGTCTGCAGAACTTGGGACGGTCACAGCCGGCTGCGGGGTAGGGAGGAGTGGGTGCTGCTGCCATCTAGCAGGTGCAGGCTGGGGGTGCACCGGCTGCCCCTCCCAACCAGGAACTATCTGCCCAAATTGTCCGTTAGGCTGAGGTGGGAGAGCGGTAACGGAGAGCGCCGAGACTCCGCGGGGACGGGTGAAGTCAGACAATACAGGTATGACGGCGAGCAGGTGCGAAGGTAGATGGGGGCTCCCTCAACGCCGGGGAGCCCCAATGTGTCGTGACCCTGGGACACCATGCGTGTCCGTGTGGTGTTACGCTGTCATATGTGGGGGGGTTAGAGTCTGCAAAATTTGGAGGATTTACAGGCAAGACTGCCGGAGAGGCAACAACCAGGACAATTCAGGACTTACCGTGATTCTGAAAACTTGGTTGACTTACAAAGGCTCGTTGTAAGTAAAGCCTGGAAATAAAGGGAGGTCGTAGTACACTGATGACAGTCTTGTAGTACAGAGACATCACCAAACTGTATTCTTTATAAACTTACTTATTTCTTTAAAAAAGTCTTTTAGAATAATCGACATCATTGTTTGTTTATGTTTGTTTTGTTTTATTTTTTCACCAAGTTTTGGGATGGAAATTTGGAGGTTCAGGGCCCGGGGAGTTCTGAATGACCGCGGTGTTCATCTCTGGTTTCCGTTCCTGTTTTACTGGTTGTAATGAGAGGCGTCTGCTCCCTGCTCTGTAATTCCACCCCAGCCAAAGGCCTCTGACCACTTGCGAGGGCGGCCCTTAGAATCCCGGTGCAGTTGCAGACGTGGCATCCCGGCTGTGTGCCCTCTCACTGGCCCGAGGTAACCCCACACCCACTTGTCTGCCAGGCAGCGCAAACACGGAGAGCCTAGAGGACCCAGGTACATGGTGACTCTGTTTATGTCCCCGTGCAGTTGAGTCATACGTGACACTGAGCTCATCGGCTACTTCGACTCTTTAAATTCCGAACCCGGAGTCTCCCAAAGTTGTCTCTTAGCCAGAACCCCACTGCCGTCCTTGGAAGGAAAGCTTCCCCATCTCGGTCCTGGCACAGTCCCGGTGCGGTGCCGGCGGAGCAGAAGTGTGTTGCGGTGGGGCACCTGCTGCATGAGTGGGTCATGTTTTTCTCCACTGCTGGCTCTTTGGTCTCGAGGGAAAACTGAGCTCTGGGTCTGGGGTTGCACCTAAAATCGCTCTAATGACAGAGAAATCAGCACTCTCCCCGTGTCTCACTTTTGGACAAAGTCTGCACATGGGAGGGAAGCCTCGAACAAGAGGGCAGGCCAGGCCCTCGGCTCTCAGCATGGCGCGCGATGGTTCCCCTCCGTCGGACACGTTCCCCACGAGTGCGCTGCGCTTCTTCTGTTTACGGTCTCCCTCCGCCCCTCCCCTGCCCATACGGTTCGGGTGCTCCGCTGCCCCGAGAGCGGCTCTTCCGCCACGGGAGCCTGTCCGTGTTCCCTGGAGCCCCTGGTGGGTGCTGGGTCTGAACTGGGCGGCTGTGGTCGTGGGGCTCCCGGCTCGCGCTCTCCGCGCCTGTCAGGAAATCGCGGGCCCGGGTTAGCAGCAGGTCTCCCCAGGACCTCGAGGCCGCCCAGGTGAAGGACAGGGACGCCCCACAGGAGGTGACCTCTCAGACTCGTGGCAAGCCCCAGGACCTTCCCGCGGACGGGGCAGGCCTCTCCCACCAGCAGGAAGTACTGCACTAGGTCAAAGCCAGGTTGAAGATGTTAACACGAGCAGCCTCCCGACGCGGGTGTTTCTGGTTACAGGTTTACCGTTTCGCAGACGCCCGGATCACGCGCACGACCCATCCCAGCGGTCTGGCCGTCGTGCGGTTCCCTGAGCAGCAGACAGGTGAGTGGCGCGGGCTCTCGTGCCCGCTGAGCACGGGCGGCCGTCGGCGCTTCTTGTGCAACGTTCGCTTTACCAGACGACGGAGCCTGGTACGCCAGTTCTCCATGGCAGCGAGCGTCTGGATACCTCAGGGCTTGAAGAACCCAGTGAGAACCCAGTCTCGTTTCTGATTCGCATCACGGAGCCCGGAACCCAGTGCTGGGGTGGGGGCTGTAAACGCTCCAGATGCCCAAGTAGATGCCGGTAAACTCGGTCCTAGCTTTGTGCGTTCGCTGTCTGCCCTGTAAGGAGGCACGATGAGCAAAAGGCCGGACGCACATCGTGCCACTAAGCTTTCCAGCGGCTTTCTCTCCGAAGCTGTCATCTCTCAAGTTCTAAGAATTCCGTGTTCTGGTTAAAATCTGAGGTTCTTGGTTTTGTGAATTTGCTTCTAACCATTTAATTTTATCTCTCATTGTGCTGAGTCCCTCTTTTCTCACATGAATGACTTGATGCTCTGGGAGGACCGGTTCTCTAAATGGGACACCTTCGTGGGCAAGTCCCCCATTGAGAGGACACGCTCTCACATTGTCCTTCTCAGGGTCACCACTGTCCCCCCGACCCCCAACAGAATCTGAATGTGAATTTTAAGAGAGTGCCCTATTAAAGTAGGTCGTATTCCTGGTGTCTCCCTTGTTCGCCACGGTCACCACCACTGTATGTGAAAGAGGAGGCGTCATTCCCTTTTCTCAAGTTGCTGCCCTCCTGGTTGAAACGGACAGAGCCCTGATCCCAGGCCGAGCGTCCAGTGTTCCAAAAGCCTGTGTCCTCAGGCTGGCCTCCTGCAGGGAGCCGGCCGCCTCCCCGTGACGGGCCGAGGGCTTCCCAGAGCCACCGGGTGCCGGACGGCCCGGCTGGGGGCTCCTTCTCGCCAAGCTGGCCTTCGCCGGGGCTGCCCCCTGCAAGCCTTCCAGGCTACGGGCTGTGCACACAGAGGGTGGAGGTTCGGACAGAGGATTGGACGTTTTCACAGACATCGTCCTGGCACTGGGCTGCGAGACCCTCACTGATACTCACAGCCACTGCCTTTGAAAACCCGCTCGCTGGCAGCTCTCCATGAGAGATTAGCCCCAGGGGCGCTCGCTACGCAGAAGGACGTAAGGTGGCTTATTTTGTTTTGTTTTAACATGTTGTGATCAGTAAATGCAGTCATTTAGTCTAACTATACAGTGGCTATCTTTTTTAAAAGATTTTATTTATTTATTTGACAGACAGAGATCACAAGTAGGCAGAGAGGCAGGCAGAGAGAGTGAGGAGGAAGCAGGCTCCCCGCTGAGCAGAGAGCCCGATGCGGGACTCGATCCCAGGACCCTGAGATCATGACCTGAGCCGAAGGCAGAGGCTTTAACCCACTGAGCCACCCAGGCGCCCTGTGGCTATCGTTTTTATACAAGTCTTATTTACAAAGTAGGTTGAAAGACTGTTCTAGAAAATGAGTTTTTTTAAGTTTATTTTTTTAAAGATTTTATTTATTTATTTATTTGACAGAGAGAGAGAGCGAGCACATGGTAGGGGGAGGGGCAGAGGCAAAGGGAGAAGCAGACTCCCGCTGAGCAAGGAGCCCGATGCGGGACTCGAATCCAGGGCCCTGAGATCACGACCTGAGCTGAAGGCAGCCGCTGAACTGCCTGAACCACCCAGGAGCCCTCAGAAAATGAGTATTTGGATCTGGATTTCACTCTTTGGTTTTCTTCTTCTTCTACTGTAAGAAGTCTAACGGTCATTGTAAAACAAACCGAAAACCCTCATGTTAGAATGTACCTGTTAGGGTGTTGCAGCTCTCTTTGCCGGAGTGACGCTGGTGGGGGGTGTAAAGTCAACCCAACAGGGGTCCTGTGCGTAGGAGCTCATTTCAAGGGTGCTGACCTGGGGGCCGTAGCCAGTGCACCTTTGACTGCTCGCTGAGTCAGGCCTCCTGACATCTTGTCTGAGTTTCATCATGGATGTCACATGGGAAAGCCCCAACCCATGGACTGGTCAGGGACCCGGGGCCAGTAGGCGGTGCTGTGAGAGCTGAGATGGGGGTGGACACCCGCACTGGCTCCGGGGCCCGGGGCGCCACTGGCAGTGTGGTAGCCTTGTTGGCGCTGGCCAGTGCGGCGGGCGCTGTGTGTCTCGGTTCCCGCCCCCGCGCCCCGACCCCGGGCCTAGCCGCTGGCTGGGGTGCTCTGACCCTGGAAACTGAGAGTTCCCACACTATGCTCAGAACACTTGCCAACACCGCCAGCCACAACGCAAGGGTCCCAGCAAACAGATAGGAAAACGCTGGATTTTGGGAAGCTAACCCTTTCCTCTCTGTCCTTGTTCATTCTTCGTATCGCGTGTGCCAGGGGCTCCGTGGGAAGGGACGGGAGTGCTCACTGTTTCACAATCGTAGGTCAGCACACAATGCTTTTTTCATGGACCGACTATTAATATGTTCCTTAGGCTTCTTGTTGGGAAAATATATAGTATCTCAATAACGAGGAGGTTTTGTGGCTGATTTTTTTACCTTGGGTCTTTAAAAGTTCAGCAAAAGTTTATGCGGACGTGGACGGATTCTCCGGCGCTGGATGCGCTGTGTAAACGTATCACATGGCACCTGTGCGGACACCGGCCACGGAATTTGCGTCTGATGTTAATTTCTAGGTCCTCCTCACCGAGCCGAGGCTGACGATGCTTGGAGCTGTTGAAACAAGACTGGAGCTCTCCGGCCACTCTTGTCCCTGTCCCGGTTAATCCTCAGCTGCTTCCTGGGTCCCTGCTGCTCCCATCCCAGGCTCAGCTCCTGCCAGAGCCCCTTCCTCGCCACCAGGCCTGCACCCCAAGTGCTAACCTCTTCTTCCAGCCTCTGCGGTGGCCGAGGGCTTACATTCTAAGTGAGTTTGCACATTTATCCAAATATCAAGGAGATCTGCCAGATGCAGTGCGGCGTGTAAAAAATCCCTTACAGCTAATTGCCCGTGAACTTTGGGGCACTTTTCTGTCTTGCAGCCTTGTCTCTGCTCCCCGCCTCCGACGCTCTCTGCCTGGCCATCTGCGTTTGCGAAAAGTGCTCTGCCCTTTGGGTTTTGTTTTTGTGTTGTTTCCTGCCCGGCTTCCAGCAGCAGGAATGGTTAAATCTGGCCTCTCTGCACGGGGGGAAAAAAATGTCACTTTCTGATCTGGGGCCAATTTGAAAATGAATCCCATGCTGGCGGCACATTTCCTATACAGCATTGCTACATCTTCCTGACCCTGCAAATAGTTATGAAATAGCCTTTGGCCTGACTGGCATGTCTGGAAAGTGGGAGAAATTCCAGTGCCCCCAGCAGTGGCCAGGGCAAGGGTCGAGTTTGTGAACAGCCCCAGCTGTCTCTGCTCAGAGATCAGCTTCCCTGTTCCTGCACAGGAGGTGGGCTCTTGCTCTCATCCCGACACGGCTGGAGCTTCGCTCTCAGGTCTTTAAACCACAGGCACGTTTCCTACCCCTCAGGGCTACAGTGTTGCCGCTCTTGACGATTCTTTTGGGATGGGTGGGTCCTGCCCTCGGCTTTTCAAACCAAGCAAGCTGGAATTTTACAAAATCAAGACCTCCCCACATGAGGGGTGGGGTCCGAGTTCTCCGAGGCTGTAACCCACAGAGTCAAAACCACTTTCAACATTAGCCATCCTGCTAACCCAGCAGCATGCGGATGACCTCTGCTGGCACCGAGTCTCCTTTTCTCACGCCCAGGTGCTTGTCCTTTTTCTCCGAAGGAAGTGGGACTAACCCACTTGCTGCGTCAGGCATGGTGGGTGCTGCCTGCATACCCCCAGCGGCGGGCAGGGCAGCCTCCGGGGCCGAAGGAGCGTCCTATTTCGTGGGGGGGTCATAGGGCGGTGGGTCACCACGCCCCACGGGTGCGACAACCCCCTTCTGTCCTGCTGATGTGATACCAGCCGTCAGTCTATCCCTTCCCCGTCAGTTTCAAGTCTGTTGTTTAACTTCCGCTGTCGGTGACAGGTGTGTGCACCACACTTGGACACTCGGTCTGCACAGGTCCTGCTTCTCTCCCGCATCTGCGTATTCAGTGTCCTCCTGCTGCGTGAGCTGGAGGGAAGACACTCGCTCACTGCGGGCGTCGCGTTCGGGGTCTGTCCTTTAACGCAGACTTTAGCTATGCTGTTCTGCTCCATTATTTTTTCTTTGCTCTGAATTAAAATGATTATCATTTATTTTAATGTAATTTCAAACTTCCAGGATGCACAGAGAACTTCTGTGTGCCCTTTACCCAGATTCACCAATTTTTAACTTTTTGCCGTATTTAGTTTAGCATTCTCTCTGCGGGCATGTGTGCACGTGCGTGTGGATCTCATCCCGTTTCCTGGCCCCTAGAGAGTAAGCTGCACACGTCCGGGCCCCTTCACCCGTCGTGTGTCTGTGCGCGTTCCAGCCCTGTGTGATCAGGGCCCACCCGACTCTAGCGGGACCCCATCCTAACTCACTACGACTGCAAAGACGCTCTTTCCGGGTGAGGCCGCATCGTGAGGCCCTGAGGGTTAGGACGTGCCCACAGGAACTTTGCAGGAACACAGTTCCACCCATAACATATCCCTAGGATTTCTATTTATTCTGCTTGGAATTCGTTCTGCTTCTTATGCCTACGGATTTACGTTTCCTCATCCGCTCTAGAAGGCTCATAGCCGTGACCTCTGGGGATATCGCCATTCCTCTGCATTCTCCTTTCTTCTTCTGGAACTCCCAGCCCATGTCCTTCTACATCAACTTCTTTCTCACCTACAGAACGCGGGACCTCCCCGGCCCGCCACCCTCCCCTGCTTCTCCAGGCTCGCTGCCATCATCTGCTCATTTCTCCTCTTATTCATTTCGGGAGGTGGTCCCTGGACCTCTGGTACATTTCCCAGTGTGTCTCATAGCTGAGGTCTAGTTGTTAGGGAGTAAGAAAGGTCCCTCGAAGTTTCCCGCTAGTGAAAGCCACAGCCCTGATGATTTAGTACTAAGAGCCGTAGACTAGCTCTGAGTTACGTGGCGGTCATTACGTGGCCGGCGGTCTTCTAGCCACTCTTCATCTACACACGGAACCTTCAAAGAGTCCAGCGACATAGGTGCCCTTGCTGTCCTCATCTTAGCGGTGAGGGAGCTGATCTCGCGGTCTGTCCACACTCACGCACTGGCCTCCTGCGTGGTCTGGCTCCGGAGCCCGGAGTGAAACGCTGTCCCTCAGGATCCCAGAAGTCACTCACGATCGGACTCAGCGTGTTACGTGCGTGCTCGCATCTGCTTCAGCTGTGGCTGTGGCTTCTCTCCTTTCTAATGCTTTTCCCTTGACCAGTTTTACAGAGGTCTTTGCGGTTATTATTTATCTCAAATTGCTGATTTCTGGCTTTGTCGATGTGTTGTACTACAGCTTTGCTTTTTCTCTTTCATGAATTCAGGCTTTATATTTATTATGCTTTTTGTTTGACTTCATTTTCTTTTTAAATCCTTCAGGTAGTGGGGCGCCTGGGTGGCACAGCCCATTAAGTGTCTGACTCTTGGTTTTGGTTCAGGTGGCGATCTCAGGGTTGTGAGACCGAGCCCCGCGTCGGGCTCCGCGCTCAGTGTGGAATTTGCTTGAGATCCTCTCCCCCTCTGCCCCTCCCACTTGAGCTCTCTCTCTCTCAAAATAAATATTTTAAAAACGATCCGTAAGGGAGGCATAAGTTCTCCTCAGTTTCTGGTGTTTGTTCCCTAATATAAACATTCCAGGCTATAAATTCCCTCTGAGCACCTTTTTCATTATATCCCTCAAATTGTGTTAGCATTTATTTTTCTAATGCAGTTCTAAGTGTCTCTTATTATTTCCTGTAGTTTGATTATTGATTGATTGATTGATTATTTTCCTGTAGTTTGTAGCTCATGAATTACGTTTGAAAGTGTCTTGAAATAATTTCCAAGTGTACGGTGAGTTTTAGCTCTCCTTTTGCTTTCATTTTAATTCAGCTAAGTTGTGTAAAACCATAGCTTATATTATTACCCTTTCTTTGATATCTTTTGTCTTCCTTTAAGGTCCAGAACATATTAATTCTCCCCCAAATGTCTAATATGTGCTTGAGAGCACATGTATACATTTATAATTGCCTTTAGATTAAGGTTTATAAAAGTTGTGTTTTCAAGAATAGAAAATCTGGAAATAAACCCACAACTCTGTGGTCGATCAATGTTCATCAAAGCTAAGAGGAATGTCCAGTAGGAAAAGATGGTTTCGTCGACAAAGAGTGTTGGGAGAACTGGACAGTCCCGTGCAAAAGAACGAAACCGGACCATTTCCTTACACTACACACAAAGATAAATTCAAAATAGATGAAAGACGTACATGTGAGACAGGAAACCATCAGTCCTAGAGGAGAACACAAGAAGTAGCCTCTCCAGGATTGGCCACAGCAACTTCTTCCTAGATCTGTCTCCTGAGGCAAGGGAAAGAAAAGCAAAAATAAACTACTGGGATTCACCATAATAAACAGCTTCTGTGCAACAAAGGAAACAATCGGTAAAACTAAAAGGCCACCGACAGAACGGGAGAAGATATTTGCAAATGACATATCTGATAAAGGCTAGTATCCAAAATACACGATGAAGTGATAAAAGTGAACATTCAAAAAATGAATAATCCAGTTAAAAAATGGGCAGAAGACATGAATAGACATTTTTCAAAAGAAGACATACAAACGGCCAACAGACAGCAGAAAAGATGCCCAACATCACTCATCATCAGGGCAATGAAAGCAGAACCACTGTGAGCTACCACCTCACACCTTCTGGATGACTAAATTAAAAACACAAGAAACAACAGGTACTGGCGGGGTTGCAGAGAAAGGGGAGCCTCCCACACTGTTGGTGGGAGTGCAAGCTGGTGCAGCCTCTTTGGGAAACAGTGTGTAGTTTCCTCGAAAAGTTAAAAATAGAGCTACCCTACGACCTAGCAATCGCACTACTGGGTATTTAGCCAAAAAAATGTGAAAAGAGTCATTCAAAGCGATACAGGCACCCCTGTGTTTATAGCAACATAATTTACAATAGCCAAACTGGGTTCGCAGTCTAAGGGTCCACTGACAGTGAGTGGTAAGAGGGACATGGTGCATTTATATACGAGGGAATATCAGCCGTAAAAGGGAATGAAATCTTGCCATTTGCGATGTCATGAATGGATCTAGAAGGTATTATGGCAAGTGAGAAAGTCAGAGAAAGACAGTTGCCATATGATTTCACATACATGAAATTTAGAAACAAAACAAATGAGAAAAGGAAAAGAAAAAGAGACGAACCAGGAAACAGACTCTTAACTATGGAGAACACACTGATGGTTACAGAGGAGAGGAGGGCGGGGATGGGGGACGGGATGGGGATGAAGGGGAGCACCTGTGACGTACGGAAGGTATGAGTCCCTGTATTGTACGCCGGACACTAATATTACACTGTGTATTAACTAACTGGAATTTAAATAAAAACAAAAAATATGCGTCTTTAAATATGCTGTGCTCTTACTAATGTTAGAATCAGCACGAGCTCCTAAATGATGAGAGTGTGGTGGAAATCAGTCTTGCTGAGCATGGATTTATCGCAGTCTGTCTGGAACGCTCCTCCGTCCCGATGGTCGGGCAGCGACGCCCACACTTAGGTCTGGTATCATGCGTGGGGCCCTCTGGCAGGTGGCGGTTGCCTGGTGTGCCCTTCCCCATTCGTTTACTTCTGCTATTTTTAAAGCTGTGTGTGAGGGTATGTTCTTATCAGCAACACACAAATGAAAAACACACAACCCGAGACAATTTTATTTAAGCAGAGGGGGTGCTTCACAAGTCGGCGGCTTGCCTGTCGCTCCGCCGTCCTCTGGGAGCAGCCGGGATCCCCGCGCCGCCTCTCACGCCCTCTCGCACACTCCTGACAGCATTTTCATTCTCCCTCGTTGTTTTCTTTTTTAATTCATCACGATTGTCACTGTTCATACAGAGGAGGTTGGCTTTGGATTTTTCCTGCTTACGCGCACTTGCTGGCTCATCGCTCCTTCGTGCACCTTCTGGTGCAGGTACAGCCCCAAGTACGATCTTCCGACGGCGCCACGGCTCGTTGTGCTCTGTCTGAAACCGTCCGTGATGTCACCTTTGCTCACGCGTGATCATTTATCGTGATGGACAATTCCACGTGCCTACCCCGGGCCAGCGCTGTTTTCAGACGGGATGCGTGACAGTGAACGAAACTGTAAGATGTCCCCAACACGCGAAGTTTTAGGGGAGGGAGACAGAAAACAAAGAGGTAAAAATAAGTAAATAGAAATCAACCATATTAAAAGCTACAGAGAAAAGGAAGAACGTGGACCATGGAGACGGGGTCTGGTATTTCCGGTCCTCTCTCTGTAGGGCGATCTGGGAAGCCCTCCCTGAGGAGGTGATCTGTCGGGAGAGGCAGGATGACGTGAGAGGGAGAGAGCTACGTGCCTACCAGGGGAGGAGCATTCGAGAGAGAGAGAGAGAGAGAGAGGAGCAAAGGAAATGTCTGAGGAAAGTCACGGAGGCCAGCGTGGCGGGGGAGGAGTTGGAGCCGGCGGAGGTGAGATGGCGGCGGGAGGTGGCGGCGGGAGGCGCCGAGGTGTGCGGGACCCGGGCTTCTGCGCGGGGGGCCCTCGCTGGAGAATTTCGAGCAAAAGCACGACAAGCAATCATTCTCAGCGCGGGGAGGATTTCCTGCGGCCCCGGTCGCATCGGCAGGAAGGCCTGGCAGCCCCGACGTCTTCCTTTGCGGGTGAATTGTCTTCTTTCTTGCTGCTCACGGGGGACGCCGTGTCTACCGGTCCGTTGCGACGGGGCGGCTGCAGGCGGGACCGCGTCGCGGTGCTGGGGACGGCGTGTGCCTCAGGGTGAGTGACTCACCTCTTCCGAAAGGCAGGGTGCCCGCCGTCGCAGGAGGCCTGGGGAAGGCGAGCTTAGAAGACGGCACGATGCTCTCGTACAAGCACGTTCCACGCAGCTCCCTCGTGGGCGTAGCGAGTCTAGAAGCCCTTCGTGGCGCGGTGGACCAGGGTCCCCTCGGCTGCGTCGGGCACCCGTCCGAGTTCAGCAACGCCCTCAGCCGTCGTCCTCAGCAGCGTGACCCTCCTGCACCATCTCTGTCCCTCCAGTCACGAGCGGGGCCCCAGCTGCTCCCTCCACTCCCCGTCGCTCATCGCACCACGTTTTCTTGGGTTTGCTGCTTCCCGGGCGAGCTGTTCGTCATCGCGTCCCAGTCTGCTCGGCCGAACAGGGCCGGCCCGTCATTCGTGCTAATATCACTTTTCTCTGGTTTTCAACGTCATACTTGGGGCGTTGGTGGCCAGCCCGTGCTGATGCCACCCCTGCGGGACACTCCCTCCCCGTTTCCGTGGCCCCACCTGCCGGCTTGTGCGGGGGGGGGGGTGTCCTGGGGGCCCCATTGGGGTCTGTCAACCGGGAGAGCTCTGGGCTTGCTTCTGCTAGAGGGGCTAGGGTGCTGCCAGCCCGGGCTCCTCTGGGTTTGCTCCTGGGACTGGGGCATCCCCTCTCCCCAGATTCCCGCAGGGCTCAGAACGAGACACTTTCCCTGGTGCCCTCGCCTTGCCGTGCACGTTTCCTGCCTCGTCCCTGTCCGGGGGGCATGACGTGAGCGTGTCGTCTGGAAGCAGGAATGAGCTCTGAGTCCCCGCGGAGCACCTGTGAGGGCAGCCCGGACAGTGGGGCAACTCTAGTCGGCTCCGTCTGCTTCTCCACCGCCCCTGCAAGGTCCGGCCTCTGTCGTGGGTGTGAGTGCATCGGCACGGGTCTCCAGTGCTGTTTTATCGAGCATCATACTTGGCGGTGGCGGTGTTGTCGGAGGGTCCGACCTGCCGCATGCTGAGAGTCAAGGTCATCGATAAACAGACTGTCATCGGGGGCACGAGGGGCCCCAAAGCAGGCTCTTTCCAGCCGATGCCCAGATGAACCTGGTTGGACTTTCTGCCCTTACAGCCTGTCCTTTGGGCTCTGACTTGGCAAGTGCGTGGAGAGGTGGGCACGAGAGCAGTCGCCTCCTTCAGTGACCTTCCGTCGGTTCTTGACAATAGAGCACGACGTGTGCTGGTTCCTGCACACCGTGTCAGTGACTCATTAATGTGGGGTCAGGTCACCCGGAGAGGGAGGTGCTTTGTAGACCTGTGTTTCCTCGCTGTCCCCAAGCCTCGGAGCCCCCGAGTCTCGGCTGGTCCATGCAGAGGTTGTGTGTGCACCGCTTCAGTCTCTCTGTAGAAACTCCAAGTCCCGTCACTGCCCTGGGAGGCGCGTCCACACCCTCAGACCTGCTCCCTGGGATGGACACTTCAGGAGTGCGGTCAAAGGCCTCGTTTTCCACTCCTACCATCTGATGTGTGCAATTGCGTGTCCCACGCATGTTCTTGTACGATTCACGCGGATCAGCAGGGTTGGGCTCAGAGTAGCACCGGGGGTCTGTAAGCTCCGAGGGGCTCTGGAGAACTGTTCCAAAGAAGACTTCCCCCCCAGGTCCTTCTGAGCATTCCCTCAATATACCACAGAAAAAGAAGCTTTCACAGTTTTTTGCTAAAAAATATTTCAATGGGTAGAATTTTCCCTCAGTTGTAAGATTTGTTTTTCTCCTGTCCGTTGGTGTTTCCTCTTGTCTGCCAGCAACTGCTAACAGTTCAAGCAAAAGCACATGCATATTTTCAGAAAGAAAACAGAAACTAATCAATTAAGTCTAACAGCTTTTCTTTTGTTCACAATCACATGCGAAAAGTGATTTACACCACGCGAGTGCATTACAACCTGCCTTTGGTCCTGTAGGAACACGGGGTAGAGCAGGGTCTCGGCATTGGACAGAGAGCCTCGTCGCATTTAAAGGTTCTGTTCATTTTAAGCACGCTCCACCCCTGACATGGGGCTCGAGCTCACACCCCTGGGATCCAGAGTCGCAGGCTCTACCGACTGAACCAGCCGGGAGCCCCTCAGGGTCTGTCTCTTGCACGAGGTTGAAAGTCAGTGTCGTCTGTGGAGGCTGGCGTGGAGGGAGGCCTGGGTCTTCACCACGTTATCTGGTCTGACGCCCAGGTCACTGTGAAAACAGTAAGAGTGAAGGTCAGAGGCATTCGGAAGCCCAGGGTCGCCCAGTGTGGGATGGACATGACCTTCCATCTCGGAGGACCCGGAGAGCTCGGTGACTTGAGCAAAGTTGGAAGAATATAAATTTTGTCCTTTACGGAGACACGGGAGCTCAGTCTGAGCAAGACACTCGACTACACATAAAAAATGACGGAGCAGGACACAAAACCGCGTCTTGGCGTGAGTCACTGGGGAACACGTGGGTGCCGCGAGAGACGCGGCATGGACAGCAGGAGCTGCATTTCTAAAACGTGTATTCCACAGAAAAATACCACCCCGGTGGCTGGAAGGAAGTCGTGCATTCGGACGGGACCGTGAGACGTCTGAGCGGCGGCCGTGAGGAGACTGTGTTTCCGGACGGGACAGTCGTCACTGTGGAAAGGTCGGTATGATGACAGGTGCGTGCGGGCAACAACTTCTTCAGGTTAACCTTGGTGAAAGAGTAGGTGTCTGTGTCAACGGGGTGATAGAACATGCTGTCACCGACCCTGCGGTGCTGTCTATGAGCCCGAGCCAGTTCCCACATGAATCTTAACACAGACTTGCGTTCTCCTCGCTGACCATGGTCAGTCTCGCGCTGCAACCTGAAAGGACTCGAGGCCTCCGGTCGGCTCGTGTTGGTGGGAGCCCGGGTGCGAGCAGACCCACGGGAGCAGCTGCGGGAGACACCCCGAGGAGGCGCTCCCAGAGCCCGTGTGCGCAGGGGAGCGGCGTGAGGCTGCGCCCACCATCCAGCCGCCCACGGCCCCACAGGCCCTCCTAGACATCAGGGTGGACTTCCAGGTGTCCCCACAGCACAGTCTGCGTGAGCTCTGGGTCGCTTCTCTGGGATATTGGGCTTTGTGGTCCCCTCACTCCCCTCTCCCTCCAGATCAAGCTTCCAGCCCAGGAGTGTGGGAGCAGGCGCACCGCCCTGTCCTTCCACACTCCAGTCCCGCCACCGTGCCGGCTCCCTCACCAGCTCGCTCTCCCCTCCCAGGAACGGCGACAGGACCATCGTGTTCAGCAACGGGCAGAGGGAGATCCAAACGGCCGGGTTCACGCGGCGGGAATACCCCGACGGCACCGTCAGGACCGTGTACTGCACGGGCTCCCAGGAAACCCGGTCCGCCTCCGGGACTGTGAGGATCAGGTACGAGCCTGGGAACATCCTCCCCGCCAGAAGGCACCGGGCGTCCCTCAAAACGCAACGTTACGTGTGATTTCCCAATTACATTTTTTTTCTTTTTGCTAAAACACAGAAAGCTAATAGTATATTCACTGCCCCAAATGGCAGAGAACACATAAAACTTTAGGACACCCCAAGTCATGCAGGATTTGTGACTCCGCAGACCCCGGGCTTCCTTGGTCGGGACACGTGGTTTGATCAGCACCAGCTGGAGGACAGGGGACTCACCAGAGAACGCATCACAGGAGCCCTAACAGGGCCGCCGGCTCTCCGCCTGTCACGAGCCGGCGCTGCCCTGTGACGGGATGGGGGAGCTGAGCAGGGCGGCCCCGTCAGGCCCCCTGATTAACAGACACCGACTCCCCTCCCTCCACAAGCTCCAGCCAGACCGATTACCCTCCATGACCTCTAACCCCTGACCTTGCTGGGTCGGGTAGGAAGAGGGTTGTAGTCCCCGCAGGGAGCCTAGCCCGGGTCAGCATGGTGGGTCTCCGGGACCGTCCCTGCGCAGGGAGCAGTCCCCTCCGGACGCCAAGGATCTTCTCCTCTCAAGGTCACAACAGCGACCAGTGACCTGCTCATTGTGCCATTTGCAGGCCACCTAGAAACTAACAACGCGATGGCAGCGAGCGGGCTTTGTCCTCATGAGGAGACTCCCCCAATCCCCGGGGAGGAATCCCCTCTGGAACAGTCTTGTCGCGAGATGTGGGTTTGTGTTTGTGTTTTCGATGCGCACTCGTGTTCTGCTTTGCCGGACACGAGCGATCCTGTGTCAGTAGCCATAACCATGTCAACTAGTGTCACCCGTGCCGTGTTATGGAGGCCGTCGGGACGCCAGTGACGCTGTCTAAAGTGACCCGGGGACGGCGTGCTCTTGGCTCTGAAGGAGAGCAGAGGCGTTCCCCAGGCAGCTGCCCCGGACGGAGGCCTCTTCCCGAGGACCACGGCCCCGTCAATGGTCAGATTAACAGGTAAAACTAATCTGTTACGGAAAAGCTGCTTTTGCTCTGGCTAAAAAAAGGAAAGAACGTGCCGCTTGTTTTATTTTGAATCCGCTTATCCCGAGAACTTCCCCTGCAGCAAACAGGACAGAGTGCTGGGGTGCGGGATGAAAAGAGCGGAGCTTCTGTGCGGGGATGGTGAGCGGAAACTAACGTTCGTTTTTGTTGGTAAACCGCGTTCAGGCCCCAGACGACGGGCCTGGCTGGCGGCGTCTGACGTGTCCCCTGCCAGCTCCAGAGTGGTATCGCTCGGCGATCCGGAATCAGTGCCGGATGATTCATGGGGGGCGTGGGGCACGCTGGCCGTGGGGACATGCTCAGGACCACACACCCCGAGCCGCACCTGCAAACCGCTGGATCGCGCCCCAGTCCCGTTCCTCGCGGCACCTCAAGGCTCCGCGTGGGACGTGTAGTCTGACAGCGGGCGGGACAGAAAAGGTCTGGGTTCAGAGCGTGGCACTCTAGCTCCGGCACACTCCCGCCCACCTGCCCTGCCTGCCTCTGCCCTCCCACCTGCCAGTGTCCTCTCCCAGCACACCTCAGGGACAGGGCCCTTCCCGAGGACCAGCCCTGTCTCACCCAAGCCCCCTCTGTTGTCCTTCCCAGGCCTGCATGGCCACCTCTGCTCTGGAAAACTTCCCATGGATCCCACTCCCGGCAGTCGGGCAGGTCCCCCCCGTCCTCTGGCCCCCTCGTCCCCAGGCTCGTCCCCAACTGTGTTCCCACCACCTACTTACCTGCGTCCCTCCCAGGGGCTGCAGTGAGTTGCGGTGGACATCAGGTCTCCTACATCTTTGACGCCCCTCCCCCCGACGGCGAGGAGAGGGCCCGGAGGTTTCAGAAATTAGTTCTTGTGTAAGTGAGCGGGTCCATAACACGACACAGTCATCGTGCGTCTGATTTATCATTGGTTCTGTAAAATCAGAGGCACTTTGAACGGGGAAGGCCTCAGTCACAACAATTAGCACTGTTTAATGCCCAGTTTATCCAATATAGCTTTGAAATGACTTTTTTCTGAGCATTTGAAGATTGGTGCTCATTAGACTAGGCGTCCTTAAACAACTAAACTTTCATTTGTAGGTTCAGTGCGGCTGGTGCTTTAAAATAAACACCCCACGCAAAAGACAAAACCCAATGCTTAATGACCATTTTACACGCTCACACCTTGGAGCGATCCTTCAGCCTGGATTATTTTTTCACTAGTCCGTAATTAATTTTCATGCCTTCCCAGACTTGTTACTATATTCATTTTGTCTTTTAGAAATTTTGTTTATCTGAGAAAGAGAGAGTGAGCACAAGCAGGGGGAGGGGCAGAGGGAGAGGGAGAAGCAGACTCTGCTGAGTGGGGAGCCTGAGGAGGGCTCGATCCCAGGACCCCAAAATCATCACCTGAGCCGAAGTCAGATGCTTCACTGACTGAGCCTCCCGGGCGCCCCGAGGGCAGCAGAGTTTTGAAGACAGAGTCCGGAGAGCAGGGGTGCTCAGAGCTTGGAATCCTGGTGGAGCACACCGGCTGCTGGTACCTCCACTCAGAGCCTCAACCGATGATTCTTCTTAAGGTTGTGCATGTTTACGGCTTTTCCCAAATAGATTTTGTTGTTCCACTGGACCTTAAACAGTCCCTTTATCCACTAAGATGTTTCCCAAAGTGCCACGGGCCAGGTTTGTGGAGGAAGGGGATGTGCCTGTCCCTCCAGTCCTGTCTGTGGCTCTGAGCTTCGTGCATGCTGTACGGTAGGGACCCACACCTGTACCACGGGGACCCACACCTGTGCCTCGGCGACACACACTTGTGCCTCAGAGACACATACCTGTGCCTCGGGGACCCACACCTGTGCCGCGGGGACCCACACCTGTGCCGCGGGGATGTGCACGCTCTCATAGGTACGCAGGCTGCCAACCAGCCAGCCCTAACCCTGACCCGGAGAGACCGGGAGTCTGCGGGGAGCCAAGCTGACTGCCTCCTACGCTGTGCGAACCGACCTTGTTTTTTATGCTTCCATTAAACAACCGCGCTAGCCCATGTTGTGTTAGTCTGTGTTTTCTTATTTAGAGCTCAGCCCTTAGTCTCCTGTTGCCGAAACAAGTCTCTATCCACGGTGGCTCCTAGTTCTGGAAGTTGGGATTCCGAGGTGGGCTGGCAGGGCCGCATCCCAGCTGGGGGCTCTCGGGGAGAACCCGCTCCCTTCCTTCCGCCAGCGGCTACCGCCCGCCTGTCCTGGGCCCGCGGTGCCCTTCCTCTGCCCCCAGAGCCAGTGACGCAGAATTGTCACGTCTCCCTGACTCTGCTCCCGTTACCAGCCCTTTGCTGTGTGAGGTGACATCCACACAGGCCTCCGGATTAGGGTGCAGACGTCTCTGGGGGACATCGCTGCCTCCCGCGACACTTGGAGAAAGGATACCGCCCAACAGTGTTCTCTCCGTGCGAAAGTTTCTGATGAAGTGGGGCGAATTTAGGAAGCTAAAAATGTCCTTAGTTCTGTCCCTCGCTTGGTGGTCACCTGCCTCTAGTGAGAAGCTCTGTGGCGTCCCTGTCCCTCGGTAGCTGGGTTTCTGCTGATGGCACCGTGTGTGGGGTGGCAGGATGCTGGGTGCTGTCCTCCCGGCAGCTGGATCTGCCGCCCAGAGCCCACCGTCCCCTCGTGACAGCCCGGGACTGGACGACACACAGGACAGCTGAAAACACCTTCAACCTGCCATGGGCTCACGCACACCTGGACGTCACGGAACCTTGTCACTTGCAGCCCCGCATGGACCCATCGCCCCGAACCTGTCTCCTCTCTCGGCGACTTTCTTCACGGGATGTGCCCCACAGATTTTATTTTTAGTACAATCTTTCATTTTTTTATTTTAATTCAATTAGCCAGCATATGGTACGGCATCAGTTTCAGATGTGATGTTCAGTGATTCATCGGTTTATAGAACACCCAGTGCTCATCTTGTGCCTCCTGAACGCGTGTCCCCCGGCTGCCCCGACCCCCACCCCTCCCTCCCAGCCCCCCTCAGTCTGTTCCCTACGATTAGGAGCCTCTCGCGGGTTGTCTCCGTCTCTGACTCCTTCCCATTCCGTCTCCCCTCCCGTCCCCTGGGGTCCTCCCTGCTGTTCCTTACGTTCCGCACACGAGTGACCCCACGTGATAACTGTCCTTCTCTGCTCGGCTCACGTCACCCCAGGGCCCTTGGGAACAAAAACACTCCCTCCTGAGCCGCTTCCCTCCTGAGACACTTCCCTCGGCACCAGAAGACGCCAGGCAAGTACCCTGAGCCATGCAGTCTGCTGACGGTGCACGTTTCCAGACCCGGGACACGAGGAATTAAAAACATGGTCTGCGCGGCACCAGCACTACTATCAGAAACGCTATTCCAGCAAATTTGTTTCCTTTACTTGGTTTGGATTTATAGATTTTATTTATTTTTTAAGAAAAACTGACAGGGCAGGGTTTGGTTAAATTAGAGGCAAGACAGATACTGAAAGTTCTAGTGGGAATTTTGGGTCGCAGCCCCTGGCCGAGGGAGGTGGCCTCACACGGCCTGGGAGCCCCCGCCCGGGGCCTGGGTCTGTGCTACCGCCTGGGCGCCTCCCGGCTCTCCGGACGCCAGTCAGCAGAGAGCTACGTGAAAATGCTTGGAAAAACAAAATAAAACAGAAACCTCTTTACAAACCTGAAAAAAGTCCCCGTCAGCCTTGACGGGTCCAGCTTTTGTAGGAAGTACAGGCTTGATGACAGAACAGTCACCAAACCGACCCCAAGTCAGATTCTTAATGACAATAATATTTGAGTTATTTTAGAACTTAAATTTCTTGCTAGTGAATCATGTGCTCTATTTTGGGACGCTGCGCTGGGGAGGAGGAAGGGGGGACACGCTCCTCATGACACCTGCGCTCCTTCCCACCGCACAGGCCGGCCCCCGACCTCTTCCTGTCTGCCCTTGGAAAGCTCAGGCGCCCTTTGCTTGTTCAACCTGGGTGCCGTCTGCTTGTGTAGGCTTCTGCAAGGCAGCAGCGCACCATAGCCGGGGGCCCCGTGGCCAGGCCCTGTGGCTGTGACCCCTGTGGCCAGCGACTGTGGTGGTACACAGAGCCAGCACCCCCCCAACTCCGGGCCAGCCCCACTGCCCAGGACCGTCACCACCAGACTCCCTTGCAGTTTTCTAGCTCATAAGTGGGACAGGAGGTGACTATGCGGGTCTCGGAAATGTCCATTCACCCCCATTAAGGCGCTGATCAGTTCTGCATGGCTGCCCGGGGTCGACGGTCACCCTTCCCAACAGGCCGATGGCTGGGGAGACCGGCTCCAAGCCCCCATGCACTCACTCCCGGGGAGGGGTGTCTGCTGGGCTCCTCCTCCTCTGGGGGCACGAGGGTACTGAAGCCCAGTGCTGTCCTCCGGGAGTGGCTGTGGGTAAACATGGTGGGGAGCACACGAGGTGGGAGAGTCCAGAAAGTTCCAGGAGGGCAGTGACCCCTTGTGGAGCCCACGCCGGTGCTGCCAGCTGCTGCTGGTCTATGTTCTTGCTTCCATCTTGCCCGGACCGAGGGTGGAATCCTAGGCCAGTGCTTCTGTAACTTTCTCCTGCGGCAGATGCTGCCCGACTTCCAGTATCCACCTGCGGCCTTAGGTGGCATCGAGGCCTCAGGGACTACCCCCTTCCATTTTCACAGGCAAACCGTGCCTGTGTCTGCCGAGCACCACTTCTTCCGAGAACTGTACCTCCTGCTTTCCTCAAGGAAAGTCTTCCTCCTGCTCTCCGGGGGCTCTGGGACCCCCAGGGGTGAATCTGAACCCCCATTCTCTGGGATAAAGGATACCCATGTGACCTAGGCCTGCCCTGTCATCACGGGCAACGTTGGCCAGGGTCATCCCTGGAGTTTTCAGAGAGAGAGAGAAGGTATCTCTTCAGCCTCTGATCCTGAGATGAGATGTCAGCCGATGTCAGAGCCGAGCCGGGGAGGGTGGCGTCCAGCAGGGAACGCAGCGGCCCTTCCCCTCCCGCCTGAGCCAGTAACCCTCCTCCATCCCTCCGATACCCCGTCTAATGCATTGTCCCCCTCAGAGGCCCCGCAGACACTAGCCCCAGCGGGGACTGGAGTGGACAGTGACTGCAGATGGTAGCCTGCTTGGACACAGCAGCATCTCAGCAGAGGACGCGGGGATGTGGCGTACCTCCCACCGTCCCTTCCCGACGGGTGCACCCTGCAGGGGTGCAGAGACGCCCAGGCCGAGCCTCCCCTGCGGGGGGCCATGCTGTCATCACACACATCTGTAGATGGACAGGGCGAGTCCACTCAAAAGACGGGAGGGGTCTCGAAGGGCAGGTTTTGAAGACACCGCGTGGGGGGCTGCCCTACTTCTGCCTGTGTCCGCCGGACCCCTGCATGCCCACCAGGGTGGCGGGCTGCAGCCCGGCTGTGCCCCGCCGCGGGTCTGTTTCCTTCCCGCGAGCCGCTGTGCACCTGCCGCCCGCCTGCCCCTGCCATCCTGCACTTTCGGGCTCAGCCTCCACCCCCTCGGGGGGTGTGCCCCCCCACACCCACAAACCTCGTGGCCCAGGGTGGTCCCAGTGTCCCTGGACCACGCGTCCTTCCCCATTCCTTCCCGGAGATTCTCATCCTGACTTCCTGTGGCCCCTGCTGTTGGTTTCGTCCAACCCGGAGTCCAGGGGAGATCGGGCCCAGTTTGGAAACGACGTAAGACTCTCCCCTTCAGCTGCAGGAGGGGTCCCGCTCCCTGGGAGCGATCTCAGGGCCCGTGATCCCATCTGCGTGCCGGGTCCTTCAGTTGGAGAGGAGGCTTGGCTCTTTGTGTCCACACGCATCGTCAGCTCCCTCAGCACCCCCCGCTTGGGTATGAGGCCAACAAACAAAGTCAAAACACCCAAATCCCCAAAGCCAGAAAACACAACACTGGTTTTCTTGGGGCCCCTGGCGGCACTGCCTTCTTTTCCCCTTGGCCACCCCTTACGTTGGTCTGTTCGTGCCGGCCGAGTCTGCAGCTATACTTAGTGAAAGGACGAGGAAATGCAGCCTGTTCCATTTTCCCCAAATGCAAGTCCAGGGGGTTCCTTGGAGAGCTCCCACGTCGCCCGGAAGTCTGGTCTCTGTAGTCAAAACTGCCCGAGAAGACTGCGTTTGTGTGTCCCTCCACGTCCCTCCCACAACCGCGTCCCGGCATGCAAATTCCGCGCTTGGACGATTTCCTGGCGCGTTTGAAGCTTACATTAACCCACCATGATTTTGGCTTAATTGACTCACATTTTGCCATTTAAGAGATACACTTCCTAGACTTTGCATGTTTTTCCCGACAGATGGCCCAAGGCTCTTGCCGTAAAACTTCAAATGCTCCAGTAAAATCATCTTTCCTTAACAGCACACGCTTATGCCTCTCTGCAGCGGTCGTCCTCCTGGCGAGGTCGTAACACCTGGCTCGTGGTGAAGGGAGAGTATTTGAAGACACGGAGGTTTTCCAGTGATGCCAGCCTCCTGGTCTGGTCTTGGAGCACACCTCAACATTTGTAGAAAGAACCTTTTCTTTATTTGCCAAATCCTATAAGTGGAAACCTCATACAAAAGATCCGAACAATCTTGGTTCACTCATATTCCCACTCCTTCCCTTAAGTCTTTTCTGGAATGAGGCTTTGAGCAAATAAGCGCTCTCACGCCGGAAGCCGGGCCACGGACAAAATGGGCGTTTCGGCCTCATGTCAAGAGTGCTGAATTCTCTCTCCCCCTTTTGTCTGAACCACTGAGATCAAGCGTTCGAATTTCGTTAGCCACGGAGAGGCGCCGCAGGTGCAATCCCAGCTCATAATCGTAATCGTATGCTGGTACCTCCCGCGTTCTGTCACCCATCGTGTCCCGCGTCCCCTGTCTCTAGTTTCAGCCAGCCCGACTTAACCCGTTCTGCTCTAACCTTTGATTGTGGTAAAATAAGCATAATGTGAGACCTGCCATGAGTGACACTTGGCACTCAGTGTTGTGCAACCATCGCCACAACATTCTTGTCTTCCAAAAGGAAAACCCCCTACGCACTCGCAGTTGCTCCCCTGCCCCCCACCCCGGGCCCTGCAAACACCGGTCTGTGTTCTGCGTCTGTGGGTTTGCTACGACATGTGGCCTCTGGTGTCTGGATTTTTTTCACTTAGCATAATGTTTTCAAGTTAATGCTGGAGACTTTGTGTCTTAGGACTCGCCACTGCTTTCTTATGAGGCAGGAGTGGTAACATGGTGCATCTGGAAGGCTCTGAGGTCGCATGCAGGATGGTAATCTGTCAGCGAGGGGACCAACCGAGAGGCGGCCACCTTCTGGGTATGGTTGATGGATGTCCTCAGTGGGAAGCTACGTGGCACAGTGTCTAGTTAGGGCCCGGGACTGAGGAATGACAGAGTTGTTTGGGTATTTTGGGGGGAGGTTTTCAGCAATTGGCCTCACCCCAGATGACTGTTTCATCATTAAGTTGACAAAAACAATTTTGAACAAAAAATGGTGTGTTAAAAAACAAGAAAGTTAACGCTTGACCCTTTTATGGGACTGTTTTCACATAAGAGTCCTTAAAAAATACTGTAATAATCTGGTTTCTGTGTTTATACAAGTGCGTAGTGTAATTGTAGTGAAGCGTTTCCAAGTGCAGGCAAGAGGCAGGGTTGTATTCTCCCAAGAAATCGGACCAAAAAACCAGTCATATCACATAATTTAATCACCACCCGAATGTGTCCGACTTTGCAGAGACCTTCTATTTACATACACAAGCCCATCGCGGGCCTCAGTGAGGTGGTTGATGTGCTGAGCACAGAGGTCTAGGGCTGAGTCATTGCCGTCCCCGGTGAAGGGATCCCTGGTTTCCCCCAAAGCCCGTCACTTTCTTTTTGCTTCCGTGTCCACCACGTGGGGATGCTGCTGATTCATGAGTTTCCGGAGCTCTTGGATTATTCTTCTGACATTTAACCCGTTCCTAGAGGCTCCGAAAGTCGCTTCATTGAAAGGAAAAATGAGCACAAAATTCCCTGCTCGGAGACGCGGCACCCAGCTGCTGTCTGAGGGGACGCACGGGGAGATGCTGGTCCTGCCCATGCACGACTGAATGAGCGACATGAACGGAATGAGCGTCTTACGATAGGTCGAGTGTCTACCCATTAGCTTTGGCTTGGTTCTGGGAGGTTCTTTTGTGGGCAGAAATAGGTCCTTCTTCCCGCTCGTCATTTCCCTCGGCTGGGAGGCGTGTTTATTTTCAGGGCATATTTTTAGGGCTTTCTTCATGGCAGATTCATCCTTCAAAGTTCTACCCGTTCGCCGTAAGAGGGACTCAGAGGAGCACGCGCTGCCAGGCTTGTTGAGTCTGCCCACGTCCAGCTTGGCGAGGGAGACGCTGCATCTCAACTTGGCACCTTCACGCCCTTCTGTCCTCTCGTTTCTTAGACCCTGTAAGTAGATCAGCTCGATGGTGTCATGGATAAGTTTCCTCTTCACGGATGCATCCGCCGAGCAGTCTATGGACAGGGCGGGGCTGAAGTTGACCTCCAGAAGCCACGGTTTCAAGTTGTGGTCGACCAAAATATCAAACCCAAAGAGCTCGAAGCAGTTGGCCGCGAAGGGGACCGAGGGCGCGATGGCAAGCACCGTGAGAATCACCACGTGGCTGATCTTCTGCCACAAGAGCAGGTCGTCCACGTCCCAGCTGCGAAGGTAGGAGAAGAACCTGCTGAGGGTCCACTTGCAGCCGTGGCCGACCACTTCCTTGATCTTCCCGTACGAGGCCCCACACTTATTGATGCTGCTGTTGGTCAGATGCGCGTGGCTGTTCCGCAGGTTCCCGAGGTCGAACTTCTCCGTGGCGAACCGCGCTAACCCCTCCTGGTAGATGTAAATGGTCAGAGGCCGAAAGCCGGTGACGCACACGTAGATGCGGAGGTCGCATTTGTACCTGCCCACGAGCAGAGGGTTGCAGATGTATTTCTGCACGACGAAGGTGTCGTCGAAGACTAAGTCTTTAATGTCCCTGAAGACGAGGATGCCCCTCCCGCGGGAGCGCTCCGCCGGCTTGCAGATCCAGCAGCTCTGCGCGTCGCCCACCACATGCTTCTCCCTGAAGTACTCGGCCACGAACTTGCTGTACTCGTTGGGCATGACGAACGTCAGGGGTATGAACTCGTCCAGGGCTGCGCCGTACGTCTTCTTCATGTGCCTCAGGTGTTTGGCCAGATGGTCCTTCCTGGTGAGCCGGGTGGTGCCCGGGTGGTGGTTGAGATGTTGCCAGGGTTTGATGTTGGCGTGCTCGGCCATGCGGAAGGAGGAGGTCCTCCAGTACAGGTTCCAGTCTTCCACGTCCTGCCCTCCTTGGTCGAACTTGTCCCAGCCCCGCTCCAGCAGGACACTCTGCACCACTTCTGGTGTGCTGTTGTCAATGCGAAACACCAGCGGCTTCCCGGCGGGCCTCGGAGCTCTGTCCTCCGCCATGAAATACGGTGTCCTTTTCTAGAAATCGAGGATCAGGACCACGTTAGCAGGCAGGCTGAGGGGGGCGCCCTGTAGAGCAGCTTTCCCATAAAAGACTCCACGTCCCACGGCCCGCCGTTGGGTCTGTGCCTTTCCCACACACCAGACAGTCTCACCGGATGCCCGCATCTCAGCTACCCCTGTGAAAACACACCCGCCCTCCCTGTGCGTTCCGTCTGTCCAGACGTCACCTGCCTACTTCGTCCTCGTACAGACCTGTTCCGAGTGTTGGCAGCTCCGACCGCCGCTACTCCTGAGGGCCGTCCTGCTCTGGGCCTGGAGGTACAGTGGGTCCTCTCGGCCTAAAACAGGAACGTTCTCTAGAGAAAGCAAATGTCAAGTTTTCTATAGTTAGATGAATTTGAATGTGCAAAAAAGAAATGAGACGCTGGCGTTAATGTGACTGGCGGGGGTCCTGCTGGCCTGAGAAGCTCAAGCAGATTTGACCAGACGCCCGTGACGGCCACCAGCAACTGCCCTGTAGCCCCAGTGGCTGGAGGTTCACTCAAACACATGGTAACTAGTAAGAAAAGTAGTTAAGAAAAATCTGACATTTTAGAAACTCAGTGATTGAAGATTGTGCCTCACAGTTTGCAACAGACACAGAAAGGGCATATTTGACATTTTCCTGAGCTTTTGAAGACAGAAAATAAGATTGTTTTTGAGAAAATCAAAACTGATGATGAGGCATGTTCCCTTATGACCTAGAGGGAAAAAAGTAATAAAGTCAAAGCTTCTTGGGGGAGACATCGCATATTCCAGAGTCCTGAACAATGTGCTCATCAGAAATTCTGAGTTCAGGCCATTTGACTTGTTTCTCCGACAATGTTAGGGCTCTTCATGCCTATTTTATCATCTAAGGAGACGTGCATCACTGATTCGGTGGAAATTCTGTGGTGTTGGAGAGATTTTGATCAATCAATAAACTTTGGTACCGTATTTTCCATGAGGCTGGTCTGACCGGAGCGAAGGTGGGCGGGAAGGAGGAACGGAGGCAGGCAGGGAAGCAGGGAGGCAGGGAGGCCGTCCTGCTTGCTCACCCGCCTCCTTCTCCAGACTTGAAACTGGGAGAGTCAAGGAGCGAAGGAGACATCTCATCCCCCGCGACCTTGTTTCCGAATCTGAAGCCAACTGTCGTGTCTGGCTGGCGTCTGGTCCTGCCCCAGCTAACAGGCTGGAGCGGCGGCTCCAAAATTGTGTCCGAAGGGGCGTGAACACAAGCAGCACCAGCAGCCGAACAGGCGCCCGGTCGGCCCTGGCCCCGCTGGGACCAGAGGGGCGCACACAACTGCGGATCCGGGTGGCGATGGAGAAAATCAGTCTTCGCCGTTAACCGCACGTTTTCAAACTACGTTCAACATTAAGAGGTAGTATAGCCGAGAGGGTGTGCGTGTGTGTGTGCGTGTGTGTGTGCGCGCGTGTGTTGCAGGGGGAGGAGATCCAGAGTCAAAATATTCAAGTTGGATGAAGCGCGGTTGAACGTGTCTCTTCTCTTTCTAGCTCCGAGAAACAAGCCATCTTTCCCGAGCTGCTTTGATCATGAAACCCTCGTGGGACTTCTGTTCTGCCGGCTGCCAGTTCACCAAAGCGGCGTGGGAAATACTGAGTCGGACAAACCAGACTGAGCACGGCCCGGTTTCTGGCGCTCTCCACCCCCCAGCGGGGGAGACAAGCCCGTCACAAGAGACAGGCTGGTGTTCCAGCTAGAGCCTCGTTTCATGGGGGATCAGCACCCGGGGGCTGGGCTTGGCCTTCTCCCCACTCTGCAGGTCAAGGCCACGGGCAGACCGGGAAATTCGGCTCTTGAGGCCGGTCTGCAAACTTGGGTTTCCCCTCACCGTGGAACCAAGAAGGCCACACAGGTATCCTCTCGCGAGGTGTGGGATGCGGTGAAGGACGCGGCCTAATGGGACTCTGGGCTACTCATGCTGCCACTGGCCCTGGGTCTCTTTTCCAGGCATCCGTCTTCCTGCTTAAATGTCGTTGAGAAACCGAATGCGTCATGAAATGTTTTCTCCACTGAATATATGTTCATCAGGAGCCTCCGAAATTTCTTTCACTCTGCGCCTTTCAGACTTTCAGATCCCGATAGGACCAGATGGTTCTGTCTGACTGGGAAAAGCACTGGGGGTGGGGGGAGTAGGCACAGCGACGACAAGCGGGTCGGGACCCAATCGGAAGCCCGCCCTGGGAGGAGAGGGTCAGACTGTGTCTGTGGCAGGAGGAGGTCGCCGTGGGGGTGGACACAGGTGTGAGGACCGAGTGGGGAAGAGCCAGCGGAGGAGCCTTCCTGGGGCAAGGCACGCCGTCGGGGCCCGTACACGACACCACAGGGCACTCGCCAATCCCCCGGCTTTGGCTGCCAGTAGGTATAAAGGAGAAAGTGCTCTTTCTAAGGGAAGCGGAGATGTTCCTGTGGGTCTAATTGTGGCCGTGACGCTTGCCTGCGGGAGGAAACCGGGACAAAACCTCCTTGGCGTAGCATCGGGGCCCCATGGCCTGTGCCCCTTTTCTGGAGTGGGATGGCCGAGCCAACAGTCACATCCTTGCCTCATCACAGAAGAGATCGTCTTCCTCGTGGGTAAGAGAGAAGCTGTCCACGGAGGTTTTTGTAATGGCCGTGTTCTTCCTTGGTCTGAGCTGAGAGAGAGGAAGTCCTCTAGGAGGGAGGAAAGCGACGAGGTGACAGTGATCAGGGCCACGGCGGGCCCGGCCCCAGGTCTGCTCCCGCCAACCTGCATGGCCACGTGGTCCGTGGACAGAAAGAGTACCAGGAAATGCCTGTGTCTTCCCCCTGTTGTTTGGGGCCCAAAGGCTGGCCTCCTGCTGCTGAAAGCGGAGCTGAGCAGGGAGCAGGGGGAGAAGCAGCGAGGGGAGGGAAAGGAGAGGTGAGGGGGGAAGTGAAAGGGGAAGTGAGGGGGGCATTAGGGGAAGAGGCGGGGGCAGCAGATTGGGGGAGGCAGGGAGAGAGGGAGGCGGGTGAAGGGGGAGCGTCAAAGCCCAGCGGAGGGTTAGAGGTGCCTCTGCCACAGGGTGATCCACACTAACGTCTGTGTCCGCTGGGTGGTGGCTCCGAGGTCACTGTCCTTCATGTCTTTTGTAGGATTAAATATCACGGGACCTTTTTTAGGAGGAGGAGACGAGTACCCGAGAAGATCAGGGCCCGGGCGGACCTGGACGGAAGCAGGGAGGCCCTGAGGAGGAGGCAGGAAACACCCAAGACCACCGCTGGGGTGCGCGACCGTCAAAGGGGCCGAGAGAGACCGGGCCCTGGAGGGGGGGCTTCAGGTCCCAGAGGGGGTCAGACTGTGTCGACTGCAGAGAAGCAGCATCACGTGCCTCTCCCGCGGCGAGGAAAGGGGGATTTGTGCTGGATGACTGTTCGCGTATGACCATGTCTGCACTCACACACGTGTTCACGCAGAGGAACCGCTGTCGGCTAGGCTCAGACGCGGGCAGCAGCCCGTGGGGACGGTGTCCACACACCGTGCTCTCTGCACACCCACAGTGAACCTGCTGGGGCTGCCGGCGGCCTATCCAGTCTGGTGAGCGTGGGGTCTGCATGTCTGCGCTCTGGAAGGGCGATCGGGTCTGTCGCTGCCCTGGGGTCTCGGGGTGAGTCTCCCCCTTCCGGAGGCTGCAGGCCGGCATTGGCGGGGCAAGGCCATCCGTCTGCCTCACCCACCGAAGTAGGAGTTTACGAGGCCAGGGTATCCCCGCATTGGGCGCCATGTCTACTGGAGGAATAAAGGAAGGAACCAGCAGACCAGTGCAGGGTGGGGACAGAGGAGAGAGCACGGGGTTACATTTCTTCCTGTAAATTAGAGAAATACGAGATATTGCCCATTTTTCCTTCATGTCAGCCGCAGACAAATAACACCGAATACAGATAGATATCAGATTCCTACTCCATTGCTCATTTCTGCCTAAGATCTTCTCTCCCTTTTTATAACAGTTTAACATCCCATTTGTCTAGGTCAGAAGCCAAGAGGTTTATGGATAACTTGGGTTTCTCGGACTTGAACACAAAGTTCAGTGGAAAATTCTATTCCCAATTAAAATAGACATCACCAAACCTGACATTGTACCAAATAAACTCTAGACCTTCCCACCTTTTCTCCAAGTGCTTAAATCAGTAACTACGTGGTTATTTGGGTATCTGGACCTGTAACCTGTGACATATGAGCTGCGCCGGTGGGAAACTGGAATGACAGCTAATATAACGAAATTAATTAAAGATAAAATAACTTCTGTAATGAGGGTGGTTCTGGGCATTTCACTAGCACTGGCAGAGAGGCCTGGCTATTTCCCAAAGGCATCCATCCATATTAATTGGTGCTTATTATAAATAATTAAGATATTGAATTGAGCTCACTGTGCTAAGGCTTAAGAAGCAAAGTAACATGTCATGCAATTTAAGTGTCATATGCGAGCACACACGCGTGACATGAAAAATAGACTATGACATGTTAATTATTTTAAATGGAAGCAGAGGCCCCGGTCACACCAATGCCGTGGTTCTCAACCTGGGTGTAGATGGCGCTCCCGTCAGAAGAGCTCGCAGGGACCACAGACTTAACCCAGAAAAGCGGCCAGTAAGCATTCTCTCCCAGCATGGAAACCCTTTATTTGAAATACAGTTCTCAGCCTCCCGGGGCAGTCACGCAGGCTATCATGATTGGCCCAGAAATGTGTCTGGGTAATAATGATTACTAATAATATGTACACTCTCCCAGTTCGTTGCAAAGAAATTATTATCTATACACGGTCATGCTGATACGGTCATGATCTCCCGCCTGCACTCCCAGATGCTCTCTCCTGTGGGAGGCTAAGCTTTCCAGGTGGGGCCCGCGGAAGGGGCGCTGGGACATGCGAGGTGCATGGCAGGTGCCCGGCCGCACACCTGCAAACACTGGAAACAGCTCGTCTGTCAGTGAGGCTTGACAGTTGGAGAGTCCCCGTGTGGCATTCCAAGATAAGGTCATCCCCCACGTAGAAACCACCCCCGAAGGGAGGGGGGTGCCCCGGTCCACAGGACAAAGGTCATGTGCTTTCACCTCCTTCAGGCGAGGGACAGTCTGTGACCGGGAACGCTGCTGGAACATTCCCAGGGTCACAGCCCTGGTCTGGATGGAGGTCATGGCCACGCGCTGGAACAGAACCACTGTCTGACTCTGGGCGTGAACCGGGAGCAAGTAAAAGCCCAGAGAAGCAGGGACTCGGCCCCGGAGACTCACATCCTGGGGCAAGCCATGTTCTCCAGTCTTCCTTGGCTGGAACTCGGCCGGTGGCCACCAAGTCTGCTCCCAAAGGCCCGATGAGCTTGTTACTGTAACGATGGGGCTTGATGACCTCCGTGTCCCGGCTTGCTCTGTCCTGAGCTGTGGGGACAGTCCCGGGCATACAGGACCCCATGATAGGGAAGTTGGCCGCACATGGCGTTGCCATCGCTGCGGGAACAGCGGGTACGCTGCTTCCCCTGGAAGACCGATTCCCCAACGGGAGTTCTGCGGGAGGGGCCCCTCCCAGTGCAAGTCCTCACGCGCTCACCCTTCCAGCCGGGGACCCCGAGAACGAATCGGAGCCCGTTCTCTGTCTGCACACCCCTGTCTCAGCTCACTCACTTCCTGCGGGACCAGCAGCCCGCTGGGATCCAGCCACAGCGTGAACGAGGCAGCTGAGGGCCACAATGTCTGTCGTCCATGGACGGAGACGGGGACTGTCTGGGGGTCAAGGATAGGGATCCTCCTTGGGTGACCCTGAGCTCAGATGTGGCAAGGGCAAACCCAGATTCTGCCCATGTAGAGAACCTCAGTCCGTGGGTTAGCACGGCATTCAAGGCGTCCCTCGTTTGTGTACAGAAGATGAGGGGATGAAACCGCGCCCATTTCTATAAAACCGTCTCTGCTTTCAGAATCTCAACCACTGATGTCCAAAGTGTCTGCCGGGCCTTCGAGGGGATTACTGGGGATTTGCCCTATGCGCCTGGATGTTCACGTGTCCCACGTGGAAACCTGGTTTCCTTAACTTGCCTTCAGCCCTACCGCAAATACAGAAACACATGCGCCGTCCTGCGGCGCACACGACGGCTCAGCGTGGCGATTCTCACACTTACGAGTGAGCTGTTCACACGTGCAAAGCTCTCCGCTTGTGTCAGCTCCGAACAGGCAGTGGCTGTGGGCCCCTGCGGAGTTTCAGGCTGGGAAGCCGGACGGTGGAGGAGGGCCCATCCCCCGCAACCATTTTTTTGTTTTGTTTTGTTCTGGAAACGTTATCAACTTAAACTCAGAACAACTTTTAATTATTCTCTGTCGGTGCCACGCACCGTTTTTTTGCATTGATGATTGTTTTCTCATGAAAATCATCAGTTCCCGAGGGAAAAGACCACGTCGGATACCGCCGTGCCCCCAGGCCCCCGGATCGCCGCCCCCACAGCAAGCCCGGGGAATGGAACGGACACAAGCGCAACAGGCCCACCTTCCCAGGACTTGCGGGGCTCCATCGGGCCCTTTGCACACTGCGAATGGGAAGGCGGTGTCTGTCCGTCTGTTCTGTCTACTGGACGGCCTCAAGACTGGATATCCCGTCTGCGTCGAAGGCCACACTTCTTAGCGTGGCGTTCAAGGCTTCCCCCCCGTCTTCACCTTCTGTTCTGCAGAACTCAAACCCCGGCCCCGACGTCCCAGCACCGCACGGCAGGGTCGGGAGCCCGGGGTCCGGCACCGGGCCCTTTCTGTGGCCTCTGTGTGTCCCAGCTTCAAGCCCCCCGTCCTCCCCTCCTCGGGGGCCCAGGCCCTTCACGCTCACTTTAGGGAAAACTGTCCCCTGCAGCCTTCTGTGTTCCAGGCGGTGTCTCGCTCTGCCCTGAAGCCGTGGCGTCCATCCCATCTGGGAAAACACAGGCTGCTCGGGATTCTGGGCCTGAATGTCCCCCTCTCCGTGGGGAGCCTCTGAGCTCCTGCCTTCACCCACTCGTCGCGGAACGTGCTTACCCGTCTGTCCGCTTGCTGCAGACGCACGCGCAGTAGGTGCGCATCTATGTATTCTCTGGACTGTTGAAAGCGCGCGAGCCGGCTGGGGATGAAGGGCTTTTCCTCCTGAGTCCTACGAAGTCTGGAGCACAGAGGCCCTGCTGGTCCTGGCAGCCCGGGCCCCCTGGGCCCTCGGGGCGGGGTAGGTCCGGGGATGGAGGGTCCCTCCTGCGCCGGGCACGACTTCCATGCGCTCGTCCCCGAGCCTGGCTTGGGGTGACGGCAGGCAGGAACGACGCCAGGGGGTCTGCGGCCGCCTTCAGCCGCGGCAGAGCCCAGGTCAAGGGCAGGGCTGGAAGAACGCAGGCTGGCCGCCTCCGTGACGCGAACCCGCTCTCCTCACAAAGGGGGCACACGCCGCTCCGTGACGCGAACCCGCTCTCCTGACGAGGGGGCACACGCCGCTCCGTGACGCGAACCCGCTCTCCTCACGAGAGGGCACACGCCGCTCCGTGACGCGAACCCACTCTCCTCACAAAGGGGGCACACGCCGCCTCAGGGGCAGGGCTGCGGGCCTCAGAAGCCCTTCGGGTGTGGACCCGGCTTCATCAGCGCCTCCTCCACCTTCCTCCTTCCGCGGGGAGCACGCTCGGCCCGGGGCTCGGTGGCCCCGTCAGCTGCAGGCCGGAGGACACAGAAGGGCTCGGGGCGGTGGACAGATGGACCAGAAGAGGCAGGTGGGCTCCTCTGAGGGGCTCCCTGGGATCTCCTTGTGCTTTTCCCTGGTGGGATCTGAAAATAGATCATTTCCGCATCAATGCAGTTGACTTTGCAAAATGAATGTCTGTTTCTCTAAGCCAAGTTTACACCTGAGACCCCAGTCAGCGCCGTCCTTCCCGCAAGGCTGTGCACTGCCCCCCGCGGATGTGTTCCGTCCCCGGGGGCCAACGCGCCTCGCCTGGGGACTTCGGGAAGACACCAGGGGGAATCCGCCCAGCGTTCGAGGGAGGCGCCGGGCCGCAGGCCTGTGTACTCGGCTCCCTCGGGCTCTGGCGTGTGATCACTCTGTCGATCAGTGTTTGATGTTTCCATGCCAAGACCCTGCTACCCCCTCGCAGCCCCGGTAGATCCCTCCCACGATACGTAAAACTGCACGACAGAACAACCAGGGATGTCGGCCACGTTGTACACTTCACAATTAGCACGTCAAGACAAAAGTGATTCATCATCTGTAGCCGACGAGGCATTTTTCTCTTTTGGTTCGACGTGTTCATTTGTCGCTAATTATTTACGGTCCCTGCAGCCGCCCGCGCCGGTAAATAACGGAGGAGCGGACTCACGGAGTCCTTCCCCGGCTGTCTCGACCAGCGCCCGACGCCGGGGCGTTTGGCCGTGATTTTGAGAGGGGCGCAGGCACAGGGCTGGCAATCCGGACAGGAGTGAGGAGGGTATCTGGGCTGAAATCACCTACTTTAGAGATCTACAAATTCTGAATTTGCTCAGTAGTTTAAAATTTCCCTTTGACTGGAGACGTTCACGCGAGCTTCCAAGACCACCGGTAACTCTCGGAGCGAGGGGGCGGCCTGCTGAGATCCGAGGAGACTCAAGGGCCCGCGGGCAGTGAAGAAGCCGCCGGCCGCGCTTCCCAGAGAAGCTTCATCCAAACGCTGAGCGCTCGTCCGTCGAATGTTGGTTTCATCCGAAATGAGTGTTTTTCCCCCACGTTCTTCCGCTGGGTGGTTCCTCTGAATTTCTCTGGGCTCAGTTCTCCCTTGGCTCGCATCCCCCGTGGGGTCCTGTCCCCCTCAGACACAGAGAGGTTCGGGGGCCTCCTCGTAGCTGACCACACAGACCTCGGAGCTTGGGGTCAGAGGATGAAGCCACGACGGAGCCGCTCCAGGACCTGTCGCTCCTCTGCTCCAGGCGGGAGCCAACAGCCTTGGGGTTCGAGGTCCGTGGCTCTGGGGCTCACGAGGGTGCGCCGTTCATGGCGTCCATGCGGTCTCAACTTCAAGGGCAAATGCTCTTCATCCAGGACACACTTACCTTCTCTGACAGGCTCCAGAGGACGTTGGGTTCATTATGATGCTTAAATCTAGAACTTTGGTGGCGTCCAAGGAAACACTGAACCCGTGAGTGGAACGTTCACCTTTTTCTAATACCCCAGCTCCACCCGCCACGTGAGCACCAAAACTCACACCCCCGGTGGCTGTTGGAAAAAGAATCCCTTCTACAACTCCCAAGCCCAAGGGAGAGCCACGTGAGGGACAGCACGTCCGGGAGCCTGGAGACCTCCCCAGCCCTGCAGGTCTTCCCAACCGGGGGCCGAGCCCTTGACCCTCTCCAGTGAGGAGCCACCAACGACGACGCCAAGCCCAGCACCTGGCTCCCTGGAAGGATGGTGAGTGTTTACTGAGAATGGATTTTTATCAATTGCCGTGATCACCTCAGTACTTCTTGAAGGACATTTACAAACATGATACTTTTACCATAAAAGCATAATCAAGAGAGAAATACATAGAATTAAGTACAAAGAAGAATCTAAGTTTTGGAAGTTGTCCCCAGAGGAAGGGAGGGACTGGGTCCCCACGGGGCTGCACACGGCTGTGCTGTTTCCTGGTCTGGGGCGGGTTTTATGGGTGTTTTCAGTTTGTGGAGTCTTATCAAGCTGTAATTGCACAATTGTACATTTCCTGTCTTTATTTTACAATTCAGTGGAAAGTTCCCCAAAAATTAAGTGCTTATATTTCAGCCGAAGAATGCCATCCGGGGTTCCTCTCATCAGCTCCCCCTTTAGAAGAAATACGGCCAGGAGTTGAGAAATCAAGTTCTGTCCCATTTCTTCAACTAACGAGCCCCGTGACTTTAATCTTACTGATGATCCCTGCCTTCCCCATCACCACGTAGGGAAGCTGAACTACAGTGACCCGAAAGCCCAACACTTCAGCCGCAGAATGAGCCTCCGCCCCCCCACCTCAGGCTCCCGCCACGGCCTCGTTTCGGGAGAAACCCTCTGGGAAGGGCTGGCAGTCCTCCCTGTCCCCACGTCTCTCTTCTTTTTGGGACGCTGGGTCCCGGTCTTCATCCCCAAGACGCCACGGAGCTGCTCTGGCCATAGACACAGGTGACCTCATTGTGCCAAATCGGGGATCCATTCCTCGCTGTCCTCTGACCCCAGCAGTCAACACCAGAGCTGACCCGTCTCTGGACACTGTCACTAACTGGGCTCTGCCCTGTCACTCTCTTGGGGCGCTCGTTTGTCCCACAGGCTCCTCCTGGTCACCCTGACCTCTAAGACTGGAAGCTGTGGGGATCCCGACCGCAGGGCTCTGCTTGCCTGAGGCCCACGCACGCGGGTGGTCTCCTCCTGCGCCTTGACTTTAATACCCTCTCTATGGTGCTGACGTCCGAGTTTCCCTCCCTCCCTGGTGCTCCCGACCCAGAGTCCAGTCTCTGCATCTCACACACTCCACACCAGGCTCCTGGTTTCTGCCCCACGGATCCGCTCCTCGGCCAGCCTCCCCAGTCTAAGAAAGTGGCCACCCAACCCTTTCGAATTTCTGGAGTGTTCCTGGGCTCTGCTCGTCTGTCTCAGCACATCTCCTAGACTCTGCCTTGCGAGCACGTCCTTGGTCTGAGCCCCCGGTCACTGCCCCGGGACGGCCCTGGTGCCAGCCACTGTCTGTTGCTCAAACGATTCAGCACTTCCTAGTTCAGTGGCTTTAATTCTCTGTCTTACTGCTGCCCTGACTAGGTCTCCGTGGTCAGCAGCCAGAGGAAGCCTTTGAAAACTAGGGGTTCTCATGTCACTCCTGTCTCTTGTGGTGTCTGTGCTGGGGTGAACAGTGTCCCCTGCAAATTCACGTCCTTCCCGGAACATTCTAAGGTCATTTCAGGTGTAATTAATTAAGACGAGGTCAGGCAGGGTGGGGTGGGCCCTCACTCTGTACGCCCGCTGTCCTTACCAGAAGAGGCGACAAGACTCAAAGACAGACGCAGAGAGGACAATGTCGCACGATAACACAGACTCCAGGAAGCGGGCGTGTGGTGTCGGAGGTGGGGGCCAAGTGACGGCGCCACGAGCCATGGCACAAACAGGACCGCAGGCAACACGAGGAGCCGGAAGGGGCAGGAAGGGTTCCCACAAAGGCCGTCAGGGGGAGAGCGGCCCTGCCCACGCCTTGACTTTGGGCTCCCAGCCTGCAGACCGGGACAGAAGCAGTTCCCACCGCTTCGGCCACTCGCACCTAGTTTCGTGGGGTTTATCGCTCAGAGTAAAACCAGAGTCTCACTGGCCTGTGGGCCCTCCGGGACCTGCTCTGCTTCCTGGCCTTGAGTCAAACTTTCCTCCCCACACCTCTGGCCGGCCCCTGGGCTGTGTCTCTGCCCAGCTGGGCTGCGTTCCGCCGGTCACCCCCGTTTCCCTCCCCACACCACCTCGTCAGAGAAGTGGGACGTTTCCTTGCGACCCAGAGATGTCCCTATACTGGCGTCGGTCCTGAGCCCGTCCGACTGCCCCGCTGCTCATGCAGACTTTCTCCCTACGGCTTATTGCACGCTCTCTGCTTAGCACAACCTCCTTGAGGACGGGAGCTTGTGGCCGGGCCCTGCTGTATGAGCCCAGAGCGATGCTGGACTGAGCGCACGAACAAACACGTTCTCGTCGGCTGGACAGGTTCCTTGTGCGGCAAGAACTGTTCCGGGCAAACTGGGCCTGCTTGGGGTTTGTTGGGGTCAAGAATGGAGGCTGTGCAGATCAGGTGAAGTCTCGGGCCGTATTCACTGGGACAGCAGAAATGGGGACTGTCATCTCCAGAAACACAAGGAGAGGAGGTAGGGGGATGCCAGGTGCGAGGTCGGCGAGGGGCAGCAGGACAAAGCGATGGGGGTTGGAGGAAAAGACCTTCGAAAGGGTCACCCTGGGATTCCTCACGTACTCAGAGCAAGGAACGGCTTAGCTGCGGGGCCCTGGGAGTCTCGCCAAGAGGGTGAGGACGGTCGGGTCAAGCCCTGGGAGTCTGGGAAGTGCCGTATTTCAACCTTGGTCCGGGGGATGGACGCCCCATCGTGCACAGTCCTCACAGACGTTCACAACAACACTCTGTCGTTCTGACTCCTTATGACATGGGAAGAGTCTCACCGTGGGAAAGGAACACAAAATCAAGGTGACATCACTTAATTTCCGCTACAATCCGGCCTTCGCGCCGGCACGTGGGAAGCTGGAAGTCCCGGTGTGACCTTGGGCGCTGGCCATTCGCCCTTCACCCGCCGGCTGGGCAGAGGCCAGAGCTGGGGTGGGGGGACTCTCTGTCCAGGCCCTGCACCAGGGTTCTGGGGCACATTCTCAAACGCTTCTCACCAGCGAGTTCAAAGCAGAGAGGAGAGAGGAGAGAAGAGAGGAGGCCCTCGTGCCATAGGCCATCATCCCGGGAGAGCCAGGGACGCAGCCGAGCAGCTGTGGGCAGAGGGGAGAGGGCTGTCCGCTGAGACCCTCCGCGATGAGCCGCCGCCCGTGTCTGCATCAAGGTGGACCTGCGGGCCTCCCGTCCCTCGAGGGGGGCCTGGGCTCCAGGCAGCCGTGCCGTCTGGCACACTTCCCCATTGGCATCAGCAGCAGCAGGCGGGATCCGGGCTCAGCCGTCTCACCGGCACCCTGGCGACCCCTTAGCCTCGAGGGAAATTGTTCAGCCCCTGCTGTGGGGACCCTCGGAGATTCCACACCATCTCTCACAGTCCATACTGAGGTGGGCTTTGCTCCCGGTATTGGGACAAGGGCGGTCTTTGGGCCTGAAGTTCGAAGCTGGGACCCTCTGCCTACGTTCTCTCCTTCGAGGGTCTGACGGATCAGGGAGACCCCTCCGGGCAGGGAGGGGCCAGGCACCCCCAGCAACAGGGCAGAGGGTCCAGCCTCTGCCTTTTAAGCCTGGTCAGCCCATCCTCCTCCCTCAGACACTCGACAGCATGCCGCCTCGGGTTGGGAAACAGCCAATGTCACCAATCATGGAGGACACTTCCCTAGCCTTCCAAAATAAATAAACAAATAATGATAATAATAATTTAAAAAAAATAAAACAAACTAAGGTAAAACAACAAACTATCAGGATGGCTTGCATCCCCTCTGGGTCCAGGCTCTGATGCTGGACACTGTCTGGGACAGTGTCCCTGGAGGTCTCTAGCCCTTTGCCCGACATGTCCTGGCTCCGCTTGCAGCCTGTGGGGCCTTTCCCGCGGACCTTTGGCTCAGGGCACACTCCTCAGTGCCATCGACATGTCAGCAGACGTCTAGCGGGGTCAGGAGCATGTGGCCTGTTGTCTCTAGGATAATCTTCAAGGGCCTCTCTGGAAGGTATGAGGGATCCTTAAGTGAGGGTGTCTCACTTTCAAAGGCTCTGAGCTGAGTAACCAGAGATCAGTTCCAAACCAGCCCGCCTTATCCTGATTGTGTCCGGGAGCCACACATCCTCTACGCACAGAACCCTAAACCTCCAAGTTGGAGGCGCCGTGCTTGTCATCCACCCCTCGCGCCAGGCCTTCCTACAAACACCTGCTGAGTTTTGAGTTTTCGTGAGATGACCGAAACTCTGTGTTTGGAGATGGTCAGGATCGTACACACAAATGCAATGCAAGAGGAAAACACACAGGAGATTCAGAGAACTTGAAGACTCGGTCTTGTTGAGCCCACGGAGGGCTCAGGAAGTTATGGAATTCTGTGTGGGCCTGGGAGGGCAGGAATGCTTCGGATGGAGAGACGCAAGGGGGAGGCCTAGCCCGTCCAGAGGTGGAGGAGAGGGGAGGAGGGTGTGAGGTAGGTGGTGGGTCCACAGAGGCCACGGAGGAGGAGGCGAGCCCACTGGAGGGGAACCGCGGGGCCGGTGAAACGGGCTCAACTTGTACTGAATGAGGGAGGAGGCGGGGGCAGGGTTTGGCAGGAATTTCATGGAGAGACCCAGGAATGGGTGAATGATTCCTTGAACTATTGATAGATTTTCTTCACTCGACAAACATTCACGAGGTGCCTGTTAATACCGTATCACAGCACAGCGGAGCTCAAGGTTCAGCTGAGGGAGATGCCGAGACAAACGGTACGACAGAACGGAAGTTGCCTGGCCTATGAGGACAGCCCGCCTGAGCCGGGTGCACGGTGTGGGGGGCTGGGAGGTTCTCAGGGTCAAGGAAGCCTGCAAGCAAAGGTCCGGAGCGAAGCGCCCGGGAGAGGAGCCCGGCAGCCCCCCGTGGCCTCGGGACTGCACCGCACTTGCCTCGTTGAAGGGGGGGAGTGGGCACGTGAGGGTTTTACACAGACGATAGGACTTTGTTAAAGGCCCGGAGGAGTGCGGGGCTCGCGTGCGGGCTGGGGCCAGAGGGGCGCCGTCCACAGGGAAGCGGGAGGTGTGGGAATGTGCAGAGGACCGCCTCCTGGGACTGAGGCGGACGGATGCCACCTCGGGGTGAAGGGGAAGGGAAACACAGCCCAGGAACGCCGTCAGAGGGGCCGGGGGTGCCGAGCTTCAGGGAGAAGGAAAACGCTCGGAGGCGGCAGAGGTAGCGTTAGCGGGGGCTAAAGACCACGAGGGTGGGAGCGGCTGCGGCGGATGCGGGTTCTGAACGGGCGGGGCGTGTGGCAGGTACCGGATGCACCCACGGGCTGGGTCTACCGCGTCGTCAGCCTCCGCGGGGTAACCGCGGGCGCGCTAGCTCCCCGAGCTGACGCCCGCGGTGCGTGCGAGCCGCCCGTGCTCAGAACAAAAGTACCCGAGTGGGAGACATGTCTGTACTGTAGTTGCATTTATTTAGAAACTCATAGTCTGTAAACTTCGAGGGACAATAACTCTCGTCTGGCTTTGTCGCTCACTGACGCTGGGGGGTGTCTGCGGACTTGCCTGCACGTGGGGTTACCTGTGGGTACGATTATAGTGTCACACGCATTATTGTCACATCCTTCCGATTCTTATGGACAACAGCGCCCGTGGGCACAACAGCAGATAGGAGCCGTCGGCTCTCCCCAAGCCCGGTTCCGTTGGCCGACAACGTCTCCCTTGTGTCTGGTGTTGAGGGATTCCTTTGCGCACACTTTCCACCCCCACCGGAGACACGGTGGGCTGCAAACTTGTCAGAAGAGAAAAAAACCATACAGAAGCAGGTAACTATGTGATGTGCTCAGGACAGCTGGAAACTGCTGACGCTACTGGGAAGAATCATCTAGAAGCCCCGAGGCGCACGGGCGTGTGTCCCGTCACATGGCCGTCTCCATAACTGCCTCCTCCGCCGGCTTTTTCTGTTCTGTGGCAGCTGGCCTGGCCAGGCCCCGGGCCTCCAGATGCTCCACGGTTCCGTACGCCACCACGGCCAGGCTCAGGATGCCCAGGAGGATGTAGAGCTTGATGTTGACACACAGGAACGAGCTGTACCCAAACGCAACGGTGAAGCCCAGGGCCTCCCACAGGCGGTAGTTTGCAAAGGCAGCCTCCTTGTCCTTCTCGAACAGCACGCCGTAAAGCACTGTGGGGAGACACGGCACGAACACGTGGCTGCGAAACCTAAAAGGCTTTTCCCCATTATTGCTGAAAACAGGGCAGCTTTTCTGCTGCCCGATTCTCTCAACAACATCAGGAACGTTTCCTTCTCAAAAAGACAGAATTGCGTTACATTGGGGATTAGGGAAGTCCGGAGACAGTCTTTAGCTGCGAAGAACAAGGGCGCATAAGAGAAATGCGGAATTTGTGCAGGGTGGCCCTGGAGGGGCCCGTCTAGCCCGTCCCTCGCGGGAGAGTAAAGTAGGGCTCAGAGGCCCGGCCTGGGTCAATGAGGCATGGCCCTTCGCTGGAGTCTAAAAGCAAAGTCACACACAGACAGCCCTAACCCCAGGACCTCAGAACGTGACTGTGTTTGAAGCCAGGGCCTATGAAGAGGTGACGAAGGTAAACGAGGTCGCTAGAGAGGGCCCTCATCCCACCACTAGTGTCCGTATAAGGAGGGGGTCAGGACACAGATGTGCGCGCAGGGATGACCATGGGGGGACACGTGGAGAAGACGCCACGGGGAGACACCTCGGCAGGGGCCAGCCTGCCCGCACCTGGCTCTCCGACCTCCAGCCTCCAGAACTGTAAGAAACAAAACGTCTGCTGCGGAAGGTGTCCACCTGTCGCGCTCTGCGGACAGCCCGAACAGGAGACCGCAGTCTGGTAAGTGCTTCCAGCAGAAGGTAAATTACTGCTGCTCCAGTTTGCAGGACGGGAAAATGGTGGAGGTTCCTGGGTGAGACCAGAAGCTCCCCCTCCCGACCCGAGTGGGGGCCGACGGACTCTGAAAGCGCTCGGCGGAGACGTGCCCCCCTGCAGGGTGGGCGCCAGTGGGAGGGAGGGCCCGCGTGGAATGTCCATGCACATTCCTTTGCCCGCTCTCTTCCTGTTCTTGCCTCTGCCCGTTTCCTCCTCCCCACATTTTGCAGGGGAGGGACATCGGGAGGAGAAGCCTCTCCGGCCCTGGTTTGAGGCCAGCAGCAAGGTCTCCCGCAGTCCCGCCTGGAAACGTCAACCCTGACAAGGTTCTCGTTGGCATTTGGTTACTCAGCTGTTTGCCTACCATGGGAGGAACCAGGAGGACGAGGCCATCAGAGAGACATAAGATCAGATATACTTCCTAAATGACATTCATGCGCTTGGGGAAACAAGAGGCCGTTTGGAAGGCTCAGAAGAAGGGGCTCTTCTTGTCCGAGACTGTGACGTGCCCATTCTCACGAAAGCACACCCACGAAGGTCTGATAACAGAATCTGGGATTTAGTGACTCCTAAGCTTATTTTAAAGGTTTACTTGTTTGTCTTTGTACAGATGGCCAGCAGGTACAGGAAAGATGTCCACCACCGGGAAACGCCTCCAAAACCACAATGAGATCCCACCTCACACCTGTCAGAACGGCTAAAATCAACAACGCAGGAACCCACAGGCGTTGGCGAGGATGTGGGGAGAGCGGAACGCTCCTGCACTGCTGATGGGAATGCAGACAGGCACAGACGCTCTGGAGAGCAGGGGGGAGGTTCTTCAAGACATTAAAATAGAGCTACCCTATGATCCAGAAATTGCACTACTGGGTATTTATCCAAAAATACAGAAATACTAAGGGTACACGCACCCCCACGTTTATAGCAACGTTATTTACAATAGCCCAATTACAGTAGCGGCCAGCGGCCAGCGACTGCGGCACGGGTGGAGAAGAAGTGGGTGTTTATACACAGCGGAATGTTATTCGGCCACAGGAAAGAATGAAACCTTGCCATTTGGGGGGGGAAGGGGCAGAGGAGGATGGGGAGAGAGACTCTCAAGCAGGCCCCACACCCAGTGCAGAGCCCCACGCGGGGCTCGATCTCACGACCTCGAGATCATGACCTGAGCCAAAATCAAGGGTTGGATGGTTAACCAGCTGAGCCGCCCAGGCTTCCCCCCAGATCTTGCCATTTGCAACAACGTGCTTGGAGCTGGAGAGTGTAGTGTTACCTAAATTAAGTCAGTCAGAGAAAGACAAATGACATATGATGTCACTCATACGCAGAATTTAGGAAGCAAAACAAGCGAGCGAGGGGAACATGAGAGAGAGAAAAAGAGCGAGAGAGAAACCACGACACGGCCTCTTAACTGTAGAGCACACGTCCGGACGGTGACCGAGGGGACAAGCGTGGGAGGCCGGGTTAACAAGTGCTGGGGACGAAGGACACTGGCGACGTCGAGAAGTGTTGAATCGCTGTGTCGTACCCTTGACACCAGTACAACCCGGGATGTTCACTCACTGGGATTCGAGTAAAAACTAAACGAAGACCGTCTGTCTTCCTGTCTTCCTAGAGGCTGACACTTAAAACCAGACCTGGAAAGGAGAAGCCAGCGAGGAGAGTCCACGTTTGCCGCACTCTGGCTGCGGGTGGCAGGTGCTTCCAGTCCCACGGCCAACAGGCCCAGGGGTGCCCTCAGCAGGCACAGACCAGAGCAAACACACCCCAGTTCCGTGAATGTTCTAGCGATGCGGCAATGCTAACTTCAAAGTCATGTGTTCCGTCTCCGGTTTCAGATTAAATTTAGATTGTGATAATGGTAAATGACCGAGTCGGGTAATTACTTCAGGAAATTACTCACGATCTGGATCCCCTTTTACTCTGAACGTAAAGAAAGCAACGCGTTCGTCGTGTCAAATTCCCACGGTTCCTTTGGGACATGGCGAGAGAAGGGAAAGCCCTTCCAGAGAGAAGGGAAGTAGGTAAGATCGTATTTCAACAATCCTGAAGTCACTTCGCACGTAGGCCAGTTTGAACAAGTAAGCAGTGTGGCCCGCGCAGCGGGAGCCGGGCTGCTCCTTGTCAGAGAGGGCGGTCCCACCGCAGCGGGGGTGGGAGAGGGGGAGGGGCGGGGTGCTGGAGGCGAGTCGGGGACCCCGGTGTGCCCTCGTCCCTGCTGACGTACCGGCAGATACAGAAGCGCAGACGTGTGTAGGTGGGCGCCAGCCCGCACGCACTCGTCTCCCCACTCTGGCCCCCGAAGCCCGGTCATGTAGGACGCAGTGAGCGTGCCCAGCCCTCAGATCTCACTCTCTACCATCCTTATCCACCACGACGGGCCCAGGGTCCTTGAGAAACGGCCGATGGTTGTGCTGGCACAGAAGACGGCGAGCAGGGAAGCAGCAACACAGACATGGACGGTCAGAAGCACAGCAGTGCCAACAGGAGAGACCCCGGCGGCCACAGCTGGACACTCGGAGCGACAGAATAAGGAGCATAGCACTGGGACTGGGACCCAAATACAAGAGCCCGTTGCGATACAGACTCGGGCAAGTAACTAGATAAATTGGGGACACGGGACACGTTTTCCCATTGAAGGAATTGCACAGACCCCCCCGACAGGTGGGGACTAATTATCTCCCCCGTGGTTGTGGGCTAGACCTGGTGACTGCCTCCCCCAAACTGGCCGTGGCAAGGGAAGAGCCACGTGTCTGCCCTGGAGGGTCTAGCAGGTCGCGGGCCGCTCTGACATCGAGCGGTGGGTGTGACGAGAGAGCACGTCCCTCCGGGCCTTCCCGCCCCAGAGCTGTCACCCAGCCTGGTCACGAGAAACATCAGACGACCCAACCAGGGACGCACTACGATACCCAACCGGCACTCCTCAGAGGGCTCGAGGTCATGGACGACGACGAAGAGAAACTGTCACAGAGCAGACCAGGGAGATGTGGTGACTCAGTGCGATGGGGACCCTGGGGGGGAACCTGGGGGGGACGGGGGATGGGACCATAAGGAGGATTGTGGGGGGAATCCTGGGGGGACCCTGGGGGGGAACCTGGGAGGGATGCTGAGAGGGATCCTGGGTGGGACCCGGGGGGCACACAAAGTGGGGAAACGGGAAAAAGCCAAATGAAGTCTAAAGTTGAGTTGGCTCATGTGCCCACATTGATTTCTTAGTTCTGACAAATGCGCCCTGTTTTGTAAGGTATCAACATCAGGGGAAACTAAGAAAGTGGTATATGGGAACATCCTGTACAGTCTTTGTGACTTTTCTGTAAATTCAAATTATTCTAAAATAAAAAGTTTATTTAAAAGAAAAAAAGCCTTTCTCCGGCCTCACCCTCCCCAGGAAGGCGCGGGTGGGAGTGGCCAGAGGCTGACCTCTGGCCGCGTGCAAGGGTGCGGACCCGCCCCCGGGCCGTCTTGTTTGCTTGCAGGAGACGGGCCTGGTGACCTGAGCCTGTAACAGAGGCACGTTTTCTGTGTTAATCAACCCCAACGGCCCTCTGGCCGCTCTCGCGGCAGAAGCGTATTTTTAGACCAGACATTCTGAATCTCAAACACCGGGCAGCGGTGGGAGGGGTTGCTATGGCAACGGCGCCGTCTCTGCTGAACCCTCGGAGCAAATGAATAGACAGGAGTCCGCGGCCCAGATCGGCGGCCCCAAAGGCGGCAGGCGCCCCGGAGCCCCGTGGGAACACGGAGCCGCGGTTGCACAACCTGCCCCAGGAAGGAGGGCGGGACGCTCGGGCCTCTGGTCGGCTTCTGAGTCAGATTTTAAACAGAGAAGCCGTGGCAGAGAGTTGCATGGAATCGTGTTCAGTCTCATGACTTAGGAAAGGGCGGGACTCGCCTCGCCTGTCCTCCCAGACCAGAGAACACGTTCCGGGAGACTCAGAGCGGAAACCAACCTGCGGGTTAGGAAAGCAAAACCAAGAGAGCGCTCTCGCGGGGGCGTGGCAGAAGGCGCGCACGAGGACCTGGGGACGGGCCCTGCAGGGATGCGGGTCCTCGGGGAGCCCGGCGCGGTCAGCCCACGCGGGATTCAGGGATGAAAACGCTGCTCCCTGCGAGGCTTGCGAGCTTAGACTCCTCAAGTAATGACAAGAGCAATTTTCCCCAGTAACCGATGCGTCCTTGAAAAAAAATGACTTTTCGTCTGCATGAAAAGACAGAAATAATTCATTTCAAATCTGTACCCCTATTCCAGGGAGTCCGGCTTCAGCCACCCTCTGCGCTGGACCGTCCCAGGCTTCGCCAGGCCTCACCGAACCCCGTCTGCACAACTTGACAAGGCTCAGCCTGCCAGGCTCTTCCATCCTCGGCAAGAAAAGGACAGTGAAAACTGTCATCATTCCTGCATCTCCGGGAGAAAGAAAGCCAAGCATTTTCACGGCAGTCGTCCGGAACGCCTAGAGGATTATGCCTGGGGTGTTCTGGGACCCCCTTCCCCCGTTGCCTGCCTGACTTGTAATGTGTAAACGCTTGAAAAGTTCCCGTGAGCTTGGAGGCATCGCCTAACACTGTGGGAGGCAGGAAGGCGTGCATGTGCGCTCGGGAAGGCACTGCGGCTCTCACATCTGCACGCAGAGGCCCGAAGAAATGCTCTCCTGATGCTCCCAGGGGACGTGGCCTGTCCCGGCTCACGGTTCTGGGCTGCCCAAAAAGTGAGGGTGTTTCCGTCTCCCATTCCCCACAGAATCAGCACCTCTCTGCAGGGACCCTCCAGCCCAGCCAGTGACAGTTTCTGTCACTGCTGCAACCGCGTCCGATCACGGCCTGGAGTCGCACACCCGCTTGTCAGCGGCTTCGGGAGTTTAGCAAAGACACCTGCACCCACGGGGCCATAGGGAGGCTGGGAAGTCTGGACCCCTGACTCTGGCAGCACCGGATTTGTGCGAAGACGTTTTTCCAGCTGTTCTGTGAGCTGGCCACAACGCAGCCCGTAAGGAAGGGGCCACCGCGGGGACACCGAGGCCACGGTGACCGAGGTCCTGTGTGCTCCTCCCTGGAGGCAGGGGCAGCAGCCAGGCCCCCACCCTTGTGTTGTCTGTGGATTGGCCTGACCCACTTTCTAGCCCCCACGCGTTTCCCGGATGTCAGTAGGGGAAGAGGCTCTCCTTGGAGCCAAATCCTCAGGCCCGGCACCGGCTGCCCGTCCAGGCTGGAGACGGGCCTGTGGGAAACGCGGAGCTGTTACTTTCACTCACCTCCCAGAATGGAAGCCCTTGGTCACTGGCCTTCTATGCATGCTGCCGCACCCCTGCGTCCTGCCTCTCCTTGTGGTGTCTCCGACATCCCTCAGCCACGGCTCATCTCGCCACGGAGAGCACGACCCACGGCTGACAGAGGCGCCCCCCAGACACCCCAACCACCCGGCTGCTGCTGATGCCCACATCGGCCCCCGCTCCGATGGCCGCGGGGCCTTCCCAGTCTCCCGCTGGACTCACTGTGCGCCCGGACCCGCTGCTGCTGTCCTGCGCTGTGTGGTGACCATGACGTCCCTCCCGCAGGCGGCCCTCCGTGCACAGCTCCCCACCCAGAGCCTGAGCGGTGAGCCCTCCACACAACCACGTCTTAGAGCTGAGTCCCCCAGCACCGTCCTCTCTCTGCTCTGCTTGTCCGCCCTAAATACCCCATCTTGGGGACACTGCGCCCGAGGCCACACGCGTCCCCCTCCCCGGAGCTGGTCCTGTCACTTCCTGCTCGACCCGCTTCCCCTCTCTGCCTGCTCCGCGCCACGGCCCCCTCGCTGCCGCTGTGTTCGTCTTCCTCAAGTGAGCGCAGCAGTGCCCCGTCCCCTCATAGCCCGAAGGGCTGACCTTGACATTCCCCACCTGGAAACTTCCTGCTATTTGCCCCAACGCGGAGCAAATCTAGACCCCTCCCCAGGCAGCCTGGGCCCCCATCAGGACCCCAGCCTCTCCATCTCACCCCCAGCACCTGGCCCAGCCTGTCCCCTCAGCGTGTCCCATCTACTATGGCCAGAACACTTGTGTCCCCCAAATTCATAGGGTGAACCTTAACCCCAAGGTGTCGGTGTTCGGAGGTGTGGCCTCTGGGGGCAACAAGGTCTTAAGGGGGAGCCCTTACGAGTTGGATTTGTGTCCTTGTAAGCAGTCTCCAGAGAGCTCCCGTGTCCCTCCCGCCAAGTGAGGAACAGCGAGAAGAGGAGACGTCTCCACGAGCCAGGAAGTGGCCTCTGGCGACCCAGACTCTGCGCCGCGGTCTCAGACTTGCAGCCCCCCTCCCGGCTCCCCGGCCTCCCACCAGCAGCTCGGCCCCAGGACAGTCAGCCAGGCCCTGGCGCAGGCCTGACCTCCAGACAAGCCGCACTGACCGGCCCTCAGTTCCCCAGAAGACTGCGACCCGGTCCCAGCGCCCCTCTTGGCTGCAGTCACGGTGACCTGCCCGTCTTCGGCACAGCTCTCTCCCCGTCGCGGCTGAGGGTGCCTGGTGGCCTCTCCAGCCCCGTGGCTCCAGCATCCAGCACTGCCGTGTCACTGCGCAGGGACGCTCTCCAGATGGAGAGCCACGAGGGAACCGCCATTCTTAGGGAAGAAAGCTGTCCCGCGGGTCATTTCCTTCTTTCACATCCTGGGCCTGGATAGACGCTCCAGTCCAGGCCGGCGCCCGGAGCACGCTTGGTCCCTGTTTGCCTCCTGCTCTAGGCTCTCTGCAGGCGCCACCTTCCCGGGGGACCCCGGGAGGGCAGGTCCCCCGCCTGCCACGTGTCCCCCATGCTGGCCCAGGTACGGACCCCCGGGGGGAGACTCACCATTATTCTGTGTCTGCCAGACAGCGTCGGCCACGCCCCAAAGCCCAGAAAACACAAAGAAAACGGCCAGCTGGCGGGGGTCAGGTCTCCACAGCAAGAGGGCGATGATGCAAGACAGGTGGGTCACCGCACCTGCGGGCACAGAGGGTGGAAACCAGCAGGAAGTGAGCGCAGCCCCCGGGAGGCTTGGACCAGGCAACGCTCAAGGACCCTCTTGTTTGCTTCAACGTGTAAGTGATGTTCCCAGAAGTGCTCCCAACCGCCCTCCGCAGCTGGAGGCTGACACTGAGCGCGCCGGCAGACCCGGGAGTGCGCCCTCCACAGCCCTTTGCCGCCGCGCACCCGGTGAGGGGGCCGCTCTGCTCACCTTCGCCCCCACCCCGTCAGCGGGGCTGGGCCACGAGGCCCTGGACCTTGCAGGGGTCTCCTCGTGCTGCAGACGAGGAGAACCTAGAGTGACAGAAGGGGGGGGTCGTTGACCCCTGGACTCGCAGTGAGTGCTGGGGGCGCGGGGATGGCGCTGGGCTCCCCAGCAGGTGCGGATGTGAATGGAGAGGTGGGCAGAGACCCCCAGGATCGTTCCTCCTGACTTGACACTCGTGTCATGAGTTCTGGCCTCGTGATTCCTGTGAACACTGTGGCGTCTAGGACGACGGGTCAGAGGGAGACGCCTGCCGCGTTCGCCGTGGCTGTGTGGTCCGGGGCAGCTCACTACCTGCTCTGTTCCTGAATTCCCTCATCTGTAAACTGGGCAGTGTCTCCTCCCCAGGGCAACCGGAAGGATGAAACGGAGAAACCTAGTCTGACGACGTGGCGCCTGATGGGCACCGACTAGTGCTTGTGGCCTCCTTGCTGTGTCCCCACCACAGCCACGTGAGACCTGGACTGGGCGGCCTGGTCATGGTCTCGTCAATGCCCTGGTTATCCACGCTGCTGTGAATCTTCCCCTCCCAAGAGACCAGAGGTGAGGTGCGCTTAGAGCACAGTCTTGTCTCGACAGGCTAGGACGGGAAGCCTCCAGCAGGGCCGTGCACGCTCAGCCCGCATCCCTCGCTGTGCCACGCGTGCCCACCCACCTGCCCGCTGCCACTCCCGCCCGCAAGGGGCCACGGGTCAGCCTACCCAGCGCGTAGAGAGCGATCCTGCCCGTGTGCTGGGAGAGCCTTCCATACAGCACGGAGCACAGTGCGTTGGTGGCCGAGAAGCAGATCATCACGTACCCGACAAACTGGATCCCCAGGGCGCAGGTGGTGTAGGACTGCGGGGGAAGCACAGGGCGCGTTACCTGGCCCCGCGGGGTGCGGTGGCGGGTCTGGGTCGGGGATGAGGGTGGCGCTGGCACGCGTTCTGCCGTGGGACGGCGGACGTGCTGGGTTGACCTGGACCTTCGTCTAGGCCTCGAGGTGCCCAGGGGAGGACAACGTGCCCAAACCGGGTGGAATGAGCGAGGATGGGCCCCGCACCTGGTCGTCCCCACGCATCCTGCGCCGTGTGTCGTGGAGGTCCTGTGAGCTGCGTGAGGATGGGGAGGACGAACGGGGGAGCACAGAGGACTCTTGGGGCAGCAGAGCCTCCCCGTGTGACGCCATGACGGTGGACGCGTGTCCTTACGCACGTGTCCACACCCAGGGAAAGCAAACACCAGGAGTGACCCTGACGTGAGCAATGAAGATGCATCGTGGCAGGTTCACAGGTGGGAACAAATGTCCCCTCTGGGGCAGGACATTGATCATGGGGAGGCTAGGCCTGTCTGGGATTGGCAACCTGGGGCCCTCGGCTCCTTCTGTCCACTGTGCCGGGCCCCAGAAACAGCAAATAAAATTCCGATAGAAAAGCAGCAGATGTGAAGGAAATGAAGGGACTCTCTGTGCAGACACGAAGAAGGGGGTGTTCCTGCACCCGACGTCTGGGTACTGAGCGACCCCGGCTGGACTCGGGACAGCGCGTGCCGCCACTGTCCCCAGGCAGAATCAGGACAGACGCACAAACGAGCGGGCTGGACAGAAGTTCTGCTGCTTTGGGACGGTGGGGGCCGTGGCCGAGTCACATGCCACGTGGCCAACAACAAGGCCCACGGGAGAAGCCGTGGCCAAGTGCCAATGGATGGTTTTGTTATTTTTGTCCTCAGTCTTTGGAACTCCAAGACTCTCCATCAAGACTGTCCCTGGAGCAGAGGGAGCCAGAGAGAACCCAGGATGCACGCATCCTGCACAGAGTGTACGTGTCCTAAAAGAGCTGGTGTTCACCGGAAATTCGGATTTAACTGGGCATCTGGCTACCTTGGCACATTGGCTTGTCTACGTGGGAGCGAGCTGTGGTAGGCATGAAGCAAGAGAAGTTTCCTGGTCAAGGAAGGGCAACCCTCAAGGAGCGGCCTTGCTCCCCGCTCTCGGCCCCTCGGCTCCCCAGCCCCCAACTGGCACTTTCGGGAGAAGTCGTCTCTGTTCTCTACTGAGGCATCCCTCCCACGGCACCCTAGGACGGTCTTCAGGACAGGACACCACACGGGTGGGGAGCCCCGGGGGACAGGTGTCTCTGCTGGCTTGCCCCTGAAGAGGCCTTCCCTATGCACGCAGTGGGCAGGCCGGCACAGCACAAGGACACGTTCTACGTGACGGCTCCCAGAGCGCTTGGGCCCTTGCCCTGAAGACACACCTCCAGTGAGAGCCAGTCCCCGGAGGTAAGGCCAAGCTCTGGGGGGATGGAGGAAGAGACTGGACGCTGAGGTCCTGAACCCTGAACCTGCTCTCCGGCCCTAGAGGCCGCGCCCCCCACTCGGCCCATGGGCAGGGGGCCCCGAGACATGCCGGTGCTGGGGTGTGCGTCCTAACGGGCCCTCACGTACCCTGGTGTAGTCGCCCGCGAGGAAGGCTTGCTCGAACCCGCTGTACACTGGCAGCAGCACCAGCAGACGAAGGCGCTTGTCTCGAAGAAGCCTGAAGGTCGACAGGAGGGTGAACCAAAAAGGTAATTTCTTCTCTCTTTCGCATTTCTGCTGAGCGTCCTTAATGGGTTCGAGAAACACGGCTACGAGCAGGACCGCCAGGACACCGCTGCCTGGAGGGGAGACAGAGGGCAGGTGCTGGGGAGCTCCCAGGAGCCGGGGTCTCCGGGTCACTCCTCCTCTCTCCTTTGGGGCATCGGGTTCAGATTCTGGTTTAAGGAAACGAGGCTGCCAAGCCTGAGCACGGCCTCTGGCTTGCGCCGCACACCCCGCGAGGCCGGGGTCCTCTGCGGCCCGCACTGCCACGGTTCCCCCCGTCCTCACCCGCAGGTGACTCCCAGTGACGGCCAGTCCCCCTTCTCAGGACCACGGGTCCTCGGCGGCTATTGTTTGCCGAGCGTGACGGTTACCCACAAGCCTCGGGCGGGGAACTGGCGACCTGAGCGCCAGGGGTGCCGCACACGTGCAGACGAAGTTGGCGCCGTGTTTACCCACTACGGTGGGGAATCTGCGCAGGGGGCGGCTGGGCGAGAGACCCCGTGCAGAGCCGCTGCGTTCAGAGAGGAAGGGCGTGAGGTGGCGGTCGCACCTGCCACTCTCGTCCAGGAGCTACCGGCCGCGGGGGTGGTCGGGGGGGAGCAGCGAGGAGGAGGGACGAGGGGCTTTCCCTCTCGCCATGGTGCGTTCTGAACTACGTGAATGGGCTGACATCTGTCCGTCCCGGAGGGACACCTGCGCCCACCTAATCCCACAGGCGTGACGGCCCCTCTTTCTGCACCACGCACCCCGTGTGATGTGGATCGAGGGCTAGTGTTTCCTCCTTTTCCTCTTTCCCCAGAAGCCTCCTCAGTCCTTACTGCTTTGTGACACCTGTGTGCCTGTCCCAGCTTTCTCCTCTCCCACAACACCAGTGACACTCTGTGCCCGGGGAGCCGAGGGTTCTTCCAAGAGCCGGATGCCCTCCCCGTTTCTCTGAAAGGCGGTGAAAGCCCTTCAGAACAGGTTTCAGCCACAATTTCCAGTCCAATAGCTTAGACCCGTCAGCCTCTATAGGTGACCTGAATTATTTTTTTCTCTTTGCTTCATCTCATCAGCCTGAAGCAACACTGTGTGTCCCGTCACGACGTGCTGGCCGGCGCTGCCACAGCCCCGGGCTTACAAACCCGCCCTCTCCGGAGGTGTGGGCAGAGCCGGTGGAGACGCGCAGAGGAGGGGAACGTCGCACAGGGGCCGGGGGTGCAGAGAGCGCGTTCCCGTGGCCAGGGCTGGTCCTTGAGACCTGCCGTCCTCACCCTCGTGACTTTGGAACAGGGTTTCTAACTCGGTTCACGAAACCACAGATAAACGCCTGTGGCTACTGGCTACTGTATTGAACTTTGCAAAAGAAAAACGATCCTATCATGGGAGGGAACTGGTAGACCCCCCTGTTCCGCTGTCTTTGATTCCATCTGAAGAACACCGGGACGACCCAGCTGAACTCGTTTTGCAGGAATATTTGCACTTTGGGAAGACACTCTTTTTCCGCAGGGACTCCACCCTCGGTGAGCACGTACCTGTGTAGATGCCGAGCAGCGTGTAGATGAGGGTCTGCGAGGGACGCTGCGTGCTGTTGGTGGATGCCATGGCCATCAGGCAGTCGCTGGCCCCACAGGACAGGAGCTGCTCCTTTGGGATGGCCTCTGTGCCACCAGAAGCAAAAAGGTGATGTGAGAACACAGGGAACCAATAGAACAAGGGGCCCGAGGAAGGAAGCGCGGAGTTAGCAGGAGCCCGGACACCCCACACGCTAACAGGAGCCCGGACACCCCGTAGCCAAGAGTCACAATAGGTCAAAGTCAGGGGCTTGTCTGACCACGTACCTCCAAACACACTTGCTCCTGGGCACACATCTGTGTGCATGATTTCACAAAGACACATGTACCGTAAAGGCTACCTGCTTGTGTGACTTTTTGGACATAATGAAAATGCTCAACGTTTCCAACCTAACCAGGGAGGAGTAGGTACATTGACATTAGAGCAGGTGTCGGACAGAACTGCTGGGCCTGTCTGAGATTCATCTGTAGCCATTCTGTGACCGTGGGCAGGTCGATGCCTGCCTCTTCTGAGGGTTACGTTCCCTATCTGCTGGAAGAACAAAACGTGCACCGTCCGTGAGTCTCTGACCCCATCAGAGTCTCTGGAGAGAGCGGGGAGACGCCACGCAAGAAAGAACATTTGTCATAGTAGAAATCTCATCACACAGAACTTGGCTGCTGAGATCCACAGCACGGAGACTGAGCGGGGGTGGGAGGGAGGCTGAGAAGCCTCAGGGGGCTTTGAGGGTGCCTCACTCCTCGGAGTCTGGGTCCGGAGACCCCTTGGAGAATGAAGCTCGCTTGTCTGGTGTCTTTAAAGATACAGATGTTCACTCCATTTTGCACCAGTCATGTTTTAGAGACTGAAGCTTAATCCCAGCTCCTATTAGGGTCTGTCGAGCTCAGCAATGATGAGTAAAGACGAGCCTCCACCCACCCGAGGGTCCCCTTCTTCCGATGCACTTAGCAACTGATGACGTCACGTGAGAAACAGGAGGAGGGTTTTGGAGTTTTGCGAAGGTGGGACTTTACAGGGGATGGCGGGGTGGAGGACCGGGGCAGAGAGAGGGCGATAGTCCCCATAAGAGTCAGGAGGCAGGACTTACCCTCGCCCCGCCCCACGAATTAGGTTTGCCGGTGAGAATTGGTGAGATTTATTTCCTCTGCCCTCGGTTTAAATCCTCAGACATCAAAGGGTGCGGACATTAAACAAATACACACATTATAGTCATGTCTGGCCAAGGTCAGGTAAAGACGTGAGTTAAGTCATCAGCCGTCAAATGTTGAATTAGTCAAGGGACAACTGGTCTTAGTGGGACATTTGAGACACTGGACAGTCGAGCAGTTTAGTGGGACAGTAAATCAGGTGAGCCTGTTCTTGGTCTGAAAGGAGGGTGATGACTCCGTGAACCCAAGTTCCACTGGCAGTGGCCTCCATTTCCCCCGGGCACTGCTCTGCAAGTGATCCGCCAGCCTCCGGGAGGGCAGGGCCAGCAAGGCTGCGGCACTTGTGGGCAAGACCGACCCTCAGAGCTGCACGGACTGTCCTGGAGAAGAGCTGGGCACAGTAGAGGCTGGGGCCCAGGCGGTCGAGAACCATGTCGCGTGGTGCACCTGCCCAGCGTCGTGGAATAAAGACGCATGTGAGTGGGATGGGGAGCACTCTCAGGGGCCGTCACTGAGCCCCGTGCCCCTTTTACCTTGTGTGGGTGTCTGGCCAAACACCAGGGATGAGATCAGGTTGCCCCACGCGCCGGACGACTGGAATATGAGAAAGAAGATGCCGAAATACTGGTTCACCACGTCTCGGCCAACTTTTCCCACCTTCTCTGCTTGAGTGTTTCCCATGATGGTGAGGTAGGTGCACTGGGCGGACCACAGCGGGGCTGCTCCAAGACCCAGCACTATGGAGGTGGGAATCAAGGTGTACCTGTGAGATAAAAGGCAGACAGTGTCCCTTCCTCCTCCGTTCTCCCCTGCCTCTGTGGAGAAGGAAACTCCATGCCTCGTCCTTACTAAGCTTTATCATGCTTGTGGATTAGCCAGATCAATGGGTTCACCACCCATCGTCCGCAGAGAAATGACCAAACCCACTGCTCTTTCTGGTTCAGGTTCAGTTGCAAGAGAGAAATTCACTGCCAGGGAACTTGCTTGCGTTTGAAAGCAACTACCAATGAGCTGGATTAGAAGCAAGGCTGAGTCTCTAACAGTGAATGTTGAAAGTGACTGATTTTTTGAATCCCTGGTTGACTGATTGGTTAATTTACCCTCTTCACTGGGGGCTTGGTATGGAACCTCCACGGCAGTATGAAAGAGAAGACAGTGAAGTCACTGTAATCGTCATGTCCTAGATGACAGTGGCCATCTCTCCAAAGAGATGTTTGACGGGTGTGTTCTTGGGAATAAGCACGTGAGGCCAGTGCTCTTAGAGCTTGGTCCCAGAGGACCCCCTCAGTCAGGGAGTAGGCAGAGCTCAGGCTGGGCCCCTGCACCAACTCTAGCCCTGCTGTGTCCACTTTCTGTGATGCGGCGAGGGTATGCTTTGGGTCCACCAGTCACATTCTGCTAAATCCCCTGAAATTCACCCTGAACACCAGGGTCGAGCTCTCATCGCTGGGGATACAGAAGTGCCCTGGTCAGGGAGGGGAGCTCAAGGCTCACAACAGACCTGAGGGAAGGTCAGGGCTGGGGACTGGGGGGAGGAGACGGGCCCGACAAAAGGGACAGAGACATCTCAATGGGAAAAAAATGGGAAGAAATCCTCCACGGTATCCTGTCCAGAAGCAGAGAGGAAAGTCAGGAAGTGGCACTCATGTTACAGGGGAGGCAACGGGGCATCCCCGGGCAGGTGCCAGCTGAGGGCTCGCGAGCAGCTGACCCTGAAGCCTGACCCAGAAGCCGGGTGGGAGGCGTGCGGGAGGCGTGCGGGCTGTACCAGCTGGCGTAGAAGTTGCCCAGGGAGAAGGCCACGTAGCAGCACATGGAGAGGACGATGGTCCACTTGCAGCCCAACTTCTTAATCAGGAGTGGCGGGAGGAACATGGAGGACAGGAGCACCCCGCCGTACAGCGTGCTGAGTGCTGTCACGCCCAGGCCTTCCTCGCTGTACAGGCTGCTCTGTGGGGGACAAAACCGCCCTGGTCAGAGGGGCCAGTGGCCAAAGGGAAAGAGCTCTAGGTCAGCATTAGGTTCCTGAGACCACCAGCAACAGGCTTTCCCGGGCCGGCGGCCCCCTCCCCACTGACAGGGGCGGCGCGGGGGGAGCCAGCACAGTCCCAACAGACAGTGAGCTGCTGCTAGAGACTGGGGAGGGGGAAAGCCCACAGTGCTGGGGTTGTGGTGGGGCAGAGGGCCTCACGCCTTCTGTGACATCTGCTTTCTCTCTAGGACAGCTTTGCTTTCCTCCCCTTTAAGGCTGAGAAATGGGCGCTATTTTCCCCGTGGAAGAGATAAGGAAGGGGACATTGTCTCCTTGTAGACTCATATGCGTGGCTGGACAGATAGTCAGGAAATGGGTACTTTACTGTGTGGACCCTTCACATTCCTTCCTAGCCGCCGCGTCACCCCCTGCCCCCCGACATGACAATGTCCTGCGACAAGGGACCCTGCACTGGGCAGGTGCAGCCCCCGGCGCTCCCTCACTGTCATTCCGTCCACTGCGGACCCGCACCCTTGGGCTGAGCTCTGACTCGGCACAGCACCCACCACTCCGAGACTCTCTCTCCTTCCTCTCTTCCTTCCCTGCCCCTCCCCTCAACGTGCTTGGACCTTCCTTGTTCTCACGTTCCAAACGGCGCCCACTCTTCAGGGACCGATCAAGGGTCTCCAAGGGCCCCTGGATAGCGTCATCCGCAGGGACCTCCGCTTTGATCCTGCGCTGGAATTTCACCCGACCTCTAGCCCACACCGCCTGGTGACCGGCAATGTCACCCCGGCTGACAATGACCCCTGAACACGGGAAGTGCTATGCTGTCTCCGGGTCTCTCCCGACGCCCTGCTCAAACAGGGACATAACAGCACTTGTGGACTAACTGAAACTGAGCATAACCACAGCTAGTGCCACGAAAATTCTGAAATCTGGCTGGAGGATGGACATTGAGCGCTCTGCTCTGCAGTGGGGGTTATCTGGAAATTCCTGCTTGTGTGGAGTAGGGGAGCTGGTTCAGTCTGTGCCTTTTGCTTCCTTAATACAAATGTAGGAAATCCGGTGCGACCTAGCTCGGCTCCCCGTATGCTCGTGAGAAAGAGCGTGCAGCCTTTCTGTGCCCTGGAATTTCTCTTCCACACACTGTGCTGCTGCAAATTAGCAAAGGTATCTTGGTCACGAATAGTCAAATCTGACTGCAAACCACTGAAAAGGAAGACAGATTTCAGTAACCAAAGCGGGAATCAAATTTTAAAGCAACCTTCTTTTCTACGTGAATGCCAGTGTTCAGATCCCTGTGTTTGCAAGTGTCAGCAGAGCAGGGCGTGCAGAATAATCCAGAATACTGTGGGAGGATGAGTACGTGTGCCTGTGAGATCTGCATTAGGCAAGACCCGCTCGCATAAGCAAGTAGGACGTTCACTCAAGTCACTCAGCAAATACATCCTTAAGCACTTGCCAGGAGAGGCTCTGTGCCCTGCTCTAGTGAAACCAAAGGGAATTACAGCAGCCCCGCCCTTCCAGGAGTGCACGGTGGACAGGAGCTGACCGGGGTCAGAGACACCAGCAAACGGACCATTGCAATCGGGCCTGAGTCCTGCAAGGGGCGCTAGCCCAGGGCAGCAGGAAGACCGTCGAGAAGGCGTGAAGACCGTACGGGATCAGGAGGACGAGGGGGAACCGGAGGATGGGAGGGGGTACGGGAGGCAGGAGGTGCGGGAGAGGAGCTGCATGGGGCTCGTCCCGAGCTGAGAGGCAGCAGGGAACGTTGAGCTGCTTTGTCCAGAGCCGTGAAGCTCCTCTGAGGAGACGAGACCGGGAAGCCTGCCGGACTGCAGCGGGAGGAGTGCCGGCTCCGTCCTCGCGAGTGGGGTCGGATCTTCAAGCCCACGGAGAGCCTGGGGCGGGAGGCAAGCTGGGGATGAGCCTGCAGCACTGACTCTCATGCCCTGAGTGAGCCAACGACTGCCTCCCGTGTGTCGAGCCCTGTCTCGGTCAGGGGGACAAGGTCACGGAGCAGTGACCGTCCTTCTGGCGTCGTGGACTCACGGGCACACTGCGGGGCCTGCCACAGCATCGGGGGAACACGCACAGGTGTGCCCCTTCCAGAATTCAGTCCCAGGGAGCAGGGAAAGGGGTAAAGGGGGTGACATCCAGGGGGAGAGCCCAGTGACTTGCAGGTGACCATTAGCCACAGGAGGGAGAGGCCACAGCTGCTGCAGGGGGAGGCTGTGTAGGTGTGTGCCTGGGTCCCGGCGGGAGTTTGGATCAGGGCTGGGACCCTGGGGATGCCTGGGACCATCTGTGCCACCCCTGGAGGCCTGAGAATGAAACTGGCCAGATGAGAGCTGAAGGAAATGACAGGGACAGGCAGGAGCCTCCAGCATCACGGGGACGCGGCCAGGCCTAAGGTCCCGTCTGTCCGTGTCATCGCGTTCTTTTGTGTAGGCCACTCCAGACGGGTGGAGACCATGGTCCCCGTTAAACCATGGCTACGTATTCAAGATCAGCACGTGAGGAAATATGGTGGGTGAGGGCTGGGACAGAAGGCAGAGAGGCGGGCAGGGCGGACTGCCCCACGCCAGAGCTGGAGTCCGGTCCCCTAGCATCTCTGTTCTTCCCAAGAAGAGGGGGCCTCCTCAGCACTGACTGTGATCACGGGCCGACCGGGCAGCACTTGGGTGTGCGGGGGGCGGGGCCGTCTACTCTCCCTGGACCGCGGCCATATGCCAACTACACTTCAAAAAAACAAGACAAAACAAAACAAAACACCTATCCGGAGAAACGTCAGCAAAACTACTCCCAGCGCCCGTGCCCTGCCGCAGCTGGTAGAGAGGCCCGAGGAGGAGAGAGTGCCGTGGGGGTCAGACTTACAGAGACCACTTTGTCCAAGTTCACCACATTGCCTAACGAGGCTTGGAATCTGGAGAGTTTAGTGAAACCTGAAAAATTCCCGTTACTGCCCCAGCCGCAAAGCCAAAGTGGTGAAACCATAGAATTCGCAATGACTCATCCTGCGTCTTTCCCTTTAACTATCCAAAGGCAAAGAATGTCTTCTCACGTCACTAACCCAAGACCCACACCCCTGTTCAAGGGTCAAGCGCACGTTCCCTGCCCTGCGGTCCTGCCGGGGTGGGGGAGGTGGCGGTGCTCGCTGGCACACGGGAACCACCAGCGGAGAGGGTGTGGGAGCAAGGGGGTTAAGGACAAATGCTCCATTCCCGTCTTCCGTGGCCGCGGGGCTTCTTGGAGGCCAAGAGACAGACGCTCGCAAGTGTCCTCACTTACCTGCAGGCTCTGCAGGCCTCCGTAGGCTGTGAAGAGAAGCAGAAACCCGAAAGACACCACGAGGACATTCTTCAGGCTTCTTTCCATCGTGCGGATTCACGGTGTCAACCATCCGTGGGCACGCACACGCGTAGTCCCTGAAAGAAACCGGCCGGGGCGCGGGGAAGCCGTCTGTACCCAGAAGTCCCGTTCCCTCTCTCTGTCCTCTGCGCGAGGCGTGCAGGTCAGCGAGGTCCCGGTGAGTCAATGGACTTAGTTATCGCAGAGGCCGGGGAGCGCCGTGGGGGGTGTCAGTCCCTCGCGGTCTCTGTGAGCTGCAATAACCACTTCCTAGCAGGGCAAGAGATGAGGACTTTCACCGCCCGTGCGCACCTGCAGCCCCCCTCCTGATTTCTAGATAGAGTCCTTACAGGACAAACGACTATCGTGTGTGTGTGTGTGTGTGTGTGTGTGTGTGTGATGGTACCTTCCACATTAAAAGAAATCATCAGCGGTGCAGAATACGGATGTGTTGCAGTCGTAAAGAACGGAGTCCGACTGTGGGCTTCGAGATACACAGCTCAGCTTCTGAGAAAGACTTAAGGTGATCGTGATACCCGAGGGCCCGAGTATGGGTGTGTCAAACCCTACGTGATTTTACTGCCAGAATTAAAGGAACAAGAGCATAACCCCTCCTGAGCGTAGCGTCTTACAGTTTGTGAAGGACCTTACACGCGTCCTTTTATGTTGTCCCAAGGGCAAGCTGTGGCGTTGTCACTTGGACTCTCAGACGTGACCAGGTGGAGAGCTGAGCTTCTGAACAGCTCACAGATTTGGGGTTTTGGAAGAGAGGCGTGCTGCCCAGGAGAACTTTCTGCACTGTCCAGGGCAGCCACAGGCTTCATGTGGCCACTGAGCCCTTGAAACGTGGCTAGTGCAACTGAGGGGCTGTCACGGCTGCACTTAATTTTAATTAATTTAAATTTCAATAGCGACCTATCGCAGTGTCTGCCATACTGGGCAGCACCCATCTGATTTCAAACAACGTAACCCATATCTCACAGCTAAGAAGCAAAATAATTTTTCATCCAATTGTCCATTCAACTGTTAGTTCATTGAGTTGTTAGTAAACTTGATGTTTGTAGACTGACTCCAAAGTGCTGTGAAATTAGCCATTTTTATTTAGTTTGGGTCGGTAAGAAAAGCCTTGTGGTATTGGCAAACCTAACACAGTTAGGTTACTGGCAACACCATCCATGCGAGCGCGCCATTCCATTCGAAGAGCACGATGAAACCCTCGAAGCATAATTTTTCTTGTGAAAATAACATTTTTAGGAAAACAATGGTTTTATGCACAGACAAAACATGGATTGCCACACTCAATACAGACGTGCAGGGAGCCTCGTCCAGCAAAAGACACTAACATGGAAACAGATGGGACCTGTGGGTTCAAACCCCAACCCCATCACTTCTCTGCCCGAGAGTCTCACGGGAATCACTCCACTTTCCAAACCCACTTTCCTCTTGGAAAAGGAGAGTTGCAAAAGTTCAGGAAGCTAATAATTGTGAAAGCCCCTGGAATAGCCATAGCGTATCGTCATCACCAGGAAGTGTTAATGGGCTAGGATGACATTTTTGCTTCCAGAGAAAATACCACTCGGGACAGTTTTTAAAGAAATCTAATACCTAGCATAACATGCACTTTTTCACACCAATCTTACTGATTAATGCACTCTGCCTTCTTTCTTATTTTCAGGAACGTTCTAGCTTACTCAGTTCTGGCCTGTAACTACTCACAGTGACTTTCACTCTGATCTTTGAAGATGCAGCAGAGGTTTCTTCCAGTGCCAGAACCACCTTCTGGGATTTGCTCACTGACTCCGGGGAGCAGCTCCGGGAGCTACCGTTCTAGCTCCGTGCTTAGGCCGTGAAGCTTCTGTCTCCTCCTGTCTTTGCAAGCCCCGTCCGGCCCTGTCCCTCTAGCTGTCCTTCTGGTAGTCAGGCGTTCACATGGAAATTACTGCTTCCATCCTATCTGCTCCCACTTTCCCTCCCACTTCTTCCCTTTTATCCCTCATAATAGTAACTTTTTAAATGAACCGTATTTTATAGTCTGCCCTCGCTCTCTAGCAGAACAAAATGCGCCCCCGCCCAGTTTTAATGGGAAATCATTCCCATACATCACCGTATAAGTTTGAGGTGTGCAGGACAGTGGTCTGATCTACCTCCATTGTAAAATAATTAGCACAATAGGCTTGGCTACCGACCACCTTCTCATATAGATACAGTAAAAAGAAAAGAAAGGAAAGAAAAAAAAACATTTTCTTGTGATGAATTCTAAGGATTTAAAAACTTCCCTGTATTTCCCAGACATGCACACAGTGGCGTCAGCTGTATTGGTCACGCTCTACTTCCTGTCTCTAGCAATTATTAATCTTGTAACCACAAGTTTGTACCTTTTGACCACCTGCCTCCATGTTCCCATCACCCTCTGTCTCTGGTAACCATAAGTCCCATTTTTTTCCCTATGAGTTTGGTTTTTAAGTTTTTTAAATTTATTTTTTAAGATTCTGCATGTACAAGAGATCATACAGTGTGTGTCTTCCTTTGTCTTATTTCACTAAACATAATGCCTTCGGAGTCCACCGTGTTGTCACAAGTGGTACAAGTTCCATGTTTTTTATGGCTGAAAAATGTTCCATCGTATCTCCATATAGAGATTACCTGTCCATTCATTCATTAACGGCCACTTAGGTAGTTTCCATGTCTTGGCTGTTGTAAGTAATGCTGCTATGAATGTGGGGGTGCTGGTGTATTTTCGAGTTGGTGTTTTTGTTTTCTTTGGATACACACCCAGAAGTGAGATTGCTAGATCATACTGTAGTTCTATTTTTAACTTTTTGAGGAACTTGCATTCGGTGTTTCACAGTGGCTACACCAATCTACATTCCTACCAATAGTGCATAGGGGTCCTTTTCTTGACATACTTGCCAGCTTTCATTATCTCTTGTCTTTTTTGATGGTGACCATTCTAACAGGTGTGAGGTGATATCTCATTGTGGTTTTGATTTACATTTTCCTGATGATTCGAGATATTGTTCATTTTTTCATGTACCTGTTGGCTTTTGGTGTATCTTCTTTGGAGAAATGGCTATTCAGGTCCTTTGCCCATTTTTAAATTCTTTTTTGTTTGTTTTTGGTTTGTTTGTTTTTGCTATTGAGTTGTACGCCTTCTTAATGTATATTGGATATTAATCCCTTATCAGATATATGGTTTGCAAATATTTTTCCCCTTCTATAGGTTTTCTTTTCACTTTGTTGATGGTTTTTTTTTTTTCTGTACAGAACTTTTTAGTTTGATGTAGTTCTGCTCATTTACTTTTGATTTTGTTGCATGTGCTGTAGGCGTCACATCCAGACATCACCGCCAAGACTTATGTCAAGCAACTTTATTACTGTGTTTTCTTCTAGGAGTTTCATGGTGGCAGGTCTTATATTTAAGTCTTTAATCGATTTTGAGTTCATTTTTGTGTGTAGAATAAGATATGGGCCCAGTTTCATTCTTTTACATGTGAATATCCAAGTATCCTAGCACCATATATCGAAAAGACTGTCTTCTCTCCATTGACTATTCTTGGCTCCCTTATCAAACATTAGTTAACTTTATAATGCTTGGGTTTATTTCTGGACTCTCACTTCCGTTCCATTGGTCTATTCTGGTTTTTATGCAGGTACCATACTCTTTTGATGACTACTGTTTTACAGTATAGCATGAAATGAGGAAGTGTGATGCTTTTTGCTTCATTCTTAGGATTTCTTTGGCTTTCGGGCATCTTTTGTGGGTCCATATAAATTTTAAGAGTTTTTTTTTCCTACTTCTGTAAAAAATGCCTTTGGAATCTTGATAGGGATTGCCTTAAATCTATACACGGCTTATAGTAGTACTGACATTTATACAATATTAATTTTTCCAATCCATGAACATGGGACACTTTTCCATTTCATTGTGTCTTCTTTGATGTCTTTGATCAATGTCTTGTAGTTTTCAGAGTACAGATCTTTCACCTCCTTAAACTTATTCCTAAACATTTTATTGTTTTTGATGGTATTGTAAGTGGGATCAATTTCATTTATTTCCTTTTCTGAAAACTTGTTGTTGGTGTATAGAAATGCCACTTATTTTCATATGTTGATTTTATATCCTGCGATTTCACTAAATTCATTGATCAGATCTAATGGTTTCTTGGTTGAACCTTTAGGATTTTCTGGACATAAGATAATGCCATTTGAAAATAGAGAAAATTTTACTTCTTCCTTTTTAATTCTGACCTTTTATTTCTTTTCCTTGCCTGATTGCTTTGGCTAGGACTTCTAGTACATTGTTGAATGGAAGCAGTGAGGTGTGCACCATTGTCTTCTTCCTGATCCTAGAGGAAAAGTTTCAACCTTTCAACACTGAGCATGATATTAGTTATGGGCTCATCATATATGGTCTTTATTATGTAGAGATATGTTTTTTTTCTATGACTAATTTGTTAAGAGCTTTTATTGAGAATCAATGTTGAATTTTGTCAAATGCTTCTTCTGCTTCTATTGAAATGACTATGATTCTTTTCTTTTGTTCTATTAATGCGATGTATCATAATGATTGATTTCTGTATGTCAAACTATCCATCCTCATATTCCAAATGAGAAATCCTATTTGTTCATGGTGAATGGTCCTTTTAATGTGTGGCTGAATTTGGTTTGTTAGTATTTTGTGGAAAATTTTTGCATTGATCAATTCATCAGGGATATTGGCCTGTAGATTTTTTGTTTGTTTGTTTTGTTTGTTTGTTTGGTAGCATTCTTTTTTGAATTTAGTATCAAGATAATGCTGACCTCATAAAATGGGTTTGGGAATGGCCCCCCTCCTTGATTTTTTGGAAGAGCTTGGGAAGAATTGGTATTAATTCTTCTTTGAATTTTGGTAAAATTCACTGATAAAGCCATCTGGTCTTGGGCTTTTCTGTATTGGGAGATTTTCTTATTATTCAGCCAATCCCCTTACTAGTAATTTGTCTGTTCATATTTTTTAATTTCTTCCATATTCAGTCTTAGTAATTTATAGATTTCTAAAAAGTTTTCCATTTTTATTAGGTTTCCCAGTTTGTGGGCATAACGTTGCTTTTCACAGCCTCTTAATGATCCTTTGAATTTCTGTAGTATCCATTGTAATGTCTCCTTTTCCATTTATAATTTGGTTGGACTGCATCCTTTTCTTTTTAATTTGGTTAGCTAAGGTTTTATAAATTTTATCATTTCAAAGAACCAAGTCTTACTTTGGTTAATCTTTTCTATTGTTTTTTCTATTCTCTATTTCATTTATTTCTGCTCTAATCTTTATTATTTCCTTTCTGCTAACTTTGTGCTCGGTTTGTGCCTTAAAGCACAAAATTTGGTTACTTATTTGGGACATTTCTTGCTGCTTAATATAGGCATTTATTGCAATGAACTTCCCTCTTAGAATTGTTTTTCCTGCACCCCACAAGTTCTGATATGCTGTGTTTCCAATTTTGTTTGTCTCAAAAAACTTTAGTATTTCTCCTTTAATTTCTTCTTTGGTCCATTGATTGTTCAATTTTCATGTGTTCATAAATTTCCCAGTTTTCCTTTTGTTATTGATTTCTGTGTTCATGACATTGTAGTCAAAGAAGATACTCGATATAATTTCAACTCTTTAGAATTTGCTAAGAGTTCTTTTGTGGTCTAACTTATAGTTTATCCTAGAAAATGATCCATGGGCACCTGAGAAAAATGTGTATTCTATTGTTGGATAGAATACTCTGCTCCTGTCTATTAGGACCATTTGGTCTATAATGTTGTTCAAATCTATTGTTCCCATATTGATTCTCTGCATGATCTCCCCATTGTTGAGAATAGTGTATTGAAGTCCCCCACTATTATTGTGTTCCTGTTGATTTCTTCTTTGAGCTCTGTTAATTTTTGCTTTATGTATTTAGGCACTCTAATGTTGAGTGCAGAAATAATTACAATTGTTATATCTTTTTTTTTGATGTACTAGCCCTTTTATCACCGTTTAAAAATCTTCTTTGTCTCTTTTTTTTTTATCATTTTTAGTTTAAAGTCTGTTTTGTCCAGTGTAGGGGTAGTCACCCCTGTTTTTGTTGTTGTTGTCATTTGCTTGAAACACCATTTTCCATCCCTTCAGTGTCTATGTGTGTCTTTAAGGCTAAAGTGATTCCCTTCTAGATGATATATTGTTAGATCTTGTTTTTTTGTTTTTTTTTTTTTTTTAATCCACCCGGCCATTCTATGTCTTTTAATTGGAGAATTCAATCCCTTTATGTTTAAAGTAATTACTGATAAGTAAGAATTTACTATTGCCATTTTTTTTTTTGTTTTCTGGTTGTTTTATTATAGATTGGTTGTTCTTTCTTATCCTGCTGTTTGTTTCATGTGTTTTCATGTCTTTTGGTATCAGTATGCTTTGACTTCTTTATCATGTTCTTTTGTACAGTTACTACAGGATTTTCCCCTGTGGTTATCATAAGCTGACATAAAATATCTTAAATTTAAAACATCTTATTTTAAACTGAAAATAACTCAACTCCAATAAAATTCATAAACTTTACACTTTTACTTCTCCTCTCCTTCCCATTTTAGCTTATTGCTATTGTAATTTATGTTTTTATGTTGTATAATTAATAAAAGAATATTATAGTTATTTTTAATACTTCCTTTTTATTACTTTTAAACTAGAGTTGCAAGTGAATTATGCACACTATTACCATATTACAGAATCTAACCATGGCTATATATTTACCATTGCCAGTGAGGTTTGATTGATGTTAATTGATGTTAATTAACATTCCTTTCCTTCACTCAGAGAATCCCTTTAACATTTCTTGTAAGGCAGGTCTAGTGGTAATGAACTCCTTTTGCTTTTGTTTGTTTACTGAAGTCTTTATTCCTCCTTCGTTTCTGAAGGATGGCTTCACTGGGTGTAGAATTCTTGGTTGATGGTTATTTCAATATTTTGTGTATGTCATTCCATTTTCTCCTGGCCAGAAAAGTTTCTGTTGAGAAATCCATTTCTAGTCTCATGGGATTTCCTTCGTATGTTATTTCTATCTTTTCTTTTGCTGCTCTTAAAGTTACTATTATTATTATTATTATTATTATTGTCTTTGACTGTTGATAATTTAGTTACTGTGTGTCTCAGTATAGCCCTAATTGGGTTCAACCTATTTGGGGTCCTTTGGACCTCATGGATGTGGTTGTCTTTTCTCTCCCTAGGTTTGGGGAGTTCTCAGCCAGTGTTAGTTTAAATATGCTTTCTGTTCCTTTACCTTTCTCTTGTCCTTCAGTTTCCATAATGTGAATATTGTTTCTTTTCATTGTGTTCTGTAATTCCCATAGTCTTTCTTCACTCTTCCGTTCTTTTTTCTTTTTGCTCCTCTGACTGAATAATTTCTAACACCCTGTCTTCCAGGTTACTGATTCTTTATTCTCCATGGTTGATTCTACTTTTAAAACATGCTACTGAATTCATCAGTTCAGTCACTGTGTTTCTGTGACTCCTGGATTTCATTTGTTTGCTTGTTTTGATGGTTGCTATTCCTTGTTGAACTTCTTATTTTGTTCATGCATTGTTTTCACAATTTTGTTTAGTTGTCTGTTTTTTAAAAATTTTTTAAAAATATTTTTATTTATTTATTTGAGAGAGAGCATGAGAGGGGAGAAGGTCAGAGGGAGAAGCAGACTCCCCGTGGAGCTGGGAGCCTGATGTGGGACTCAATCCTGGGACTCTGGGATAAGGACCTGAGAGGCTTAACCAACTGAGCCACCCAGGTGCCCCGTTGTCTGTTTTCTTATATTCCACTCAACTTCCCGAAGAGGATTGTTCTCAGTTCTCTGTCTGACAGTGCATAGATCTCCATTTCTTCAGGGTCAGTTACTGGAGCTTTATTAGTTGCCTTTGGTAGTGTCATATGTACCTGGTTTTTTGTGACCCTTTGTTCACCTCATTGGTATCTGTGCATCTCCTTTTCTACATGTTACAGTTTGGCTTTGGCATGACTGCTCTTCACCAGTCGGCTCTGTTTGGGTTTCTGTGTGTGTCTGATGGTCATGTCCTTGGACAGATGGGCCCTGATATTATGGTCTATTTTTGGCAAGGCAACTTTTCCAGCACTGTGGATGGGAATCGGGGTTGTGCTATTGGCTGAGAACAGTTGAATGGGACTGCTGGTTTGGTTTCCTTTCCAAGTGAGGCTATAGGATGGGCTCCACAGCTGGAGCCATTGGCTGGATTTGCTGGTCAGGTTTACTAGATGGTCAGGACTGAGTACTACATTCAGTACTACATAGGGCTATGAATTAGTTTCCCTGCCCTGGCAAGACAGCATTACCAGAGCCTGTATAGCTCATGGTTTGGGGGCCTGAAATAAGCCAGAAGTCCCTGGTCAGGGGAAGCCCCTGCTTTTGTACTGCAGAGGGGGACGTCAGTCTGGGCTCTCTGTTCAGGTGCCCCTGTTCGTGGCAACACTGCATGGGCTATGCAGCTTCCCATGTGCTTGGTTAGGTTGTTTACAGGCTGAGGGTTATATTCAGTGATGATCTGGGCTGTGAGTTAGAAGGGCGGTACGGCCAGGAACAGCAGAGGAAGCAGCTCTAAAGCTGGTAAAGTTCTTTCTTTCTTGTCTTGACTCAGGCCAACCCATACCCCAAGTTCCCTGGAAGCACAGGGCCACAAGCTTTTCTCTGCAAACTGTCAGCTGTGCCTGCCTTTCTCTCCACTCCAGCACTGCCAGGTCACACAGCTGCCAGGAGCTGTCACCAGGCCCTCTGGCCAGCTGGGGCTGGAAGACACTCTGCACCCTAGGTGAGGCTATGTCTTAGCCCCTGTGCCTGGAAAGGAAGGGGGAAATCTCCTCTCAATTTCCCAAGCAAGCTCTCTAGCTGGGAGGGACCGGGAGCGCCCCTGGGACTTGGGCATGTGTTCATCTCCCTGCTTGTGTGCAGCAGAGGAAGTGTCCCTGCTTGGTGCTGGCTTTGCTCTGGGTGACATCCACTCAGCCCGCCCGGCTCTTGGCTGGAGCACGCCAGGCCGCACAGCTTCGGGGATTTGTTGCCAGCCCTTCTGCTCAAATGGGGCTGGAAGGTTCTCTCCACAGGGGCTGTGGCTCAGCACCTTGTCTGGGCACGGGAAGCTGGGCTCTAGGGCTGGCAGAACTCCTTGTCTGAGGAGCCAAGTCAGGCAGGTCTGCGGTCCACTAAGTTCCCCAATCAGACTGGCCCCCAGGCCTGGTTTTGCTGGTGAACAAAACCTCTCGTGGGGATTACTACTTGGGCACTGCAGATATGAACTTGGTCTGCCGAGGTCCCAGGGCTGCTGTGGCAAGCCCCTCCCCCACTTCTCCCTCACAGTCAAGTTCCCAGTGGTCAAGCCCTGCATATTTCCCCCATAATCCCCACCGTGTGAAGGCAGATTCGGGTATCCGACAAAATGACCCACAATACTGGGGAGCCTGGTTGTTACCCCAGGTCCCCTTTTCCCACTGGATGAACCAGAGGCTCAGGGAGACCTCTCCGTGTGGGGCTTTGCTGGCCTGGGGGAGGGGCAGCGTGGTGCCGTATGGCCATGTGGCCATGTGGCTGTGTGGCGGCTTCCCTTCCCCGGCACACACAATCCATCCTGGTCTCTGAGGTGCGGCGGGTGGTGCTTCAGCCTCACGCCCGTGTTCTAGAATCCTCTCAGGGTGTTGTTCTTTCTCTACCAGTTGTTGGTTGTTGTTCTTGCGAGAGGGAGCAAAGTCCGGGGCAACCTGTTTCGCCACCCTAGTGATGGAATTCTCCCAAACTATGTCTTAAGAGATGTCCCCTGGGACCGTGCCCGAACTATTCCTGTGCCGGGGACAAGATTATTTAGCTGATGCCACGGTAATTCCTTATAATCAGACGGCCCCGGCCTCCGCTCATTTATATATTCCTGCAGCTACGTGGTTGGGATGGGGACAGGAGTGGGGAATTCCAGAAAACCAAAAGCTGTTTTGACCAGTCAGCTGGTGTTAGTATTATTAGCAGCCCGTAACGGATGCCGTGAACCCCCCGCCGGAAGGAGCCTCAGACGGCTGAAGACTTAGGTATAAACAGCTCAAAACACCAAAAGTCACTTCATTCCCTACAATTAACACCCACACCTTTTCACCTCGAGGAAGAAAAAATGGTTTGTGGATCTGCTTGAACCCTCATGATCCCTTAATGGGTATTCAGTGGACGTCCCCGTCTAGCACCCGGCTGAGAACGAAGGTTCTAGAAACTCTTGGCGGCGGATTTTACCAGCCACTAGATGTCACCGCTTTGCCGACCCTGAGCTCACCGACCGCTCAGGGGTGTGAGTCCTACAGGACCTCATTTCCCGTCGGTGAACCCCTGCGGAGAAGCTCTCTGTTCTGGGAAGTCTCATCAGTGATTTGCTCTTTTGAAGAAATTACCTATGTAAGCAAATTAACATCAATTTTCTTGACATTTAGACCTGATACGTCTGTTAATAAAAGCACCGAACAAATTCATATTTGTCCTAATCATTAGTTACACTTTCTCCTATTAAAGACGAACAAAGCATTTGTAAGGAACGGAGCAAATCATTGTTTACGTTTGGAATTCTTCGCTTCGGAAATAAATGTATTTGGTACTTTTGTTTCTTTTTTAAAGTAAGAGCAATTTATATCTTCCCCACTCTGGCTTCAGAAAGCATTCGGTTCATCTCTGAGCAAGTCTTCAAAGCCGCTGAAGGCAGGCTGGCCGGCGGGAGAGGGCAGGGGTTGTGAGGACCCAGCTGGCCGCAGCCCCCTGGGGGCAGGCGGGGGGGTCCTCCCGGATCCTGTCCTTCCCCAGACGAGGCCCATTCAGCTCCTTCCCATCACTTATCCGAGAGAGCAGAGTCTTCCCACCCCCGGGTCCCTCGTGCGTGTCCAGCTGGGCCACAGGAGGGGCCCGCCCACAGCCCACATCCTCCGCAGGACTTGCAAGTCCCCGCCTCCAGCCACTGCCTCTGCAAAGGCCACACCCCCTCATCTTGTCCCAGAGACACAGAGCCGGGTAGGCTGCGCTGAGCCCTTGGGTGCCCTTCACGTGCCCGGCCTGCGTGGCAGCATGAAGGAGTTGGAGAAGGGACAGTCCTCACGCCATACTTGTGAATATGGGGGCGCGACAGAGGTTCCCTGTCTAACGCACACGCGTGCTCTCGCACTCCTTTGTTTTTCCAAGTGCACAGTCCCTCGCCCTCCGGTGGGCCCTCTGCTGCCTGCATGGCCCAGCCACCTTCCACTGCAGTCAGGCTACTTGTCCGGGCCTGCCCTGGGCCAGAGACACCTCTGGGTGCTGAGGCCACTGCCCCGGTGGTGGGCAAGAGCCCCTGTTCCCACCGAGGTTTCCCACCACTGAAGGAGACAGGGAGTAAACTGCGAAGCAGATAGAGAAATCACACCAGTGCAGGTGGGGTACACACTGCCCCCCAAAGCCAACAGGTGACGTGATAGACCGGACGGGAGAGCGAGCCGGTTGGCCCGCGCCCCACACCTCCATGACGGTGACAGAGCCCGCCACTCAGCCTGACCCAGCTCCCAGCGCTCAGCCCGACCAGTCTGCTCCCCACAGACAGGGAAAGTTTCAGCCACACATCTTGTGAGCCCAGCAGACCAGAGCCCGTGTCCTTCTGCTCGAACAGGGTCCCACTGAGCCCTGGGAGCGGCTGAGAAAGCGGTACCTGTCATGGGGACAGCCGAGGACCAAACGCATGCTTGCCCGCGTTCCTCTGATGAGGGCAAAGTGGTGATGACGCCGGAATGTTCTGGGTTGTTCTCAGTCCATTATCTGGTCTACACAGGCAGAGCGGCAGGGATGTAAACTACCTTGGTGAACCTCCAAAGGTAATTATGGGCCTTTGATCCCACAACACGCAGATGCCCATGAGTCTGTGTGACGTCCGCCCGGACCGAACAGCAGTGAGGACTTTACCTGGTTCTGCGCCTCCTGAGTTCCTGTCGTTACCGTGGCACACGTCCTCTTAGGTCTCAGAGGACGCCGACACTTTCCTGCTTGGCTTTTGGTGGCGAGGAGAATGACTGACTTCTCAGAGCGTTGGGAAATCACTCACACGATGCCTCCTTCGCTTCGGCAAGTGGTACAACCTGTTTGCAGATTACAAGCCCCGGCGGCTGCTTATCTGGGAGCTACTTGACTCTCTCTGTGAGAGATTTGCCAGCGAGATGTGGAGAGGTGGCCGGGGAGAGAGCTTGGTGTGGCTGAGAACATTTTAGAAAGGCTGCTACCGAGGTCTTACTTTTTGCACCAAAACTGCAGAAGCTCATCTTAATTAAAAAAAAAAAATCATCTTGTGGAATTTAAGAAACAAAACAGATCGACAAATCAAGAAAAAAGAAACAAATTTTAAAAGCAGACTCTTGACTGAGGAGAACACACCAGTGGCTGTGGGGGAGGGGCGGGGGGAGGGTGGGAAGGACGGGGGACCAGGGGTGCACACGTGGGGACGGGCACCGGGTGGCCTGCAGAGGTGTTCGCTCGCTCTGTTGTACACCAGAAACTAACGTAACACTGTGTGTTAATTGTACTTCAATAAAAACATGAAGAAGTTAAAAAAAAAAGATCAAGCACACGCGTGGGCGTGCGTACACACGGGGAGTCCACGGGCAGACCGACACCAAGCCCTTCCCTGGACGGCGGAAATGCGGAAGTCGGGGCGTCTGTCCTCTGTTCGATGCACCTGTATTCTATTCCCATGTTTTTAGAAAAAGCATTTAATTCTATAAACAGTAATGGGTTTTAAAGGAAAATGGATTTATCCAAAGAAACTTTGTTATGAAGAACTCTGAGCATTAAACTAAAACTCCATATTATTTTTAGGCCCTGAGTTAACCATTAACCTGTTGCCTCTTACTTCTCTTGAACATTCCCCGGCCCCCCGGGCTCCCAGAGCCAGGGGTTTGCGAAGCGAATGCAAACAGGCCCCGGCGTCTGCCTCCTGTGCACGGCTTCCCGCGCCCCCAGGGGAGCCTCACGCTGTCTCCCGCCCAGGCCCGTGGCCACCCCGCAGGCCGTCCTTTGTAATGGGGTTAGTGTTCCCGGCAACCACGCCACTGGGGTCGCTTAGCCTCGGGCTGGCTCCACGTGGGATCAGCAGCTCCTTGAGGCCCGGCCTGTCTGTGCTGAGCTGGAAAGAAGCCAGACGTGCGGTTGTGCCCCCGGAGGCAGCCCGGAGGCCAGCGGTGCAGGGGTGTCCCCACGTTCTGCCCTGTTCCCCGAGTCCTGCTCCGCACGGGCTGCAGAGACACGTGCCCCCTCCCCCAGCCCGAGACCCAGGCGGAGGCCGGCCTCAGCGATGGCCCGAACAACTGGACGGTGTTCTCTGCCCCCGGGGACCCGCCGGTCCCCGGCTGGGAGGGGACCACGTACCGCCGGTGCCGTTCAGTCAAGAAGGACCTCGGGGCCCTCTGTGATGGGGACAGGCCGCAGGACCGTGGGCCATCACAGGGTGGGGGATGCGCTTTTGCTCCCGGGTCGGGGGGAGGGAAATCAGGCTGATGATGTGTTTTGAGAACCGGGAGGGATTGTGACTCACAGGTGAGTAAGGTTCTGTGCTCACAGCTCTTGCCCGAGGGGCAGCTCGGCCCTTGTGGGCCTAAGTTCGGTCACGGGGGCCACACGACCCACGTTCCCAAGGCAGGATGCCCAGCGGCTGTGAAGCCAAGAACCTCCGCGCCAAGCTGCCTCCGGGTGTCCTTAGCCCAGGAGCCGGCAGCGCACCTGCTGGGGCAGCTTGCCTGAACCAGGCCGTTGTCTGCCCCTGGACTCGGGACTGAGTTTTCCTGGGGAAAAGGGGTACGTGTGAAGGTTCTCCAAGCAAAACCATGGGTTTTTTGGAGTAATGTCCCATATCCTGGTTTTTTAGACATGGTGAGGTTAACTGATGTCATGGTGTTTCCTGGCATCCCTGGTGGCCGTGTCTCGAGTTGTTTTGTGAGGTGAGTTGGGAGCAGGGGCGTGGGGGGACGCTCACATTCCTGGCCCTCACTCTAGTTCCTTATCTGCATTTTTCCTCGCCCTCCCCCACCCCGATGCACCAACCAGCTCATCCTCGCCGCGTCCGCGTTGCGGGTCTTTCGTTCCTGCGAGCCACGTGTTCGAGTCCTGCTCAGCAGCTCTCCGCGGTGGTGCCCCCGGCCTGTGCCAGCCACCACACCGAGGAGCCTTGGGCTCTGCAGAAGAAAATGGGCTCACAGTTCAAAAATGAACCCACAGAAAAGCCTTCCCAGCTGCCCTCAAGGTGGTCGGTGTTTGAAAATGTCCGGACAGGTCCCCGAAGCCTCCCCTGGGTTCTAGAGTCTGCTGGAGCTGCGCGGTGCTCCGTAGGGCAGGGTGGCCGGGAGGGGAACTGGGGCGCGCCCCCCAAGTCTGGCCATCCGCAGCTGGGCGTCCTGGGCTCTGACTGGCCTGTGGCCCTGTGCTTGCCCTCGGCGTGCAGTATTTTTGGATTTAGAACATAGACTCCACCAGAATAAGAGAACATGTGACTTGTGAGTATAACCTTCCCCAAAGGGACACACATTCCAGGAGACTCAGATTAAAATCACTTACTGAAGCGGCCTGGGGCCTGGAAGAGCCAATTTATTGTTGAAACGTTTGCCAATGACTATACTTCTGGCGTCCCGAGCGCGGACTCGTGTCCTTACTAGATGTCGGTCCTTCTTAGGGCTCTTTCTGCGATTAAGCAGCTGTAACTTCTTCCTCGTTGCGGGGGTCTCTGACGGCTTGTTCTTCAGACCCACGTCTAAAGAATCAAGTTAGGTTGGATGCGTGTGTGTGCGCGCGCGTGTGTGCATGTGCGTGTGTGTGTGCGCGTGTGTGTACGTGTGTGCAAGTGTGTCTCAGTTTTGCCCTGTTCCTCACCAGCTGGGAGGCAAGGAGGGGAGCGAGGGAGCAAGCAGAGTTCAAGGCTGGGTTTATGGCCCAAATAATGTCCTCTGGGTCCAGTGCCGGCCGACCTGTTTCTCCCACCACCTCCCCTAGCTTCCCCCTCACTTACGGGTCCACGTGTCCTCCTGGGGCTCGGGAGGGGATGAAACGTCAGCCTCACCGTGCTTTGTGACAGATGCTGTTTGGCACTGAGACCACTGAACTTTCCCAGATGGGAGCACAGTGCTCGCCATAAAGTGCCCCCTCCTCCTTTAGTGCCCCAGGCAAGGCCTCGCCAGGAGGAGCCCCCCCAAGTGACATAGGTGAGACCCCGGTCTGCATGTTCTTGCGACCCCATTGCACTCACGAGGGGCCCTGTGGCACCTGTGCTGAGGCAGTCGCGGCCAGCCAGCTGTCCCCGTCATGCTGAGCAGCTGAGCCGGGAGCTGTCTGAGCCCCTGGAACCAGCTCGATGCAGGGACTGTCGTCCCCTGACCAGCCGACAGCTGAGGCTGCTCTGGTGTGGATGCCGGGCTGCGGGGCGCCCACTGAAACCGACTCAGATGAGCCCACGGACGGCCCTACCACAGCCAGCAGGGCACAGCCTGTCTCCTGGCCTGTCTGCTGCTTGACAGGGACCCCCGCCCACCTGGCATGCTTACCTTTGGATCCCGAGGAAAGACTGGACAGAGTCTAATGGCTCCTTCCTGGGACATGGAGGACTGGCGTCTGGCCGTGATCATCACCCGGAGGTAAACGGTTTGCTCCCGGGAGCATGGTTAAGCCTTTTCTCTGAGCTAGGATGCCTGCCTCCTCGGGAGTGTCAGGAGGTGTGCTGGGGCCAGAGGGCTCCGCCATGAGGGGCAGCGGCCCCGACCTCGGCTCCCCACAGAGGCGGAGGTGGACGAGCCTTGTGAACCGCCCACCGGAGGCCGCGCACCCGCACGTGGCAGACAACAAGCCCCCCCCCCGGGGCCAGGACCGCCCCCGCTCCTGTGTGCCCCTACAACGGGGTCCCTGGGCTCTTCCACGCATCCCCCCTCACCACAGACCGTGCTGTGAAATGCACACTTTCTGGAGTGTTAGGTGCCCGACCTGGCTTGACCATAGATGTGTCCCCCCCACCCCACCTCTGTCCCTAATGCGCCTGCCTCTGTGTTCCTGAGTGTTGAGGGAGCAAGTGTTGGGGGCCGGCTCTGGGGCCAAGTCTCCCATTGCCTTGTCCTCAAAATGAAGTCCTTTGCCTTATCTCGTCCTACGCGGGCACTTGTTCCAGCTCCCGATCAGGGACACACACCGTCTTCTGGTCTAGCTGTGCACACGCGGCTCTGGTGGCTGGGATGGATCGCTGAGCAGCCTCCTGGGGCTCCCACTGGCGATGTCCTCGGGGCCGTGACGAGCTTCAGTAGAAGCTTCTGGAGAGTGGCTAGGTTTGCTACGGGCAGCACACGGGTTACGATGCCCTGAGCTGGGCCGTCGTGGCGAAGTCCGTGTTGCCTTCTGTCACTGCCACAGTGAGGTCAAGGTGAGGGCCCTTTGACGGGCACGCCTGAGGCCAGCCTGGATGAGACCCGTTACCTGATTCAGCCACTGCTCTACTCCGTCTGGCAGTCCCGGAGCAAAAGTCTTGGGACAGGAAGAGGCCGATGGGGCCCGGCTTGGGCAGCTTTGCTCTGCTGGTCTGATTCACCCATGGGTGCGGCAGGGTGTTTAGGGAGTCCTTACCCGGCGTGAGGCCGCCCCTGTGGCTGGGACCGACCCCCCCCCGGGACTCAGGACACACCCCACGGGCTTCCCTGCGGATGGGCTACAGGAGCGCTAATCCCGGCCTCTCCGTTGAGACCCGGCGGGACGTCTTCCCTTCTCGCAAATGTCTCTTTGGTCGCCCGAGGATCTCCGTGGAAGGACCAGCTCATCACACCGGTTCTCTCCTCACTCATCACTCGGCCATCGGCGGTCCTGAGTCCTGAGTCATGTTTCATGTTTGCTTTATGTTTCCAAGCAGTACAAATGCGACATAAACTTATCTGCAAAGTAACCTTGCCTCAGAGAAAATTATAACGTGCCCTAAATCCCGTTTTTCTTCTAAGGTTTGAGTCCTCGGTCCTGGGTGCGTGGTCAGTCCCGCACCATCCCGGATGCTCCCCATTCCCTAGAGAATCAGAGAGAAAGACGCTTCCACCCAAAAGAAGGCCCCGCCGGCCCAGCTTCCAGAAGTCGTTCCCAGCAGCAGACGACGCAGGGCGGTATGGCATCCCCGATACCGTGTGCCAGCGGGTGGGATCGCCCCTCACCCTCCAACCACTTCTTCTTCAGGACGCGTGCCCCAGATGTCACCCCGTGCCACGCGGATGGGGAGCCGGGGCAGCCCGCAGGGTCAGGGCCGCGGGCGCTGGGCTGCTGAGGGACACATGGAGGCAGCCCCACCTGTCCCTGGCAGCTCCACTTCCCAAACTCCCCGAGCCACCGAGGTCCTTCCCCACCCCCGACCAGGGGCCTGAGCTCAGAGGACAGGGTGCGAGGAGTGCTTTACTCAGTGGGGGCTCCGAAGCCGGGTGGTGTTTCCTGCTGTGCTCTGAGAGGGCGGCACGGGTCCCCAGAGCGGGAGGCCTGCCTGAGGCACCTTCATCGGGGCTCTTCCTGGGCAGGAGCCTCACGTCAACCTCTGGCTGAGTCTGCCTGGAGGGCCCTGCTGCCTCCTCCCTCCACGGCCTCCTCCCGCCATGGCCTGCCCGGCTTGATGACTCGGTCTGGGGCACGGCCCTGCTGCTCCCCATGCCTGGGACCTATGGCTCAGCAAGTATTCACACTCATCACTGGGCACTGTTAAAGCATAATTTTCAAAAAGGTAAAATCATGACTCTCATGCAAATTCAACAGACACACATCACAGCTCTTTTCGCATCGTTTTCCATGAGAGAAGCAGACTGTGGGTACAGCTAGTCCAAGAGAGAGTCAGAAGAGCGGAACCCACCGGCCGGCCCTTGAATTCTGTGCGGTTTGGGGCACCAATCCTCTGCCCTGGGGAAAATGTGGGTATAAATTTTGACCCCACAAAAACTTTCCTAATAGCCTGCTGTTGACCAGAAGCCTTACTAATCACATGAGCCATCGATTAACACATTTCATACAAAATAGGATACTTTTTCTTACAGCAAAGCTAGAAAGAAGAAAATATTAAGAAAATCATAAAAAAAGAGTAACTATATTTATAGCACTGTACTGTATTGAAAAAACAGTGGATTCGTGCAGAACTTGTGTCGTTCAAGGGTCAGCCGTGTGTGTGTGTGTGTGTGTGCACAGCACAAATACACATACGGAAACAGAATCAAGAATGTTGAAGTACATTTTCTAGTAGGTGCAAAATTGGTTAAAATATTGGTTAAAATATCTAATAGGAAAGTAGCACCTGGGGTTACTCTTTCTACAGGAAAGTTAAAGACGTTCTATTGAACGGAACTCGTTCTTCGTTACTGCGGACAAAATAACTCGCGAGCCGTCAGTGTCAGCGAGTGGGCCTGTTGTCCCCGCGGAGCAGTACGGTTGGGTGGAGTCGGGAGAAAACCAACCACGGAGCAGACCCTCTAGAACCACCCCCAGGCTCCGACCCAGGCCCGCGGTTCCGCGGATAGGACCAGGATCGATGCTTCGTCTCGCTGCTAAGTCTGGGCAAGCTTCCCCGCAGCGGCTCAAGGGCTGGGCAGTTTACACATCTCACCTAATGCGGTCCTCGTGGCAATGCTGCGAGCCATTTCCCACCCAGCCGAGGAGGCAGCCCAGGTTCGGCGAACTTAACAGGGTCTGCCCGGAGCCCCGAAGCTGGCCAGCGGCCCTTCGCCTCTGGAGAGCACGACTGCTCAGAAGAGATTCACCGTCGGTGACTAATGGCTCGAGGGAAGCAGAGTTTGCACGGGGGCCGTGCTCTCTGGCCAGCGAAAGCTGGGTAACACTATGACTTTCCAAAATGAAAACCATTTGTGAAGGAATTAAAAATGGAAGCTGGAGAGGTCGCCGTGTGCGGTTTTAGACAGTAGACCGAGGCTCGTGGTCTGTGCTCGACCCCGAAGGCAGGTTTCCTGACCATCTGACCACGCGGAAGCCCTCGTTGGCTCAAGGCTCGCCTGGGCACGTGCTTTCCTTCGGCCCAGTGCTTTCCGATGTTGGTTCTGCAAGGCCCAGCCCACGGAGGGCACGGGCAGGCCTGGGCTCCTGCGGTCTGCGGCAGAGCACGCGGACCTGCCCTTAACTTAGAGCCTCTCCTTTTCCGGCTCACAGCACCCCTCGCACGGTTACGGGGTCCCTCCCTGGGCTGTGGATAGCCTCGGTCTGAAGGCTCGAGCCGCAGACCAGCTTCTGATAACCACGTGTGCCCGGGCGCTAAGTAGGCAATTGCAGCTGCTTCCCAGGAGCCCCGGGCTCGGGCAAACCCCCTTGTCTAGTGTGACTTCCTTTGGGCTTGATGAAAAAGAAGTGTTTACGAAAATTAAGTATTCTTTCGGAAATATAGAAACTCAACCAGATGTTTCTCAGGTACCTTTGATCTAGGATAATCTTTGGTAGATAAAAGCTACTTTGTGTTTTGTTGCTTTAATTAAAATAGGCGTGTTATCAATATCAAAACGCCATGATGTACAGCTTTGATTCTACCTGAGTTCACTGAAAGTCAAGCGGGCTCACGTTACGTCTCTTAAAGACTTTGTCAGCAGGGGAAAGAACTTAAGATGACGGAGAGTATCATAATGTTTCATAAAAATTTCATGAATAATCTAGATATAATCATTAAGAACAAGTAAATTAAGTAGAGGTAAGATAAAGGTTTATAAATACACCTTTCAAGAATAATTGTTTTATGGTATATTTACTTAAAGATGTTTTCCAAAATCTTTTTTGTAACTTGAAATCTTGAATTTTGAGTGAATTAAATGATATAGTTATTAAACACCTTGATCTTTTCCAAATAACATAAAATACTGAAATGTCGATCATCTATTTTTGGCTTCTTACTGAAGACGACTTGAAGACGGTTGAGCCTTGAAAACATTGTAAACATTTTTGTGCCACGTTGAAATATTTCCTGTGAGGAAGAATATACTTGCGGAAATGGCGAGATGTACTTGCAAATTTGCCCGTCCCCAGAATGCTAGTGTAACAGAGTCCACGAGTTTTCCTTGGCTTTTACTACGATGAAGACTTTTAAGGGTTAAAATTTTGAATCACTACATGTAATTAAAATCCACTAGAAACAATACAGCTGAAAGGAAACTGCCGTCTAAGGAATGTAGACTGTGTTTCTTGCGTGAGAAAAGGTGTGAAGGACAGGTTTGTTTTTGCTGCTGTTAAGGAGGAAAGGGAGTCATTTTTGTCCAAAGGTAGAATGACTAGTTGCTCCAGAATGATGAGCAAAACCTGAACGGAGGAGCGCCTGGGTGACTCAGTGGGTTAAAGCCTCTGCCTTCGGCTCAGGTCATGAGACCAGGGTCCTGGGATCGAGCCCCGCATCGGGCTCTCTGCTCAGCGGGAAGCCTGCTTCCTCCTCTCTCCCCGCCTGCCTCTCTGCCTACTTGTGATCTCTGTCTGTCAAATAAATAAATAAAATCTTAAAAAAAAAAAAAAACAAACCTGAACGGAGATAAAGACGTTGTAGAAAAGGAAATGAGGAAAAGGAAATTTGTGCGTGGCCAGGCTGGCCAAGGTCCACGACGAGTCTTGCTGTCAAAGTACGTTGGTACAAAATGAGAATTCGTTTTTCTCCTGTTAAAAGGGCAGTTTTCTTGGTCGATTGGCCTGTTCTTGATAAGAGGTCATGGGAAGTCTTTCTTTGCTTTCTCGGCAATCTGCACGGAATGCAGGACTGTGGGTCTCAGCAGACTGTCCCGTACGTGGTGTCCTCGTGGAGCCTCCGACTGTGTGGGCCGATGGGCCTGTTCAGTGAATGAGTTGAGTCTGACGACCATGTGGCCTCCTGTGTTTGCCTTCAGCGGTGCGTCCGTCCTGTAGATGATGAAGCCTTTTCAGTTCCTACTTTCGGTCTGGTTCTCTAGATCGTTAAGCATTATTTCCTACTGATCTGTGATCCTGTTTGACCAAACGTTCACATTTTCTGGCATTTTGACAGCTACCCCAAATCGAGTTCTAAACGGAGTCTCGCTGACCTCAGGCTAACGTGGAGGTTTCCCAGAAGGTCCGTGGCTGAGGAGGCGTCAAGCTAGGCTTACGTGGCCCGCACGCTGCGTGGGAAGCGTCGTCACACAGGAGGTGACGTAACCCGCCCCGGGTCACGCGTGTACGAACGCTCGTTACCAGGGTAGTTATCCAGGAATTGCCTGAACTTCACAGAACTTTGTCGATACCCTCCTTGTCCACTCCTGACCCTAAATTGCTGACTGCTGCCGCACGGAGGACGTTTCCTTGTCAAACGAGCGCTCGTTGGGTCTGTGACCGCGGCCGTTTGCATGTGCAGGAACTGCTTTGCTCTGATGCTCTGGCAAAGGTCCCTTGTCTTCCCAAGGTTTCGGGGCAGCACCCACAAGAACGTGTCTCTGATGACTTTTGGATTAGCCCACTGACCTGGGACAGGACCGACCTTGACCCCCTGCGGGGGCCACTCCAGGTCCGGCTCACAACCCAGAGGGCGGCCGCACCAGGGTCCACCTCTGTCACTTAGAAGGGGCCCCTAGAGATGCCAGGAACCCACCGCAGCTGCAGACCTCAAATTAAAACTGACTAGAGAGATCATGAAGCAGACGGTGTCTCCAGGTCGTGGCTCTGCCAAGGTCGCAGACCCCGACCTTCACCCCCGGTGTGAGGTCTTTATTCCTCCTTTTGCCTTTTTGCAGTTTGATTTTTGTGTCCGTTGATGCAGGGAAGACGACCCTCCCTAAGTCGGTCACATCGCTGCGTGTCTGCCGGCGCGGCTCTCTCGCGAAGGCGGCCTCGGGTAACGGGGTTACTCCGGCGCATGTGTTGGCTGAGCCAGTCCGCTCCAGAGCGAATCCGTCCTGCTGTCCCCGGATCCGCGCCGCTGCAAACGCACAGACGAGCCACTCGGCGAAACCGGCTGACGCCCCTTCAGGCACGTCCTCCCGCTTATTCGACACCGGCCGGCGCGGCTTTACTGTCCTCGGCCATCGCTGTGGCCTCACATGCACCGCGTCCTCTCTCCCCAGTCCGCGGCGCGTGGTCCCCGCAGCCGGCAGGACAGCCCGGGGTCTCGTGCACGTGGAGAAGCAGAAACCAGCGACAGCCCAGGCAGCACGTCCTGGACCTGGCGTCCGCCGCCACGAGTCTCACGAGTCCATGAGCCGCTTGCCCGGGATGTGCCCCCGAGTGGCGCTGACAGCAAAGTCGCAGCCAGCCCCTTGCGGGTGAAGGATGACACGAGGCAGGGACTGCTTACATAATGCACCGAGGCCACGAGGCTGAACCCAGGAACCGAGACAAGATCTAAGCCTGAAACACAGAAGGCCAAGGTGTCAAAACGAGGGACGACCCCTCAGAAACAGCCGCCAGGCTGGGCGCCGAGCCAGGCAGACGTTCCCTTCCTCAGCTCCTAAAATGGCTCCCCTGCCTCAGTGTACCTCGTGTCTTCCTCACGTGGCTCGCCAGCTCCCCACCTGTGGCAGATGGAGGGGATGGGCGACTGTCCCTCCCACACATTTCCCAGTTACGGCACGAGCAGGAGCTCACTGTTGGCTCAATCGCCCCTGCAGGGAGGAGGAAATAATTCTCCTTCTCCGCTTCTAAGCTCTGAGCCGGGAACCCAGGAGCCGGAGACAGGTTTCCAAGGAAAACAAACATCAGCTTATTAACATGCGCGTACCGGAGGCCCCCAGGGAAAGTGGCTCAGGGCCGGCTTGACGGCTTCGGCTTTGCTGAGGAGGAGGAAGGTTGCGGACAGGAGTGGCGGGCGGGGCCGGGGCACCGTGAGCGCTGGCAAGGCTGTCGGCTTCTGCACTGACCGGATTCCCTCATGGCTGAGTCACCCTCCTCCCCGCGCGGGAGGGAGACCCCCCCTCAGACCGAGGTGTCCTGTACGGATGCACTTGTCCCTACGAAAGGGAAACTTCTCTGTTCCAGAGCTTCACCTGCGTCTGCTGGTTCTCAAAATAAACCTTGTGCCACACAGGCATTTTCAGGGTGACATAGTCTGTCCCTCTTTGAGGGAACCTTCTGGTACCGATGCCCCCTGCAAGCTCCAGCTCTGAATTTGGGGTTCAGACTCACCCTCGACGCAGGAGGCCCCACCAGCCCCATGCACCTGCTACAAAGAGGCTGAGGCCTGGGTGGTCCCCACGCACTTCTGGTCTGGCAGTCTGGGTGCCCAGGCACCGGGCACCTTCACCTTTGTTCGCCACGAGCTGGTGTGAGCCCAGCTGTGGGCCCCACAGCGGAGCTGCCCGAGGCCCCCAAAACTAAGCATGCGTCAGGCTTTCTTGGATCTCCTCGAGACCGGAGCGATGGCTGTCCCAAACAGCAGGACCAAACCCGTGAGGAGCTCCCCGGGCCTGGCTGGCACGCGAAGTCTCTAGAAGAGACACGTGAAGGACAGAGATTGGAGCTTTGAAAAGCTCGTTTCGCTTAGAGGGGAGAGCGCCCGTGGCCTCCTCTGAGGGGCAGTTAGGATGTGGTGGTCACCCCCTTAGCATTTTCTGTGTAAGCACAAAGCTGTTATTCTGGTAAGCAAGTATGAGTCCGTACCCAGCCCGCTCCATCCTCTACACATGTGTGCAAGGTGTGAGGCAGGTGGCCAGGAGGCTGGTCTGCTGGTGGTGGGACCTGGCTTTCTGCTTCTGAACGTCGGACACACGGGTGTTTCTGTAGCTTCCAAGATGAGCTTGGGATTGCACAACACAAACTAGCAGGTGGCCAGCAGGGCCATGGCAGGAACTGAAGGGACGGGCACTGGGGTTCACCCAGAGCAAATGCTTTCCTGAGCTCACGACACCTTTGCTTTCTCGGACTTCTCTGAGAATGTATTTTATGCTGCTACTTCATAAAAAATTGTTCGTTGTCCGGCGATGTCTTGGAGGTGTTTCCTGTGGCCCTGTTCTCCCGGATTCGACTGGGAGGCTCGTGGTCGCTCCGCGGGCTGGGGTCTCTCAAACACCCCCCTTTTTCTCCTTGGCTCTCCTGCCCCTTGTGGGCATACAGGTGGTGCTAAGTAAATGCTTCGCCCTTTGCTGTCTTTGTAGCAATGCCCGGCCTGAGCCCAGCTGTGCAAATATTTTCCGCAGACATGCTATAAATCTTGGACATTTTGTTAGGGTCACACCAAGGACAGAATCAAGAAGCGAACGTTTTCTGATTCCTGGACACCCACAGCCCAGCATGGTCGTGCACATAGAATAGAACCTTAGCAACGAATCACGAGACCAGAGAGTACGACACGTTCTGGCCATTGTGTCTGTGTATTATGCCCGAAAGATAATTTTCAGGAAGGGTTTCAGGCTTGGGGGCGCTAGTCACACCTCCGTCTGGGTGTTAAACAAACGGCACCCCAAGCTCCCTGCATGGCCCCACACGGAGTAAGGATTTGTCAGCGGTGCAAGGAGAAGGCCCCCTTTGTGAGAGTCTTATGAAACTTCGCTTTTGAGAAAAAAGGTCTTCTCTTCCCTGCAACTGACAATATTCTTAAATTCCTCTGACCTCCATGTTCCCAGAGTCCATCCTTGTCCTCTGTGCCCTGATCCCAGAGGACCGAGCTCAGATCCAAATTGAAAGCAGCCGCCTTCTTGGGTGCCAGAGCCCGTGGTTCCAGGGAGCACGGCGTGTGCCCGGAGTGGAACGGGCGCCCCGGTGGGACCGTGAGCCTCACGGGGGGCCGCGTGTCCCTGTCACTCTGTGCGGGAGTGCCCGCTGGCTCTGCCGGAGGGCAGGTGTAACCCCGGGGGAACCGACTAGTCGAGCAAGTCTGCACACTTCTGTACCTTCCAGAAGCCAGGCCCACTGCCTGTGACCATTCGGGACGTATTGAACATGGGCCATGGGGCCACGTTCCTACAGACTTCTCCGCGGCTCCTTCTGCAGCCAGGGAGCTGGAAAGGGTTCACCCCCATGGGCCTCAGCTAAGCCGTGAGATTGGGGGGGGTCAGAGGGACCACCCCCCCCCCCCGCCACAGCCCTTGGGCATAGGAGGGTTCCGAGCTGAAGGCAGCTGAGAGGCAGGCACAGAACGAGTCTGTCCTCCCCTGACCAGGAAGGGCAGGGAGATTCTGAATAGTAAGAAGAGTCTAGAACCAGGTGCAAAGACCAGAACCAAGTCCTCCTCCCCACAGTGGGCCTGGCGAGGAAGCCCGGCAGGTGTGTAACTCTGACACATCCCTGGACAGGGCGGGGCCGCTTCACCACACAGGCTGGGCTGCTCCCCGTGTGGGCCGGGGAGGGTTGATCACTGCTGCTTCCCTGATGCCCAGAGGGCCAGCAGTGATGGAAAGACTGTCCTGGACCACAAGGGCATGACACGTGGGGATGCAAGGGGAGGAAATGCAGACACGCAGGCACATGCACGGACACACACACATAGACACGTTGATACACAGACACACACAGACGTGCACACACACACGGACACACACAGGTGTGCGCGCGCACACACACACACACACACACACACAATTTCTCCTTACAGACTTAGCACGGTTTCATCTGACCGCCTGGCCATCGTCACCTCCGTCCTGCGTGGGGGACGCCCAGACCTCACCCCTCCTTGCCTTGGCTGGTGCGGGACCCACCTTCCCTGCCCCTCCCGCTGGGTGCCCCCCCAACGTCCTGCTCCCTGCCCGAGTCTGCTTGTTTCTGGGAGGCACGTGCGTCACTCTAGCCTGCCCCGTGCAGACACTCCGTCCCTGTCCTGTGAGGCATTAATATCCTGGGGGGGGGATATCCACACCCTCCAGATCTGGGGCCACACTCAGCCTCATGCGCGGCCCCATCGTGCGGGAGTCCCTTCTCCCCGTGCCTGGCACGCCCCAGCCTGCACCAGAGTCACCCGCAGCCCAGGTAATATGGTGCTGCCGGTGTGGGGACACAACCCAGACACCAGCCCCTCACGATTCCTGCGGAGCACCCCCCGGAAACCTTCCCGGGGCGGCCTAACCACGCACAAGGACGGGGTGACCTATCGTCCCAACCAAAACCTGCCGTCTCCCAGCCCTGGGGCTGCAGTCTGACGGAGGGTGGGGGGTGCTCCTGCCGAGGCGTGGCGGGGAGTCTGCTCCGGGCCTTTCTCTTGGCTCCCGGTGGGGCCTGCGGCTCTTGGCGGTGCTTGGCCTGCACACACGTCTCCCCCGTCTCAGTCTATGTCACTGCAGGGCTGTCTCGCTCTGCGTCCCCGTCTGTGTCCCTGTCCTCTCCTTACAAGGACCCCAGCCCTATCAGAGGAGGCGGCACCCTCCTGGGTACAACCCCATCTTCCTGGGCGACGTCTGCAACTAAGGTCACCTGCACAGCAACCGGGGTGGCCTGCCACATGACTTTCTTGGGGACACAGTTCACCCCGACCCCTCTCTTGTGTGAAGTCCTCTCTGATGCCCCGAACCAGAAGGAGCCCCTTCCCCTCTGAGCCCCCACAGCCTTCATGAACCCCTCTAACTCGGGCCTAAATCCGGGAGGTCGGGTGATGCATCCTGGCCTCGGCTCTGCGCCCTCCGCGTGCGGTGGGAGGCCACCCTGCTTGGCCAAGGTTGCACATGGCACCGGATGGGTCCTGAGCGAGAGCCGGGAGGAACACCTGTCCGTGGGGCTGCATGACGGCGGCCTGTGGGGTGAGCTCTCGTGTCCCCAGGCCCCTCTTCCAGACGGAACAGAGGCGGCTCTGGCTGTCTTGTGTGTGTGCGATCCCCCGGCGGACGAGGCCCGCAGGCGGACGTTAGCGTCCTGGCTTGCCGGTCGGGACCCTGCGTGCCCAGCATGCTCTCGGTCGGACAGCCTCCGACCTCTCGTCTTAGCTCCTGCCAGGGCAAGCCAAAGCGGGGGGGGGGCAGTGAACAACGAAGAGGGGCCCTTGTTCAAAGAGTGGGCGGGAACACACGCGAGAGTTCCTCTCCACTACGGCCTCTCTCTGTGTGTCCTGCTAGTCTCCTGTGACGTGACACGCTTCTCAGCAAGAAAATGAAAAGCTGCTTGCACAGATTTTACTGGTCAACGTTATTGTGTGCAACGCCAAGTTTAAACGCAAACATGCGCGCATTTGTCTCGTTTGCAAAATCCTTAAAATTCTCAGTGTGTTCTTGCGAGACCCGCGAAGGCGCCCACGAGCGACTCCCCGCTCTGGTCCCACGTCCCGCCCAGCTCCTCCGCCTGCCGCGCTGGGAGCAACGAGGCCGGGAGGAAGGGGAGCTGCGGGCACCCATCGTTCCCCTCCATGTCCTCGTTCTCACGGTAAACAGAACGGACCCAGGGTCGTAACCAGAGCTGCCAGCGCGCAGACAGGAAGTCTGGCCTCTTGGGGGAGGGGCTTCCAGCACCCCCTTTTCCTGGACCTGGGGACCGAGCTCATTACCCTGAACGCCCACCAGTGCAGGTGCCCAGATCCCGTGCTCTCGGGACATCGTGATCTCTCCCTGGAGGGGGAGGCCAGGAGCAGGGCAGACGCACCACAAGCCTCCTCTGCGCACACATGGCCCACGGTCCCGTGGACGGAGCCTTAGGCCGTGAGGCATCCAACATGACGGCGGAACCAAGTGCGGGCCCTTCTGAGTGTGGGCGGGTGACAATGCAGATCTGCCCTGAGATCAACCCCGCTCCCTCCCATCCTCCCCCGGTGCAGCAGACGTCACTCAGGTCAACCCCCCCACCCGCACCCTATCCCCCTTCCTTCACCCAACAACCTCCCCTGCGGGTCACTGAGGAACAGGTCATTTCGGTTGGAGCCTCCGCACTTGGAGCCCAGCGCGTGCCAGGTCCTGCCCCGCATCGTCACCCTGCACTGTCTGTCCCTCCTGTTCCCCACCCACACCTGCTCTGGTGGCTGCTGTCCACCATCCCCGATGCTGGCTCCGTCTTTCAAGCTTCCTTACCTCTCAGCTTCCTGGTATTCCTCAGATGTTTGAGGCGTTCAGAACACGCCGCCCCGAAACACACTGCTTGGGCCAGTTTGGCTCTCCAGAAGCAGCGGGTGCGGACGCGCTGTCTGCCCTCCCTCTTCTACAGCAGGTCCGAAGGCTTCCCGCGAGGAAGGCGCCCTCCTCGCACCAGGAAGAGGTCAGCCTCGTCCCAGAGGCAGGAGTCCCAGCCCGAAGTGCGTCTGGACAGACGGACCTGCGACAACCACCCAACGGCTATGGCTTTTGCCACTGCCTCCCGCCGCTGGCCCGAGCTGGCCGCCCCGCGAGCCATCGGTCTCGCCACCCCAACAAGGTGCCATTCTTCGAGCCGGACGGCACACGGGCTCTGGTCCGCACAAACCAAACCAAATATATGGTCTCTTCAGGTTTTCGTTTTCCTTTGTGAAGGTTCCCATGTGCACACAGACACGAAACACATCCGTGTGCTTTTCTGCGCTTGAACAGAGTGTGCAAGTTCCAATTCTGAGTCCAGCCACAGAGCCACAGAGGACGGGAGCAAGGCTTCTGCTCTCAGGTCACCCGCCAGGACCCTCTGGCTGCCGTGGGCTGCTCCCCAAATGGGCCACTGGGTAAGGGTCACCTTTATAAACAGAGTCGATTAAGATCCACATGTCACGCTCATTCATTCTGTCTTGGCAGAAAAGGGCTGCTGTGACATTCATGTGGACTCAGGAGAAGGGGAATTTTGTCCCGGGCCTGGCCTTCTGCTGAGTGACCGCCTCTGGACGGTGGACAGGAAACAGCAGTGGATGGGGCCCCAGGGGGCTGGTCTCAGGGCCCAGGAGGGCAGGCCCTTTGGGGTTTTCACCCTGAAACTGAGGTGAGCTCCGGGGGGCACAGGGATGGGATGGGCAGATCGAGCAAGTGCCCAGGGGTGACCCACGCACGTGTGTGTGTGTGTGTGTGTGTGTGTGTGTGTGTGTGACGGACACCTGTGTGTGGTGCGCTGGGCGTCTGGCCCTGGGGACTTGGTCAGACCTGGGGACCGTCCCTTGGGACAGCGTCCTCGACAGGCCTGTCGCCTGAGCCGCCGCATGCTGAGGGAATTCTGTCGGTGTCCACGTCCAAGGGGGCTCTGGACTGGAAGGCTGGTTGGAGCCCGACAGGAGCCTCTGTGCTTCTCCGGCCACAGGGGCCTTTCTGGGGAGCACCATGCAGCCATGAAGAAGGAGGACACGGGGCCGTCCCACGGAAGAGCCTGAGGGCGTCCCCCACATGGGATGGCTTCACACAGGGAGACGAGGTCCCAAAGGGAGCAGCAGTGGTCACGCCCCCAGGGAGTGGGATGGGGCCTGCCGGGGCTGGGCGGGGGTCCCGACCCCCAATTCAGAGCTTGGTCTGTCCCAGGGCTGCCGCCCAGCACAGCGACCCTGGTCAGCCGTCCTGTTTTGTGCATCGAGTTTGCTCGGGGAGTAGATCCTGGGTGTTGTCAGCACCGGACAAGCAGCGGTCCGTGGGTCGGTGGGGGGGAGGGGTGGCTAGCTGGGTGGTGAAGACGTTTCACAAGGGACCGCGTGGAAAGGTCACACTGTACGCCTCGTGCAGACCGTGGTCACTCGTCAGCCCCTCCTCAGTACAGCGGACCAAACGGAAACGATTTCCTCAGGAACGGTGGGCTCGGCTCTGCGGGATGCCCAGGGCCCCGGGCTCGGCACAGCAGAGTCGGTGCGGCCGCTCGGGGCGGAGGCTGTCCCCCTGTGGGGCCAAGTCAGCCACCCCCGGCCGACCCCAACCCCCGCAGAGATGGGATTTCCGAGCTATTACAGTAGTTTCAGTCGGGCTCCAGCCGGACTCCGTCACCGGCATCCCGTGGGACTCAAGCTCTTGCGTTATTCGGCAGATGTCTGACGACAGACCCCTGGGTCCTGGGGTTCCGATTTCTATCCCACGTCCTGCGCCGAAGAAAATGGGGGGCTCTCACCGCGAAGATTCTGCGGCGGGAGACAAGGCGCCCCCGCTGCCGAGTCGGGGCGCCTTCCCCGCTGAAACAGGCAGGCAGGTGTGACGGTCGCCGCCTCTCCCAGGGGAGCAAACGCAGCGGCGGCGGGGAAGCCTCTCGGAAAGCCTGTGGCGTGAGCCAGCCGAGGGACAGGCGGCCTTCAAAGTAGACGCTTCTTTCCTCCAGACACTGGCCAAGGAGGGCCCAGAGGCTTCACGTCACGGGATCTGGGCTTGACCACAGTGGGCGGGTCTCGCCCACACAGTGGAGACATCCAGGGCCCAGAGGCTTGAGCAACAGCGGTGTTTAGGGCGCCCTAGCCCCTCCCGTGCACCAACTGTCCTTTCTCAGTGCTGGTCCAAGAGAGTTAATTTTTGTTAGAAAAAACACCGTGTTCTTGGTCGAAGGTGACCTTCTCTGTGGTCACGCGGGTGTCCCTCGGGTCCCTATCCTTCCGCTGCACAGGCCGTGCCCACCCCCACATTCAGCCAGAGAACGAGGAAGGAGAGTGGTCCTCTCTCTTTTGGAAGGTTCTGGACATTTCCGGCCAGCAGGAGCGCAGGCCCGTCTGCCTACCGCCCATGGGCCAACATCAGTGCCGCGGCCTTGCCTGCCGGTGGGGAGGCTGGGGCGAGGGTGAGGCCCCCACACGTGGCTGTCAGGGCCACACACCCAGCCGCGGTCAGCCCAAGGCCCCACACACGCTTTCTCTCAGACGTCCGTTCTGAACCCCAGGTCCCCCCGCAGAGAGGAGAAAATTCGAGAATGAGAATGAAAAGGCCCGAGGTCCGGGTCTACGAAGGACCAGGTCTGGGCAAGGGCCCTGGTTGGGGGGGGGGAAGGCTGTGGGCTTCCGGGACCCTCCCCGAGGCAGGGACTGGTAGCCCCTCGCCGGCCCAGAGGCCTGGGCACTGAGACACGGCCTCTCCCCTCCCCGGCCTCTCTCCGTGTCCCACTGGTTCCAGGCGGGCAGCTGGTGAAGCAAGCGGAAACTGGGCAGGGCTGGGCAGGAGGTGGGAGGAGAGGAAAGGAGGGTTGGCACGTGAAGCAGAGGAGAGGAGCGTGCGAGGGGCCGGCTGGTCGTGGGCACACCCCCCGAGCCTCCTGCAAACCGGGGTGCAGGCCCCCTCGGGCCTTGGAATCTGCGGACACGGCAAGGGCTCCCGCAGCCCGCGTGCACAGGGGCTCTCCGCGACGACCCTGCCGAGAAGATCCGAGTTCGTGCTCCTTCTGCCGCTGCGCCCGGGGGAGAAGGACGAGCAGGTGGTGGGGTGCGGGCCTGAGGGAAGCAGGGCAGGTCCAGCCGCGTGTTACTTCCTGACTAACAGAGACAGACACAGGGGTCTGTCCCCCTGAAGCCCCCAGGAACTGCCTCTATGGCCCACGTGGTGCGCGAACGGGCACGAGGCTCCGGCTGCCTTCGCGGAGCTCTCCATGCTGAGGCGGCTTCCAGACCCCCAGGTCTGCCCCGGCAGGGAGCTCACATCCAACACAAGCTTCCAGGAGCCATTTCCAGAAGCAGAGCTGAGACGTTGGCGGAGAGAAGTGAGTGACCCCCCTACAGGCCGCGGGCCCCGCACGGCCGTCCGAGGGGCTCGTCTCCGTAGCAGACCTGGAAGGCCTGAGTCTCCCTCCCGCTGCCCAAGCGCCCAGGACAGGAGCCCTTCCCTCCCGGCCTGACCGTCACAGACGTAATCTGTGCTTGGCTCAAAAGGAATCCTTGTTTCAGGTTCAAGATGTGTGGGCCCCGCTGACGAAAGGCTGTTTCTCAGGTAAAACAATCTGGTAGCTGTCCATGACGCATGGTTTAGTGCCCTCCAGAAAATTCCCCACTTACTCCTGAATTTTCTGTCATCTTTTCTGAGATCTCGCCATTAGAAATGCTGCTTGTTAGACCTTTAAGCTTTTGTCTTTTTTTTTAAGTGTTTTATTTTATTTATATGTTTGTTTTTAGAGAGGCAGGAAAAGAGAGGAGAGGCAGAGGGAGAGGGACAGAGAGAATCCCAAGCAGGCTCCACGTCCAGCACGGAGCCCACCGTGGGGCTCGATCTTACAACCCTGAGATCACGATCTGAGCCAAAATCAAGAGTCAGGAGTCAGGCAATTAGCCGACCGAGCCCCCAGGCACTCCTAAGGTTTTGCCTCTAAGAGGGCCCGGCCGAAGTGCCCGTGCTGCTGAGGACAGGGACACCGCAGCTTCAAGCTCATCAGACCCACGGCCCTCCGCCACCACAAACGTTTTGCAGGGTCCCTTACGACCTCTGGGTGGTTCGCAGACGGCCTCTTTCAAAAGCCGTCCGATGCCTGTGCTTTTACATGAAGGAGGAGCAGAAGGAAAGCCGACGCCGGGGGTAACGGTGTGTGTTACCCTGACGATCCGCGGGCGCCCGGACACGACGGCGTCCTGGCCGTGTCTGCGACGCTGTTTGCAGAGGACATCCCCCTTGAGTCTGTGACTCGGAGAAGCAGGTGGCCTCCGTGAGCCGGCCTCCGGCAACCCCAGGAGGGCCCGAACAGAACAGCAGGCAGAGGAGGACACTCTGCCCCCTTCTTCTGCCTCATCTCCGCCTCTCCCACCCTCTCCCTGGGGTCCCGCCGCTGCAGATCCTGGGGCTTCCAGGATCTGAGCCAGAAATCCCCTCTTAACGCGTGTCGTTACGCGTACATACCGATGACCTCCGAAAACGGACGCCGTGCTGACAATGTCCCCTAGGGGGCGACGTCACGCCGGCCAAGAAGCACTGGCGTTGGCCGCAGCAGGTGCCACGCGGTCCCCGGGAGAGAGGGACCGGCAAGGGGTGGGCCGTCCGCCGGACGCTGCGTGGGCGGACGTCTCGGGTGCAGGCTTCAGGGGCCCCATGTCACTCGGGGAGGTGAGGACGTATTTAATGTCGGAAACATGCAAGGAAGTTGTGACCCAGATACTGCCCACCCCCCACCCGTGCCCACGGCGGAGCGCGGGCTCTGCCCTCGGCCCTCACAGCCCCGCACCCCACGTGCCGCACGGGCACCCAGACACGCCTGACAAGGGAAGGGGGGCCTAATTTTTGTGCCGAAACAGCACTTATAAGGTTAAGGAGAAATGGTAGGAAAGGTCCGTCCAACCCGTTTTGGGGAGAAGTAAGGGGGGGACCTGGGCTAACACCGGACGGGCCTGCTTCGGGACCCTTTGGGGAGCTCAAGCCCATTCCGCCAGCCTCAGGCCGAGGTTGCTTTTCAGACGCCTACAAGACCCAAGTATTAACGAGCTCGTGTCTCCGAAAGACCTCGACCGAATGTCACAGCCGGCGTCTGACCTCATCTACTTACAAAGTCCGACTTAGAAAGAGGGGAACTGGAGTCATAAAAAAAGGCAGGGAACCAGCAGTTTCAAAAAGAGCCACTGAATGTCCGGCGCTTTCTACGCGGCACCTCACCGAATAATCAAAGCGTCCCTTCTGTAAGGCTCAGGGAGGTGAAGCGGCTTCCCGCAGGACACACAGCCAGCGCCCGCCAGAGGAAGAGCGTGGAGGCCAGGACCCGTCGGGGCTCCTCACACTGCTTCCCTTCTCCTGGGGCTGGAGGGACGCCCAGCAGGACACGAGAGTGCGCGTTTGGGCAGAGGATCTCCTGTACTATAGCTACTGATATTTTCAAGGCAGTGACAGTAGACTTTGTCCTCCATGGGTCACCTTACGCGAACAGAGTGGGTCATCCTCATTCCGTTTTGCGACGAGCACAGAGCAGGCTTGCCGGAACCGAGGACTCGCTCTGGACTCTGACTTTAGACCAGCGTGGGGCTCCGAGTCGTCCCCAGCCCAGGACTGACAAGCACAGAGCGGCCGCGTCACTACAAACACGCTAACCTTCTCAAGCAGGATTCGAGACTGCGCTCGGGAAAGCCAGATGAGAGCTGAGAAAAAGGCTAATTCGGAAGCAGATTCTTTTCACCGAGCTGGGGTCTGCTGAGGTCACGGCTAAAGGAACAAGCAGGGAAGTATTTTGATAAAAAATGTTATCATTGTTTTAAGTATTTAAAATGTCAAGAATTTAGAGTTTAACTTTTTAATGAAAATTTTTAGAATAGTGGTGTAATTCTATCAACAAAAAATAAAGTCATTTCGGTCCTTGGAAATAGCACCATAGATCAGAACCCCAGAATATAAAATTCTTGTTGCTGTCATTACCACGACAGGGGGTTTAGGACAAATGGAAGTAGCTCATAGTTCCTTGAAACTCAGCCAGCACCGCGGCCCCTTTCAATGACCTTCTGAAGCAGATCACTACCTTAAATTTGAGATGTAATCGGGAAAGCAGTTGTTCATCACAAGAATAATCTTCACCTGATGGGTTTCGCGATCTTCCAGGTAAATCAGACGACCCCTGGGACACGACCAAGAGAGACAAGAAGACACGGTGCGGAATGGGGGCTGAGAATGCTCCGAGGGTCAGCGCCGGTGTCTGTCGTGCCTGCGGATTCTGGTTGTGGGTATCAATGCCAACTTCTGGGATTTCTAGGATAACAGAAAGCAAAGAAGCCTCATGGACATGTAGGTCATACGTACACACCCCAAGGAAAGAAACATCTTCCGGCAAACTTGGCCGTGACCGAAATGTCAAGAACTTGGGCCTGTCCGTATTACTCAACACATGCCTTGGGCTCGCTCCGCCCCTGCTTTCCCGTGGACTCGAGGATGGGAGAAGGAGCGCTTTTCTCCCTTTCTGTGTTCGTTATCTGCTGCCGCATGACAAACGACCCCAGACTTTGCAGCTCGAAGCAGTAAACGTTCGCTACCTTGGTGTCCGCAGTCAGGGTTCGTGGGGCTCAGGGCTCATCCTGAGGCTGCCGGTAAGGGGCCTGCCAGGGCCTCAGCCTCCTCCGGGCTTTACTGAGATGAAGGACCCACTTCGGGCGCATGAGCGTGGACCTCAGCTGCCCAGGGGCAAGAAGCCTCCGTTCCCAGCACACAGACCTCTCCCCGGGGCGGCTCAGGTATCCTTACAACGCATGGCCCGCTGGCCCCAAGTGAACGCTTTCAGAAAGAGAGCAAGGACGGAGCCCAAGCGCCTCCGTGAGTAGCGGGGGAGCGATGCCCGGGCACCTCCACGTCTCCCGCGTGTCCAACGCGGTCACTCCGTCCTGCTCAGTCAGGGCTAGCAAAGAACGAGCGAGTGTACGTTCCGCTCGGCGTCCCGCCCGCGAAGACTCTGTCGCGGGACTTCGGGCTTTTCGGTCTTAGTGTAATTACACCAAGTGTGAGGACGAGGATTCGAGGGTTGACTGTACCATGAAAATTCATGCATTTGGCTTTTCTTCGTTTTGTGGGTACATCAGACTAGGGGATCAGGAAACAGTGTCTTTGGTTTCAACCGCCGAGTAGATTTCCACCTTTGAAATACAGAGCATTGCTTTCAGGAAATGAATATCCCCACAGTCCTTAGGGATCAATTTTGGGAAATTTGGGGCCTTTGTTTCAAAGCGGTCTCAGTTCTTACGGTTCTTATGGAAGGATTCATTTGGTGACTTCAGAATGGGGGCCGATTCATTTTCTAAATGTTTGCGTTTCCTAATTGTATCAGAATATCAAAGCTTATACAGCCCGCACCTGTACGTCGTGGTTTACTTTAGGAAATGGGCCTGAGTAGTGGCCGAACTCCCAGCTGCAGCCTTACAACGACTCATAACCACCAGCGGAGCACGACTGGTTATAGAAAAAGGAGCGATGGGGTCTGGGGTTCACCCACTGGAACCTCTGCCATTTTAAGAGGGGGCCGTCCTTGCGGTCAAAATTGGTCTTGAGTTTATAATCATACCCTATAAATTAATCACGCATTTGATAAAGTATGCAATTGTATGAAGGGACTCGATGATTTCGGCAAAGAATGTGTGATCACGAAGTGCCCTTCCTCCTCTGCTCGCTTTTACCACGATGCTCCTTGCAGGGTAACCTCGCGTCCCGCAAACACGGTAGCTCAGCTCCTTTCCTAACCCAGCAAGGACAACATGGAAGCCTAAATGTGTCTCTGAAATGATCAGACCAGGGCATAGACACACCCAAAAGGCCAATGTGAGCGTCAATTGAGTTGAAATTTGGATAATTAAAGCCTTTTTAGTTTAGGAAAATGTAAAAAAAATATGAGATGCTGATCAGTGCAGGTCATCTCCGCGTCCTGTGAACCCGAGAGGGAGGGCAGAAGAGACTGTGCAGCAGGGGCGCGGAGGGGAGGCCGTCCTGCTCGGTGGGCGACGGGGGTCAGCCGCCACGCAGCCCAGAGCTCCGGGCTTCCAAAGTGACGGGTCCCGGCAGGCTTCAGAGCCTGGTTTCCAGTTTTAAAGCTGCGTGTTGGGGTTTTTATCTGAAGCTGGAAATTTACCTGGACTAGGGATGGGTCAGAACTTCCTCGTTGGGCAGAAAAGCATTTTTTTAAATTAACACATAATATATGATTTGCCCCAGGGGTTCAGGTCCGTGGACCATCAGGCCTGCTCCCTTCCCAGCACTTTTGAGATCGTTTTCATCAGCAAGACAACAGACGCGTCCTTGACAAGGGCGAGGATTCAGCCCCAGATGCACTAAAGGGAGAGGCTGGAGAGGAAGGGGAGGAGGAGGGAGTGGGGGAGGGGAGGGGGGAGGGGGGAGGGTCGGAGCCCGGTGGCGGCCCGCTCACGGACAGCTTCCGCTGAGGGAGGCCTTCCTGTCTCCCACGCAAGAGGAAGGACCGGCAGCCAAAGGGGGGTCCGGGGGCCATGGGCAGGAACATCAGCGGACAGAAATGCCTTCTCCCCGCCGGCCTGGACACCCCGTGGGGCAGGGCAGCCCCGGGGGGATAAATATTTAATCACTACTTCGTGGCTGCTGCATTTTCAAGTTAATGTCTCCCGACAGATGCCGCGGGTCCTTTCCCAAAGGGCCGCAGCGGGAAGAACACGAAATCGGGCGCCGGGCTTTGTCCGGCAGCACAAGCTCCTCGCCGCCACCTCGAACGAGCAGGTAGAAATGTTTGGGCGTCCGGTTTCATTCTTGCCTCTACCGCGGCACTGCTCTGGGGGACCAGCTGGGTTCCTGGTCTATCCCGAACCCGTGTTTCCATGCTGGGACCCACGTCCCCGTTACCACGACCCCTGAGACATCGAGCCATTTGGTGATTCACAAGATCCGTCCGGTGGGAGTTCCCAGTGGCCGCAGATCGGAATGGACAAATGCTGTTGCCACGAGCTGTAGCCACCTGGAGCCAGGCTTCCAGAGTCGGTCCCCCGGGACACGCTTTGTAGAACACTGGCCTATTTCCTGTGAATGAAAGACGCAGGGGGCGCCTGGGTGGCTCAGTGAGTTAAAGCCTCTGCCTTCAGCTCAGGTCATGATCCCAGAGTCCTGGGATCGAGCCCCGCGTCTGGCTCTCTGCTCCGCAGGGAACCTGCTTCCTCCCCTCTCTCTCTGCCTGCTTCTCTGCCTCCTTGTGATCTCTCTCTCTCTGTCAAATAAATAAATAAATAAATCTTTAAAAAAAAAAAAAAAAAAAAAAAAAAGAAAGACGCAGACCACATGGCCAAATGTGTGCTCTGGATGACTGAAGGGGATCCGGAGAGGACCCACAGGCCTGGCTTCCACACTCATGATAATGTGGCTGTGAACAAACCGTTCATCGCTCTGAGACTCAGTTTCCCCATCTGTGAAATAGGGATGTTGCTACTTCTCCAGGTGCAGTAGGCTGGATTGTTAATCCCATCTTCCCTCACCTGTAAAGGATGTTATACCTACCCTCTGCCTTGTGATTCAGCAGTGTTCTCCCAGGGAAGGGGAGGTTACGTGTCCCAGGCCACTGATGGGCGAGGACGTGGGACTTGTCTGCCAGTGAGTCATGGGCAGGAAGGTCAGCGTGCCAGCTTTGGGAGGAGGCTTCAGTGGTTCTCCTGTGTTCCCTACAGAAGCCCCACCAGGGACAAACTTGCTCTAATGAGTGGCTGTCCTTCAGCGGCAGCCCCAGAGTGACCCATACGGCTCACCGAACTTCAGCCTGCAGCTTGGGACCAAGCCTCCCAGCCAACGCAGCCAAGCCTACGGCATATCAGTTGAGGCACTGTTGACCTAGAGAGCCGTGAGAGTGAAAAACCATACTTGTTCCGGAAACCACGGAGTTTGGGATGGCCTGTTACCCAGCCCTACCGGAATTGCTGACTAGTATACCAGGCCCCTCACTTTTGCAAGGTTCTCCCAAAACAATCATTATGAAAATGCTTTATGAACTGCTTTTTAGAAAAAGTGCTCATCTGGAGTGAACTCTTTAAGGCAGAAACTTCTGTTACCTAGCAGAGATTCTAGCACAAAACAGTAGCTCAATAAAAACAGTATTAATTGAACTCAAAGATGAATGGAGGGAAAGAGGGAGGGAGGGAGAGAGGGATGGAAGGAGGGAGGGATGACTTCTCAGTTGGATGGAATAAAATATGTGTGTATTAACCTTGGAACTTCTACTACAGACAATTTTCTCTTAGAATTAAGTCACTCATTTTTGTTAAACATAAATGCCCCTGGGACGCCTGGGTGGCTCAGTTGGTTAAGCGGCTGCCTTCAGCTCAGGTCATGATCCCAGTGTCCTGGGATCGAGTCCCGCGTCGGGCCCTCTGCTCAGCAGGGAGCCTGCTTCTCCCTCTGCCTCTGCCTGCCTCTCTGTCTGCCTGTGCTCTCTCTCTCTCTCTGACAAATAAATAAATAAAATCTTTAAAAAAAAACAAAAACAAACAAAAAAAAACACATAAATGCCCCTGAGAAAGATAGATCTATATCGTGACACTTTAACCTGAGGATGTTCAATGCCGGGTACTTGGAGTGATTACAGAGATCGTAGATAATCAGAGGTGAACAGCGAGGATCTAAACGACAGACCCCCATGTTGGCTCATGGCCTGTTCGTGTAGAGCCTTTGGCAAAGGCTTTGGGAGTTCTGCTAAAACCAGCATTCTGCCCCAAGCATGGTGTGTTTCATAAAGGGCGTGCACACAGACACAAACCCAATGCGCACCCGAGTCCAGTCCTGTGCACATTTGCATATGCTACCGCTGTGTGTCCACCTGTCTGTCTGTCTTCTGTGTCAATGCGGAGAGACACATTTGTTGGAACAGCCGAGTAACTGGTACAGTTTCCCCCGGACGCTCTGCTCTGGGTGGTTAAATGCAGAGCTTTGAGGGAATTATTTGAATTGTTCTGAATCTAAGTACAAAATGTGTGCTTCAATGAAGCATTGCCCAGAAACGTGGGCCAGAGCCTTTGTTTGCAATGGCGGTGGTGGGACTTCGGGCAAAATATAAAATAAGGGAGTTGGGCTAGATGAACTCCAAATTCCCTGAAATTTAACTCTTTTCTGTAGCTTAAAATGGGAAAAAGAAGTGGGTCTCCCTGGATTGTGTGGTGATGGCAGCCGGCTGGTGCACGCCCGGCCCCGCCCGGAGTACAAGGTCCCTTGAAGGAGGCCCCTGGAGATTTTCAGTTTCCTAATCGGCCCAGGGATGACTGCCCTGTTCCCCTCATGCCCCCATCCCACCGCCCCAGTGCCTGGGAAAGGGGTTAAAATGGCTTATTCAAGCATATTTGCTAGGAAACCTGCAATTCTCAGAGAAAAGGTTGACCATGGCCCACTGCTCGGGTGGTTAAGGGAAATTTGCCTCACGGCGTAAGAACGGAAGGAAGTCACGTGCGGCCATGGTACATTTTGCTTCTGGGGGGTTGGTTTTGTTTCGTCTGCTCGGTTCTACAACGGTCAAAAGTGTCTCTAAACCTGAATGTTTTTCGGAGACACATGCAGTCCCCTGGGCGTGTTTTGCAAACTCTGACCTTCGCCGCATGACAAAGGGTGTCCGGCCAGCCGACCGCACTCACGCTTCTAAGGCAGGCGGGTGGTGCTCGTCTCCTCGTTGGCTAGTGCGATCCAGGGGCCATCCGTCCCCCGGTTGGAGCCGTTGGAGCGGCAAGACCGTTGGAGACCTCCCGGGTGGGGCGAGCTTCCCACCGTGCCTCGCCCCCGCCCAGCAAACTGTGCTCTATTTCTATCTGAGCGTGGACGGTGAAGCCTTTCATTCTACCGGCTCCGTGCTCGCTTGGAGTCACCGCTGCTGGTGGCAAATAGGACAGCACGACCCCAGCCCAGGCCTTGGGTGCACGACGAGGACTGGGGGGATCAACACCGCTGGGCTCTCCGCTGTCCTCGTGTGACCAGTGCCAGCCTCACTGCTCGGGAGGCCCCCACCTAACCCGTGAGCGGAGCTGTGCCCGCGGGGGCTACTGGATCCACCTGCCTGCCCATGACTTTCTGAATTCCGGAGCACCTTCAGCCCTGGTCTGGGTTGGGGGTCCACACGTCGACGTTGGATTTTCAGGGTGCCGGAGCGTGTGGCCCAGCAGGGTCATGAGAGAGGCGACGTCGTGCACCCACACTTCCCGCAGTGACACAAGGTGGGCAGTGAGGCTGAGCCTGTCCAGACCCAGAGTCAGGGGGTGTCTGGGAAGAAGGCCAGGGCCAGCCCCTGGGGACGGGGGTGTCCTGCCGCCGACAGACGGCTTTCCCTCCTCCTTCAGGTGTGTGGCCCACGGCTGGGAGTTCGCCTTCTCGAACCCACTGGACAGTGTGGCTCAGAACACTGGCGAGGGTGGGAGGCGCAGGGCCCTGGAGTCTCAGTGCAGCCCAGGTGCTGGAGGCCTCGTCCAGGCTCGGGGCCCCAGGGTGCTGCGGGAGATGGTGGGTGCGCAGGTGGGGAGGAGGAGGACGTGGGAGTGGACTGCGGGGCTCCTGTGAGTCCCGCCCCCATGTCCCCAGCCTCACCGAGTCCACGCCAGCAAGCAGGAGCCCTTTCTGGCTTTTCTCTGTGTGGCTGTGTTCGCCCTCGGCCACTCACTGCAGAGCACAGAGGACTGTGGCGTGTGCCTGTGACCGAGGCACGGCCACCCAGGGGGAGGCGCAGGGGGCACTGATGACGTGCACCGCATGGGCCGTGCCTCGGTCTCCCTTCATCAGACCTGCTGTTGTCATGTTGAGGGAAGTCTTCTGTGCCGCGGGGCGCAGGCTGCGGGGGTCCCGACGGCTTCACGCTGGGCTCTCTGCTGAGAGCACAGTGGGGGTCTAGGGCTCGGGTCCCAGCCGAGACCCACTAGGCACGTGGCTTTCAGCTGGAAACTGCCTGTGCCTCAGCTCCCCCCACTGTCAACAGGTGATAGGGACAGCGTCCACCCCCAGGTCATTTGCGGGATGGAGTGATTCAGACTCAAGGTGCTGGAAAGATCCTGGGTCTCAGAATTCTCAGTAGGTGCGGCTGCCCCCCCCGGCCCCCCGCCCCCCGACAGAGTACTGACCCTCTCTCTCCTCTCTGTCCGGGGTTCTTCCACCAGGCCCTCGGCAGACGCCTCACAGACCAGGCTCTCTGTGCTGTCCGCACGGCACACCAGCCCCTGCCTGGGCCCTGGCCTGCAGACCCAAGTCCGGCCGGCCCGCTGGGTGTGGACGCCTAGCTCGCGCCTAGCTCAGAGTGAAGGGTCTGCCCTAGGTGCCTCGCCACCACCGCCCTGGAGACAGACGGGGAAGAGCTGACAGGCTCGCTTAGGTACCCAGACACGGAAGGCAAGCACAGCCTCCCTCTCCTGACCGGCCTATCAGACTTTTTTCTTCTCAGGAAGAAACCCAAAATCTATACTCTCGGGTCTTGAGGAAGGCGCGACCCTCTCTAAGCCAGGCCCCTGCGTCTGGAGGGAGCCCCATGCGGTCAGACCGAGCAGACGGGGCGGTCGGGGCAAGTGTAGGAAGGTGAGCGCGTCTCCACGCTGTGCGCCTGCCCAGCCCACGGGGGTTACTGTCCGTCCCGCAGAGCGGCTCTGTAGGAAGGCCGCGGCGTCCAGGTGCCAGTGCTCGGGCAGAACGTGCTTGTCGTCTGCAGTTCGCAGATGCTTTCCCTCATGAGCTTGTGGGTCGAGGGGACCCCAGTGCACACACGACAGGAGGCTGACAATGTGTACGGCAAACACGTCTAATAGTCAAAAGGCTAATATCTTAGCAGGAAACCTTAGAACGGGTTCAAGCCAAGAACTTCAGACCTGGAGCGCTCGGTGAGTATTTCCCCCAGCCTGGGCTTGGGTCACTTTGGGCCGATCCCGGGTTCGGTCAGCTTGTTCCCGGCGAACTCGGGCCCTCTGACTCGCTTTGCCGTAACCGACAAGGAGCTCACAAGGAAAGAGTTTCACCGCCAAGCCGGGCTCCCCCTTTGCCGGCGTGTCCCTCTGCAGCTCGGGACCTCAGGGAAGGCGTCCGCCGCGCGTCTCACGAGCCGGTCTCGGTCTTGAGAACAGGCCGGTTCAGCGGAGCAGTGTCTCCCTCCAGGACGTGGCCGTGCAGGTGTGCTCTCTCGGTTCAGGTGGTTAATAAGAAGCGTTTCTTAGGGAAGCAAAAGAAAAATACAGGCTAACAGAACAAATTATAAACACATTTTTATGGATTTTTTATGAGCCCGTAGTACTGCCCGTGAGAAGACCGCCGGTGTCGGGCTGGAAGCATCCTCGGACGCGGGGGGAGCAGGCACTGGCGGTCTGGAGGCTTTTCTGGGTCTGCAGCTGGGTGTCTCTGGTGACCCTTCTCTGCGGCCCATCGAGGAGCAGCCACGGAGACGACGCACGGGCTCTCGTGACAGTTTCTCTGAAGTATGCCTCGAGCGTGCCCGGTTTCGGGAAGAAGGGTAGTTTCTGTTCTCAACGTCCCCAAGTCACAGAATGGGAGAGAATCAGACACCTGAGTCTGGAGACTCCTAGGCAGATATTTCAGACACTTGAGAAAACGGGAGGGATTCGGGACCCGGCCCAGTCTGGTAGGCAAGTTGCAAACACTCCAAGACGGTTCAGCAGAATTAGTCTCACGGTCATCAAAGTGTTACTAAAACACAATTTTTCTCTCTAAAATCACCCCATTTCCATCAAAGATAGTAAGGGCCATGGGCAGGCTGCCCCCAAGATGAGCCACTTTGACCTGAAGATCATTCCCAGCTGAGGCAGTCGAGATCTTACGGGCTTGAGAACAACGTTGGCTCCTTCCTTAACTACCTAGAAGAACTCAGTCGAGGGTTTCCCAGAACAGGGTCATCGCCCGCGGCGAATTTATCCGGGGGACCGTCTGTACTGCGGGGCAAGCGCCTCCGCGAACACCTGCTCTCCCTACCGTCCTGCCGACGGCCTTCCTTCCCTCCGGAGTCCCCGCCGCGGCCCCCGGCTCCCCAGTTCATCAGGACGCACGTGCCTCACTTTGCCCGACTGGCCCTGAACGCCCGTGTCTGGGGGGTTCCCGTACTTATGCTATCACGTTTGATTTTCTCCTGTGAATCTGTCTCATGGCAACTTGATTCTTAGTCCCGTTAGGAGGACCTTGAAGGGGACAGGAATTCCTGTCCCTGAACAACAAGATGAACTTGTTCATAAAACAAGTGCAGTTTCACTAGACTTGTCCTGATTATTTACGTAACCACAGCGAGAATGGCGGTTGGCTGTAAAGGTTTTCCAGAAGCTGCTTTGCTGGAACGTCTCATAAGGGCTTTCAGGTCAAGCTTCTAAGAGCCTCTGAAGGCTGAGAACCAAGCCCAATACTTGCCCTTGGAGACTGGGGGTTCCTCTCTCCCGGTCCCAAGAGTATCCTGAGGTGCCTGAGCCTGCCAGCAAGTGACCTCCGACCCCACCTGGCGAGGCTCCAGGAGCCCCACGAGCAAGGTGCCGAGACGGGGTTTCCAGGAGGCTTCATTGGCGCCAAACGGTCAACCCGGGTCCCTGGAAGCTGTCCGGTCACATCTCTGTGTGTGTCTCTCCCAGACACGACATTCCCCTCAGAGCCTGTGATATGACCAGTGTTTCCAGGGGTGTCCCGTTACCAGGAGAACAGATTCTTCCTGAACTTACGCTAACAATTATCATTGCCGTGAAAGGAGATCTCGCCGGAGTTTCTGAATTCCGGAGGGTTCGGCTTAAGAAGGTAAATGTTTCCATTTGTTTACAAAGGAATGTTTTGTCAAATTTCTGTAAGTCATAGATCTCCTAAGGGAACGTTTCCTTGAATCCGGAAAAGCAAACATGAGCGAACCAGCCATGCTTTGAATACTAGTGATGAGAAACGGTCACGTCCTCCTCAGTGCTCTCAGTCCCGTGTCACTAATTCTTGTTCTGATCGAATGCAGTTTCCTACTCATTCTAGAAATTCTTAGTTCATTTAGTTTTATGATCTTAAGGCTATCAGAAACCCATGCGTGTCAAAAGTCTGTTCTCCTAGTCCCCTTTGAGCCGAAACACATTTGCAAGAGCGTCAGGATAAACCAGTCCCTACAAGTGACCAGCCTCGAAGATGGGCACCGTTCAAAATCTGAGGGGCGCTCCTCACAAAGCAGGCGATGGGGGACTCGGATGATTTCTGTGACACACAGCACTTCAGTATTAGAATTACGTGTGATGGCGCTGTCTCAGAATATGCCAGAACTTGAGGAATTTTCATATGGGTCTCTGGAGCCGTCAGAAGAGCGCGCACCCCTACGACAGAACCCAAGGAGGCTTGTCATCACTTACGTGACGCTTTCCCAGTAACTTGACATAACAAATAAGCCTAATTCGTTGAAAACACTCCACTTAGAATTTAAATTTTAGGAATTAAAATAATACATATCAGAAGGTTTGAAGCACACGCCTCTATGGGATTACGGGTTGTCGCAAACTTAACGTTCGCCTCTCTGTTAACCGAGATGACAGTAAGAGAATCTGGAGGCAACGACAGTAGGTTACCTGGTAGTTAGCAAACTTGGCTCTTTTACACCTCAAGCAAATTCAACTTTCTTAAGTAACCGAAGATCTGATAAAGACAAAACATACAGACCTTGTGTTTCTAGGTAGATTACAGTTCAGACAAAGGAAAAACATTTTCTGATCATTTCTTATTAAGAGTAGACCAATGATCTGAGAAAACTGTCATTTTAGCAGAGAGAAAAACCAGATTCTAATCTTATCCAGAGTCCCCTTAATATTAAAGCTCATCATTCCAATTTTAATCAGTCCCGACCACGCATCAAATCCTCTTCCAAAGACTCTTTTCTCACAAACTTTCTACAAGTGTTTTACATTTAGATTTTTGTCCCAAGCTTTCCCTCTGTAAACGAGCAGCCTCATTTTGGGGCAAAATTATTTTCTTTTCCCTCCACAAAAATGCATTCCCATTCCTCATACCCTCTCCCCTTTTATTTTAACCCAAAACACTATGTCACTTTCCCGCCATACAGTTGTTCCCTTACTATCTCCAATAGTCTTATTTATATTAATTAGAATTGTTAGGTCTCAGTAACCTTAATTTTTAGTGAAAACTGAGTAGTAAGCAATTTTGAACTGTTACACTGAAGTTTGTTAGAATAGCGAATTTATGAATATATTTCATAATTTTTAAAAACTACACTTCTTCGTAATATAATCTCTCAATAGAGCACAAAGCATGCTTATTAACAGGCCCAGATATCTTTAATTTCTCTGGAATAAGAAATCAAAGGGGATTAAACCTGTGTTTCATAATGAATGAACCTGTGTTCAGTACTCTGTCTTATTTGGGAATGATCTAGATATTTAATGACTATCCATTACATAATTCGTTTTGCAAAACCTTAAGGTTTCAAGTTACTGAAAAAAAAGGTTGGGGACGCTATTTAAGTAGACACAAATATTGTTGAAAAATTCCTAAACTTTTATCTCACTTAGATCTTTTCGGTTCAGTTGCTCTTAGTCATTATGTCTGGATGAGTCAGGAAAGTGCCAGGAGGCGCGACTCCGGTGGTCCTGCCTCTCTTGCGGACAAACCCTGTAACGGAGCTAATCTGACTTTACTAAATGTGGGTAGAATGAAAGTATCTGTTTTCATGCTGACAATCCTAAAAACATACCTGTCTTAATCAAACCAAAAACTTCGATTAGCTTTACTTCGTAAGGATCCATCCCAGACCACGTGAGCTCGGAACTTATTTGGGTCGGTTCTCTTCTGTTTCTGAGAATTCGGACAAATGCTTGATTTCCTTTAAGCCAATTAAATAGAGCCCCTTTATGAATTAATTTTGGCAATACCATCCAGAGTTTGAAAATACCACATATCCACAGCACATCCAAACAGACACAAACAAAATTATTGTTTTAAAACACTATGAAAGAGGGCGCCTGGGTGGCTCAGTGGGTTAAGCCTCTGCCTCCGGCTCAGGTCACGATCTCAGGGTCCTGGGATCGAGCCCCGCATCGGGCTCTCTGCTCAGCGGGGAGCCTGCTTCCCCCCTCTCTCTGCCTGCCTCTCTGCCTGCTTGTGATCTCTCTCTTTCTGTCAAGTAAATAAATAAACTCTTAAAAGAAAAAAAAACCACTATGAAAGGTTATGTTGACACAGAACTCACTAGTTTGTAAAAGGAGATCGGGGCCGAACTCGTTTCCTGGCAGAGGGAGTTGAGTTCACCGGCTCAGAAGGTTAAAGCTTCTCTTCTACTCATATTTTCGGAGAAGACACTCCAGGTTCGTGTTTACTCTTGCTAAGTCATCTCGTGGACGCTGTGGGCTTGATTTGGGGCAAGGACACTTTATAGACATCTGCATTTTTAAATGGCCTCTTTTCTTTTTCCTCTTCTGTCTGAGGGACTGGGAGTGCAGTAGATGAGAGTTCCCAGACGTTACAAGACTTCGGAGATGAACGGGAGGTTCGGGGATGGCCAGAAGGACAGACAGAAGGAATCTGGATTGTTTCCGGGTTCACAGAGGTCTGTTAGACGGGGACAGCTGCTTTCAGTCCCTTGAGGAAGGGCCCTGGGACCTTGGGGGACCACCTGGAGCTGCTTCTCCCTCGAGTCCTGATTTTAACTCAGGGGAGAGGGCCTTAGAGCACTCGGGTGGGCTCTGCACATAGCTCTGCCGCGTGGCCTCCTGTGGCAGCGGCGGGGCTGGATTCCAGTCCTCACCCCCGTGGGTCATTTAAGGGACTCGGAGAAGGCGGAGCATGGGAAGGACCGGTCCAGGAGCTGACGACCTCGAGCACATCTTCATCAGGATTGCGGGACATGTGGCCGCAGCCGCCTGCGCTCACAGCACTGCGCCAGCGCTCTCCGGGGAGCTGCTGGACAGCCATCGGACCAGGCGTCCGCACGCTGCTTTGCTTTACCAGCGGGCTCTCCGGAGCGGCGTGTCCAGGCGCACTAATTAGGTCTCTCAAAGGATCCTCCTCGAGGACATCCACGTGCCACAATCACCTTCGGGAGAATTTTGCCTTTAGTGAGAAACTTGCAAGTGTATGCTCGGTGTGTACTGAGCACGACCGCGTGGGCGTGGGGGCTGGGGTCCTCCCGAGGGGCTCCACCGCAGATCTCTGTGCTGACCAGAGCCACCTCGCCCCTCCCAGGGTCATCCGGGGGCAGTGGAAGGCATCTTGTGTCTTGGTTTCCTCTCCGTGCAGGCAGGCTCAGTGGAAAGTGCTGGGAGCGCCAGGGGCCAGCTCTGGGCTCGCTCACCTTGCGGACAGCGGCAGGATGCAGACCTGGGCTCTCCAACGGGAGCGGCGCGCGACCCTTGCCTTCGGATTTGCTCGGCGTCTCATCGATGTGGCTGTAGCAGCAGGATTTCAAACTGGCAGAAGAATTTTTAATTCCTGGGATGAAGATTCGTCCCCCCAATGGAACCGAGATGGATGCTTTCCACAGAATGGCCCCCCGAGAAGGTGGTGTCTCTTCTGGCGTCCCTTCGTGGTCGCCAAATGATGGACTGAACAAGAAAGCCAGCCTCCCGGCGGGTGCGAGGGCTCAGAGACAGGACTTGAGATTGGTGCGTGGAGCTGCCGGGGCTTGTCCGCGCGGGACCCTGCAGCAGGGGCAGGTCTGCGGGCCTGTGGGTGGCTCCCAAGCAACACGCGTGCGTCCCGAGGTGCAGCAGGACGGTTTCCTGATCTCCAGGAGGCACGCAGAGGACCGTGAATGAGCTCCGCACGTTACACGTGTCTGTCGTGGCTGCTCGTTGGAGAGGAGGGTCTGCACACCTCTCTCCGTGCGAACGGCTCTCCGGTGCATCCTGCTCAGGGTTTCTCCCTGCGGTCACGTGAAGGGTCCCGGGGGCTGGCGTGGGTCACGTGATGCAGTGTCTGTGCAGAAACGTATCGGAGTGCCAGGCTGGGCCATACGTGGCCCCACTGTTCATGGGCCTGGGGCCGGGGCACAGGGGAGCAGGCCTGCCGGCACCCCGGGAGCTCAGAGCTCAGGGAGAGAAAATGCAGCGCGCCCACTCGGCCATGTCTCCACCGCAGGCAGAAATCCGAATTAGAGACGGGGGATGGGTAGATGTGCGCCCTGGGCTTAGAGGCTTCTAGGATTCGGCTGGTTTCCTGGACAAAAGAACTGGAGGTGGGTTTCTGTGAAATCATCACCAAAGGCACGTGAGCTGCACAGCGATGGGTCCACATGGCCGGGCCTCGTGAGCCTCTCCAGGGGTCACTGTGGCGGCGCTCAGCAGCCCCTCGTCCAGGCCTGTGCGGGGGCTCTGGGGAGTGGGGGGTGAACCCCCGTGGACTGGCTGCTCCTCCCGTGTGGGGCTGAAACGCACTCCTTCCCCGCCACCCCCGCCCGAGCTCCCAGACTCTTGCCCGCAACGGCGGCCTTCTGGACTCCCGGCTCCTACCTCTGCCGCACTGAGCCTGGCCTGTCGCCGAGCCTGTGCCGGCTGCCGACGGGGCTGGGGCCAGGGTTAGGGGCGAGGTGCTCCCTGGGCTGAGCGCCCAGCGCTCGGCGAGTGGCCGACCCCTCGGTGTCCTCGGAGGGCTCAGGGTGGCCCGGGGGCCAAGGGGGAGCCGGATCTGGCGGAAGATGACGGCTCCTCCTTTACCTGTTTATTTTTCGGTTTACTTAGTGATAACTGATGGACGGACATCACGCACGGGCCCCGTGCGCCTCTCAATGTGCTGAGATAAAGACAAACACCAGTGACTCCATCACCACGGGGGGGAGGGCGCTGCTGAACCTCCCACACCCGCCAGAAAGTCCTGTGTTCTTGTGTGTGCGTGTGCGTTCTTGTTGTGTTCTTGTACATGTGTTTCTTGTTCTTGTGCATGTGCACGCGTGTTCTTGTGTGGGTTCTTGTACGTGCATGTTCTTGTGCGTGTGCAGTTTTGTGTGTGTGTATTCTTGTGCACGTGCATGTTTGTGGTTTGTGTGTGTGTGTTCTTGTGTGTTCATGCATGTTCTTGTGTGTGTTCTTGTGCATGTGTGTTCTTGTGCGTACGTGCATCAAGAACACGGAACACGAGCGGTGCTGTATGTGAGGTGCACGTGGCCTCGCTAATGGCAGAACAGCACCAGCAGATAGCTAGAGCATCCTCCTCCTGCACCCACCCCTGCCCCGGCCACACGGAGCCGCCGTGACTGTCCTTCCAAAGCCCACGGAATGAGAGGGGCTCTCCGAGGTTCCAGGTTCTCAGGCTCCGGCACGGCTTCAGCTGGCCCCCGTGGAGCCCGTGAAAGGTCAGTGGGGGTGAAGGTCAGTGGCCACACGTACTCTTGAAACGCTTCACGGACATCTCCGGGTGCGTTTTCTGTATCCGCTGCCGCCCAGTTGAGCGTGGGCCTCACAAGATCAGGCCTCCCCCTGCACAGGTTTTCTCTGTAAAACTGCACTGTGGTTCGTCACATCCCATCGAGTTCGGTTAATAAAACACGCCATCGGGGACCCACCCGGAAAGACATGCTAGAGACGAGCACTTTCACGAGTCGTTTCTGTGTGTGTGGTTGCAGGCCTGAGGTGTGGCACGAGGAGGGTAGCGTGAAGGGGAGGAGCCTCTCGTGTTGGTGCCGCCCTCTCGTATCCATTCATCAGGCACGGATCCCTCAACTGTGCCCCGAATTCCGCTCAACACCCGGTTTCACACGTTTCCGAATAGCGCAGAAAATCACACAGGCTCTTGCTGGGAGGGTGTCAGCGTGCTCATCAGTGAGGTCGGTATTTATAAATAAGACCGTGAACGCCCGGAAAATGCTTGGCTCGATGCCTGCCTTCTGATAAGAATTCAAACGTTAGCTTCAGCGATCTGTGGTTAATGCTGAAGCTGGTTTACTCCTAATCTTTTTAAACTTTTTATTGCTTTTCACGCCTGTTGTTTTTAGTCCAGCACAAGGTTGGCTTGGTGGGTCCCCTTCCTGCACCCTCTCTCTGCAGTGCCCTGCGGTCAGGAGAGTGGGCGGGCGATTCCGGCTCTGCCAGTGGGGCGGAGTGCACGGGCCACTGTGGCCTTCAGAGCCTCTGCCCTCACTCTGAGGGTCGCCGCCCCTCTGGAGAGACCTGAGCCTGCCTGGGGTCCAGAGCCCAGCATACCAGCAGCCTGAGGCAGAGCTGTCCAGTGGACTCGCCGTGAGGAAGGAAGGGCGATTCCTGTAAACTGCGAAGATTTGGGGCTTGTGCGTTACACGGCCAAAACACTGACTAATATACCCGGTAACGCATATCGACTTCATTCAAAATTCAAAGGTACAGAAGTGTTTATAGTGACCCAGCCTCAGCTTCCCAGTGCTCCTGTCCCAGGACAACGAGAATTATGATGATGACAGTTCTCCGTGGTCGTACAGCCGTCTCTCATTCTAGAGGGAGGCGTAAGAAGTAGCAGCAGGACTGTGGTCTCTGCAAGGTGGTGTAAATCAGACAGTAAGAGATCAAGAGCGGATGGTGGTTCAATATGTGTTCTCTGGGAACTCCCCCGCCCCACAGCCGCCCGCTCTCTCTACCTGCAGGAAGACAAGGAAGGAAAGAGGAAGCATGGAGAGACGGGGGGAAAGCGGTGGGAGGAGTGGAGGAGAAGCAGCAATTAGGGAGTGAGATTGATGGGGCGTGTGCTTTGAGACGCTTCAAATGTGAATTTCAGGTTATTTTTTTATGCGATAATCATAGCCGCCAACTAGCTAAATGCTAAGCAGCTCACCTTCTGACAGATGAAGTGCCGCCCTGCGCTCAGCGTGCACTGGGTAGCTCGGAGCCGTCAGCCCCCAGTGCTGTGAGCGGCTCAGGGACGGTGGGAGGCGGCTGCCGGCGCCGTCTCCCGGCTCTGCCACGTAGCTCCGCACTTTGTCGCTGTGAGCCGCCGCTCATTCTGCCCCCGTCCCCACCCCTCCTGTGCGCCCATCTTCGGGTCTTGCGTGTTTACGGATCGAGAAATCATTTCTGCGATGGTCGCGGAGGACTGACACCAGCTGTTTCCCCCCATGCCCCAGAAGACACTGACGCGTCGTGTGAAGATAAAATCTTCAGAGGCGGGAGGAGAAGGGAGATACACACGGGCAGGCGGCATTTCTCCGCTTGCAGTAAGGCTCCTCGCAGAGTGTGGGGGGGTGAGGATCAACGACGCCCTTCTGTGCCGATGGCACCCTGGGTGTCCCCTTCCTCCGGCCACGTGTCCTCAGACTCGGCTGCCAAACTTCACTGCTCCCCGCCCCCCATTGCACCCCGACGCCTCACGGTGCAGCTCGCCGAGGGAGGCGGAGCTCGCCGGCTTGACCTGAGCTCCGTGATGACGCCTCCACGTCAGTGTTCACAGAAACCAGAACAAGTAGCCCCTTCGTATCCCCTGGTCCCCGGAACTCCGCTCACTGACCCCTGCATGTCCTCTCACCTGGTGGATGAGATCACGATAAAAAACACGGAAGAGGATAAAAACATCTTCCCGCAGCCAGCGGCACATTCTCATTATGGAAGGAAGTGGTTTTATCTTCACAGGTTATTGGGGTAACGTGAGTCTTCCAGGGTCTGCATGGCCGATGATGTCATGGCATCAAGGATGTGACATCAGAGCCTGAACAACAAAGGCGGTATATTGGACACTTGGATGTCCTGGGGGTGGGGCCCGCCCTTCTACTTTCTGTCTCTGAATTGGCCTATCTAGGTGCCTCATACGAGTGGGTCATCCAGTACTTACTAATTTATCTTTGTATCTGCCTTATGTCACTTAGCATAATGTCCTCAAGTGCCATCCACCGTGAGGCATGTTATCTTAGTTTGAGCTTCTATAATGAAACACCGTAACAGGACAACTTACCTGACATAAATTTGTTTTTCACAGTCCTAGAGGCTGGAAGTACAAGGACAAGATGCAGCCAATTTGGTTCCTGGTGAGCTCACTCCCTGGCTGGCTGCCGGCCGTCTTCCTGCTGCGTCCTCACGCCGTCAAGAAAGTTATCCCTCTGGGGTCTCTTTGAGGATGACCTCTCCAGTAAATGGGGCTTGGTCAGTTAGATCACAAAATAGTTCAAGTCTAAGTACGTCAGAGATCTGACTGTGGGAAATGAAACAGAGAAGTATTTTAAAGAAGATACAGGATTCACCGTGGCTACTGGTGCACAGACACAACCTTCTAACACAAAGCACTCGCAAAGCAAATCCACGCGTTTCTTTTCATGGTCGGGACAAATGAGACGAAAATGTACCCGGTGAAGAAACGCAGGAGAAACAAAGTAGTTATTATTCAGAGACATGATTATCAATATAGAAACCCCGAGAAGCAACAAACAATCAACTGCTAAAGTCATGGGCAGAGTCAGGTGCACTGCAACATGGTAAAAATGTAGTTTGAAAATATACTTTGAAAAACACAGAATAGGGGCAGCGATGAGAAATAAGGCCATTGGGTAAAAACTGGACAAAACCTGTGACAGGCTTTTCTGTAGAAAATATAAAACTGAGCTGAAGCGCTTCATAAGAGAGGAAGTGCACAGAGCAGTGTGCCCGTCTGTGGCTGGGAGACAGGACGGTGTAGAGATGCCAAATTTCCCCAAATCGACCTAGACTCAGTGTGGTCCGAACAAAATGCTGGGAGGCCTAGCTGTGGAAACTGACTGGCTGACTTGTTAGAAGGGCAGAGATTCAGAAAAGCCAAGCCCACCTCTAGCAAAGACCGACCAGGATGGGGAGATCTGCTCCCCAGAGGTCAGTTGGGTCATCTTTCTACTGTTGCTCGATAAATGTGACACATTCAATAGTTGTCGCTAAGAAAGTAAGAAAGCCATCCACACAGCAGAGAAACACGTAGACATGATAAAACATTAATATCTGAAATGCACTTAGAAAGGTCCTACAGATGAATAACAAAATGAGAAGCCAGGAGGAAAATGGGTGAAAGACATGAACAGGCGTGTCCCAAAAACATGAGCGGTGCTCACCCAGACAAGGCACCCGAGCAGCAGGGCTCAGGCAGTAGACAGGGGAGCAGGTCAGTCCCTCCCTGGGCATCCTCTATGCCTGGAGCCCCATGGCTGCCTTTTCCCGGGGTCGTGTTTGTCAGCTTGGCTGTAAGGTTCCAGGTGGGAGCAGAGCTGGCTGGTCTGGCCCCCTCGAGTGGAAGCAGGCTTTGGCAAGGCCCACCAATGGGACTTTTGACCCAGGTATAACCTGGAGCTTCATCCCCAGGAGCCCCGGAATCTCAAGGTTGTCTGACTTGTCTTCCCTCCTTTTGTGGAAAGTTAGAGAGATGCTCCCATCGATGTCCGAAATCAGCAGCCCCTGTGATGGGCCGAACCGTGTTCCCCTAAATGTGTGTATCAGAGTCCTAACCACGAGGACCTCAGATTGTGGCTGTACTGGAGGCTCTTCACAGAGGTGATTAAGGTAAAATGATGTCATTCAGCTGGGCTGACCCGGTGTGACCGGTGTCCTTGTAAGAAAAGGAGGTCAGGGCACAGACACACACAGAGGGGACATCACTGAGGACACGGCGAGAGGATGGCCATTTAGACACCCAGCAGAGGGGCCATGGAAGAACCAGTGTCATCCGTGCCTGGATCTGACCTCCAGCCTCCAGGATGGGGGACGGTAAATGTCAGCAGTGGAAGCTGCGTGGTCTACGGGACGGGGTTACGACAGCATCCCCCGCCCCGGGGTAATCCACTGAGCACCTGGTGTCCACGAAGCTTTCCAACATGTGTTTCAGAGCCTCTAACGTGCCGCACCGAAGGCCCCTTGAGGGAAGCGCGCAACAAAGGGGGCGAGCGGGAGGAGTGGGTGAAGAACAGGATTCTTTCCCCTTCCCGCCCCTCGGCTGCTTCCCTTCCAACCGTTGCGTCTTTAGATAAGACAGCAAGCTTGGGTCTTGGGGTTGAGTGGCAAGGGGAGGGGACCGTGAACGTGCTTTTGGGAAGCGGGAGCATCCCGGCTCCAGGAAGAAGGGGAACCCGGTCAGGGAAGGTCGCCCCTGAAAGGGAAGCCAGATTCTCAAGAGAAACCATCTGTAAAGGAACCCATCTGAGCGATAGGAGGTTAATGCAAAGATAATTGGCTCAAAGTGCTTCCAGAGTCTGACTAAGAACCCAGAGCATATCCTCAGGCCGATCTGCAACTTAGTGAAGAAAGCCAGCCCCGCCTGTGAGAGTACAGGACGGTGGCAGCACTGCTGTGCCAACAGCAGCCTGATGGGCCGCGTGTGTTTTTGAAAAGCTCCGTGCTCACGGCTGCAAGACGGCTGTCCAGGGAGCCTGGCTGGTGAGGTGGAGCCCGAGGTGGGCTGGGGGAGCACACCGGCCCGGGGACGGAGGCAAGCCACGCCTGCAGGAGGCTCAAAGGCTCTGGGAGCCCAGCCATCCTGAACTGAGAACTTGATTCGCCGGGAACCCTGATCCTGGGAACAAAACATCTTGGACGGGGGAAACAGAGACGACCTTCACAGCAAACCAGCCTGCAAACGGAACACAGTCGTTCTGATGGCTGTGCCTCCACTGGGTTCGTGGGGGGCGAGGCCCTTCTGCGAGCCTGAACACCCGTCTGCCGGTGAAGATGCCGAACCACCACCTGGGGCATCCCTCGATGCCCACCTGACCGTCGGAGGGAGCAGCTAAGCCCCTGCCGTGCCTCTCACCTCCCAGAAACCCCACGGCAATGAGAACCTTTAATGTAAGTCCTCAAAACCGAGGGCTCTTTTCAAAATAGCAAAACGACAAAGATTGCCCTTACGCTTGTTTGCAAAGCGGGTCAGTACATGATAAAGGACTTCCTTTTCAATCTCCTTTCTTGGCCTTGGTTTTTAAAAAGCAAACAAACAAACAAAACCATGAGCATAAGCTGCAGACTCTTTGCAAGGTCTGGGAGAAAGCGAGGGAGTGAGTCGCCAGCACCACGCCTGGGAGAGGAGGGGCCGGGGCGCCTGCATCCCACAGCTGGCCTCACACCTGGGGGGCATGCCAAGCCAGGCTAGACTTGGGATCCGCACGAGGGCGTCCGCATCTTGGGGTCGTGTGAGCTGCAGGCGTGTTTGCCCTGCCCGAGGAGCAGACAGCAGGTGGTGGGAGCACAGAGCGTGCCAGCCCCGCCAAAACCACCTATCATAGCATCACCGGTTTCAACACACTGTGACAACTTTCTGACGTGTGACTGAAAACGACAGGAGCAGAAGGCTCTGGAATGGTGGCATCGGGCTTTCTGCTTGCAAAGATGCCGGATCATGAGCAGAAAACCTTTCAGTCCACCTCTCTGCAGCCTTAAGGACCGTGACACTAACGTGGCCGCAGTGACCGTCTCCCTCCAGAGGTTGTTGCTCAGCGGCGGGTAGACCCGAGGGTTGTGCCCTTTGGTCCGGCCAAGACAGATTCACTTACTCTGAAAAGATCACTCAAAGCCAGTCTCTCTGTAGGCATCGGCAGGACCTGTTCCTCCGAAGGTGTGAGTGGCTCCCAGATGCGCCGTCCCGCACCGCCCACCCCTCACTCTGTACGTTCTGTAAACACCACACTGGAGCTGGGAGCGGAAGCTGAAGGATTGGGCATACCTGTAGTTTCATGTAACCCTAATTAAAAATCAAATCATTTAAGCTTTCCGTTGGACAAGTTATATTTTAAGAGTTAATAAACACACAAAATATACTGATTCCCAGAATTCTACTGCACTGCAGTCTATGCTTCTAAGCCAGGTCACACCCGTGTGTGTGTACGGGGAAGCCACGTCGTGGGGCTCAGGGCGTGCCAGGGGCTTAGGAGCAGTCAAGGGATGGGCGGCTTCCCCAGGTTAGGGCTGGGTTTGTGATCCTGTGCATGGTCCGGACTTGGGGACGTGCTGGAGAACATGGTCACCGCGCAGACGCTGAAGGGGCTTCAGCTTAACGTCCGTGATATGTCCAAGGTGGAAACAGTGTCAGAGCAGATCACGAATCAGGCCGAAACAGTGACTTTCTTGGGAAAAGAGCACACGACCATGTCATCTGACAGGTCCCATCACCATCCAGCTGGAGCCGGTGGGAGCACCTCATGGGAACATACGGGCCGCATGGGGTTCCTGCCCGAGGGTCCCGCACACGGTATCATTACAGGCAAACTGTGCGCTGCACACTCTTCATCCCAGTAAGCTTTATGATAAACATCTGTGCTCTATATGCACATGTTATTTGGAAAGCTGTAATGCAGTCTCTATCAGCGCACCACTCGCATCGACTGAAAATTCATACCTGATCAGACTCCTCCACCCCAAACACCAGTACCGGCGAAATGCACCCTGATGAGAGAGGGGGCGGGTGACAGAGTAATGCGGCTGTGCCCTAGGCCCTCTGTCCTGAGACCTGTTAGGTCTGTGACCTAGGTGGCGTCCCAGCATTCAGAGTCAGTACATCTGGGGGCCTGGGGGCCTAGGTGCAGGGGTCCCTCAGGAATCCGGTCTGGGAAACACTGGCCCCACCACATCCATCACAGAGCGCTCTCCCTACTGGAGGGCATGTCCCCACTGTCAGGGGCTCATTATGCCATCAGGGCTTCTGGATGGTCAGGTGCCTGCACGACAGGCTTAGCCCCCTGATGCGGAGTGAGTGTATCCAGAGGCCTTCTCCAGGGGCACAGAGCCAGCAGAAGATTATAGATATTGTTAAAGGAGATTTATTTATAGGGATTGGCTCACACAACTGCGGAGACAAACTCCCACCATCTGCCGTCTGCAAGCTGGAGACGGGAGGGGGGTGCAGCCCAGGGTGAGCGGGGGCCTGGGGAGCAGGGGGCCAACGGTATGGACCCCAGCAGGTGGCAGGAGAGGCACCAGCTCAAGCCACAGGGCAGGAAAAGGGGACGGGTCCCCTCCATCGTCCACTCTTCCCAGACCCTCCACACCTTGATGTGGGGCCCCTGACCGCAGCCAGCCAAGTGGACACAAGAATTAGCCACATTAAGCTGCTGTCGTATTCCAAACTGGAGAATAACATTTGGGAGATGTAGAAACGGGGTCTTTGTCCACGGCCAAGTTTCCGTCCGAATTAAGTAAAGGAAGTGATGGCTTTCCCCATCCCCCAGTGATTGTCTTGCTTGGCATTTCTCTGTTTCCCAAACCAGAGGGGAGCGACATGCGCGGTGTGGGGTGAGAGTGGCGTCTCAGAGCCCGCCGGCCACCCCTCTCCAGGCTGAGCTCCTGCCGGTCCCCAAGGGCAGCTCCCCGGGCAGCGTGGTCTGCGCACATCCCCACATCAAAACGTCTGAGTTCTCGGAAAGCACTTTACTAGAATTCTCTTCCAACATTCGCATTCACTCTATGAATGTCAAACTAACAGTCAAACGTGCATCAAGATATTTTAAAAAATAATGACCTGAGAGAGAAGCAGGGTGTGTAGGAATAACGGTTAAATGCGATGTCAAACAAGGTGGGCCATCCCTACACCTGCATGCCCTCTGGAGTTCCGGGGGCCCTCAGGGGTCCCACCAGGCTCTGGGGGCAGGGGGATGGGGTGTGCGGGCAGGCAAACCGTGGCGCCATGGTCAGCAGGTGCCCTGGTGGTGGCCTATTCCCCCCAGAACCTTCTCCGTTCTTCCTCTCCTCCTAGGGGCTCATCCCTCTGAGGCCTCAGACCAGTGTGCCCCAGCCGTGGGGACAGGAGTGTGCTTGCAGGTCCCTGCGGGAGGACAGTTCTGTTCTTCGGTGTAGAAAAGGAAGCAATGTGGCCTCTGTCCTGTTCCAGTGAGGGGACAGTGCCCAGGAGGGAAGGGATGACCCAGGACCGAACCCACTTCCCGCCCTCACCCACGCCTGTCGCAGGTCGCTCAGATGTGTAAAGGGATAGGGGCGATGGCGGGGGGCTGAGGAAGGCCAGAGCGTCCAGGCCATGCCGGAGGCCCCCACTGCCTTCTGCTCTCCTCTTCCTGAGACACCCCTGCCCCGATCCAGGTGAGGGCTTTCCCGGAGCCGCCATCTGCCAGACACGATCGGGAAGGATGGGGAGACGGCTGCAGGTCCCAGAGCTGTAAATCCGGCCTGGACTGGGACACCGGCGGCCGGCTGCCTGGACACGGTGCACCACCTCCTGCCGCAGCTGCATCTGGTTCTGGGCCGCACATGTGTCTGGTGCTGGAGGAGGCTCGGCCCGGGCCTCACGCTGGGATGCCGTCCTCTCTGTCCTGCCACTCAACGCATCCATTCAACGCCTTTCTCTTTTCTCGGCTTTGGGTTTTAAACACTCCTCTCCACACACGCGCCTATAAGCTGCTCTTGGTTTGACGTTGTGGTGGGTCATGTCCCCGCAGGGACAGTGAGTGCGGTCTGCTTCTCTGACTTGGCGGCCCCTCACCGCTCCAGCCCCTAGGCGGGCCACTCCCCTCAGACTGGCATTCGGACTGTTTCCACCCGCTCCTAACGGCGGCTCACCCTGTCCCTCCTCCCTGTACCCTCACCAGACGGTTGCCCGGCTTGTCCACAGCTCCACAACACTCTTGAACCCCACCTGCATCGTCCAGTGGGAGACGAGGAGGCAGGTGAGCCCTTCTGCAGCCGGGCGTGGGCACCTGTCACCCGTGACAAAGAACCCCCAGGCTCTCTTGTCCCTTCCACAAACAGCGACTTCCTTACCGTGAAATTGTGAAACCTCGGCCTGGGGCACTTCTCTTTCAAAAGTGCTCTGCTCTTCTCCACTGAAGGATGACCGGCCTCAAATTTGCCTCAAGAGACAAAAAAGTTCATAGAAAGGAGCAGAGGTAGGAATTCCAGCAAGACAAAATAAATATAGAAATACATTATTTTAAAATAACTTTGGGGGGGTTAAAATCTCTCCACATTCACACACATAACATGTTTTATAAATTTCATAAAATTTATAAATTGTAAAGTCTCTTTACAAATTTAGAATGTGGAAGGATTTTTAAACTATTTCTACAAATCCCAAATCCATAAACGATGAGACCGATAAGCTTGATCACGTGGCAATTTTTAAAACTTCGGCGTATAGCAGAGTAAAGTCAAATAGCAACTGAGGAAAACGTGTGGTTTACATCACGGTCACATGCTAACCCTCGTAAGAGATGAGATCAGAGCTGATCAGAGAGCAGGAGGGAGGGAGGGAGAGAGGAAAGGAAGGAAGGAAGGAAGGAGGAGGAGTCCCAGCAGTTCACAGAAAGACAGACGACAGGTGCGAACAGACGTTCGCAGCGAGGGGGACACGCAGCTCTCACACTCATGAAGGACGCCCCGTTTTATGTGCCGTAAGAAGCAGGATTAGCTCTGGGGGTTGGAGAGGGTGAGGCCGCGGGGGGCTGCTGTGCGTGCGAATCAGTGCAAACCTTTGGAGAACAATTCACAGGATTTCTCGAAATGAGAAATGCATGTTCTTTACACCTAAAACTCCACTTTAGGGATTTCTCGGGGGGGGGGGTCCACTCGTTCAGTGCAGGGTGACGTGAGCCCAGCCGCTTCTCTCTGCAGCAGAGCCCCCGCCGGGGACGGACCGGGGGCCGCGCGCGCCCACCCGTGCGGAGCGCCTGGTGAAACGCCGTCGCGCCCCGCGGCGCCGCAGCTCCCGCGCCTTCTCTGCATTTCTGCGGGTCTTGTTCCCGCCCTTCCTCCGTAGCTGTATTATTCCTCAGTGGCGCTTTTACGGTTGGTATTTAGTGAACAGCTTTGATCGACTCAAAGTAGTTTCTTTCCACTTTTGTCGCTCGAACGATGACGCGCCGCGGGACTTTACCAGATCATCTCGTTCCACTTCCCGAGACCATCCCGGAGTCTTCTTTGGCGCGTCAACGTCCTTTGTTAAGTTGATGCATTTTCCAATGTCGAACCGTCTCACCCCATCTAGTCACGACGCGTTCTTTTGGGTTAGTTCTAGTGGGTTTGAAAATCAGTGAATCCGTCAACTAATGGTTGTGTGTTAATCTCTAGATTTTTTACATCATTCCGCGTCCAGTTAGAGTCAAGGTTCTGTGAGTCTTTCCTTGTAAAAGAAACGACCAGCTTGATTCTCTTCTCCTTTTCTGGCACAAATTATGTGAAATAAGGAATTCTCCGTTCCTTATTAAGTTGAGGAATCGGAAAGAAAGCTCTCCAAGTTACGTATTTTGAATACAAATGACAAGGTACAGAATGGTGGAATACACTACTTTTTTATTGTGACGAGATCCACACCACAATGTTTGCCGTTGTAGCCGTTTCTAAGTGCCTAGTCCAGGGGCATGGGCGGCATTTCCCTTGCTGCGTGGCCATCCCCACGCGGCACCTCCAGGCCGCTTCCATCTTCTGGAACCGACCACTTTGGGTCCCTCACGTAAGCGGAATCACAGTATTTGCTGTTCCGGAACTGGCTTCTTTCAGTCCGAATAATGTCCCCACGCTTCACCCGCCTTGTAGCAGGTGCCACGACTCCCCTCCTTTACAAGGCAGAGAATGTTCATGGTGTGAACGCATCATTCACCCCATGACAGACACCGAGGGGCCCCCGTGCACAGGGATGCTGCCATGAGCATGGCTGGGCCCAGAGGGGCTCCGTCCCTGCTTTCAGCTTCTCGGGCTGCCTTTCGTGTTCCGTGTTTCCTGGATAGAGTGTGTGCCGTCCTCAGATGTCTCCTCGCTTTTCCTTTCCAGCCCACGTGCCCTGGGAGCCACGGGCCACTTTGTCTGTCCCTGGGAGCCTGCCGGAGAGCAGCACCGTGAGCCCTGTGGGGACCCCGTGGCCTCCGTGGCTTCTGGTGGGTGCTGAGCTCACGCCAGTGCTTGGCCTCCTGCAGGGCCGGCTCCACAGACGAGGACAGCATGCACGCCACCGTCTTGATGACAGGCCTTGTCGTCTTGCAGACTGTCACCCCCCCCATCCCCCGCATGGGACCCACCCACTCCTCCATCTCCACCAGCATCTCACCGGTAAGTCTGTCTCTCTGTTCATGTGTGTTGGGTTCTGGGGCCCATGGCTTGGCCTCTGAATCCCCGGGCACCCCCGGTCTGGGACGGAGGCCGAGCAACGGGGCCTCCGTGTGGTTTAATTTAACCCTCTTGGCCGTGCTGAGCTCAGCGGTGTTAGTCCCACGGACACAAGAGAAAATTAAGGCTCAGACTTGGCTTGGCCAGGCTCGCATTCTCTGACAGGTGACCAGGTGGTAACGAAACCCGTGTTCACACGATCCTTCTTTGAAAGAATTCATGAAAATAAATAACGCCCTTAACCTTACCACATCAGAAGCTAGAGTTGTTTAGAAGTAACATCCGCATTTGTAGAGAGGAACCGAGGCTAAAAGAAGAAAACGGGGAGCCTGTGGTGAGATTATGAATTAGTACAAACTTCAGGCTCTCCTAATAACGTGTGCGGACTGGGAAAGAGGGACATTTCCGCACACGTCTCGCTCCAGTCTGGTTAGCTCTAGGTTAGCACCATCGGAGACCTGCAGCCGGGGCTGGAGAGACTGCAGCAAGTGTCTGGGGTCCCTTCCCTCCCGACATCCGACATCCGAGTCTGTGCTGGGCCCTGCAGGTGCGGGGGCCCCCCACATGGCCGAAGTCACCAGGGGCTTATGCGGACAAGCCTGCGGAAGAAGCTGTGCGACACTGGGCTCAGTCCCAGAACGGAGCCCCACATCTGGCTCCCTGCTCAGTGGGGAGCCTGCTTCTGCCTCTCCCCCTGCTGTGCCCCTGCTTGCACTCTCTCTATTTCTTTCTCAAATAAATAAATAAAATCTTAAAAAGAATGCTGAGCGTAAACGTGATGGCATAGGTGGCGAGGGCCCCCCATCACCCACTGTGTACCTGGCCACGGAGACCAGGCAGGCTGGCCGTGACCCACGACGGAACGCGAGCTGGAAAAGCAGGTGCGGAGCCTTCCCTCCTGCCCACCGTCTGGACGTGCGCTCCGTGTTCCCAGCAGCCTCCCGGCCTCCGTCCGCTCCCACGTCCCACCTCCCCCATCCTCCTGCTGATGCGTGCCCCGCCCCCGCCACCACGGCAAGGCAGCCTCCACCCCCACAGACCCGAGCCCCTCCACCCGCGTGCTCATCCACCCGGGGCCCCCCTCGGCTCCTGCCGCGTGTCTTTGCCTGTGAGCTGCTGTTTCCACAGGCAGTGGGGAATGGGTGTTCCAGAGACGAAAGTAGAAGCAAGGTGAGGTCAAGGTCACCCAACGGGGTGCGGGAGCCACTTGGTCGTCCCTGTGCCCTTTTCCCAAAATGCCCGCGCAGAGTCAGAAGCAGCCGTAAGGGAGATGGGGGCCGATGGCGGGACCTCCAGCCTTTAGTGCTGGAGGTTTTCAGAAGCCACAGAGGCTACGAAAGCCTCTTCCCGGTCACATTCCGGGAGGGACCCTTGGCCACGAAGAATGTGCCGCACAGGGCCCTTGGGCTCAGAAACAGGACCGTTTGCCTTTGGGAGCCGGAATTCACACCACCCGTTAGCAGGGCCTGCGGCTGGGATGACCTCGTTCCCCAGAAGCACGTGGCTTCGGACGGGACAGACCACAGACCGGGGCCTTCGCAGGTTGGCCGAGCTGGGCAGAGGGGGACCAGGCCTGCTCCCACCAGGACCCCCATCTCCTCTCCTGACAGCACGCAGCATCCCGCCGGGGGCCCGTGCCCACTGAGGGGAGGTCCGCTGGGCCCCCCTGGGAGGGGCTGCCCCTGGCCATGGAGTTACTGCCCAGCCAGGACCGTGAGGAGCATCTCACTCTCACGGGGTTTCAGTGAGAGCTGGGGAGGGCCAGACCTTGGGGAAGGTGCAGTGACGCAGATGTCTGCCCACGGACTTGTCACCGAGGAGAAACAGAGCCTCTCCCGCTGTCCCTCGCAGGAAGGGGCCTCCTGAGTTCAGCAGGGCTCCTGGCAGGCCCCGCAGTTGTCCGAGCCAAATGGGGCTGTGGGGCGTCCTTGCTCACCTGCCTCTTGGCCTTCAGGAGGCCCCTTCCTGCGAGGGACAGCGAGTTCCCCGGAAGACGGACAAGGACAGGGTTCCAGGCAGGACGACGCAGTCTCCCCGAGCGGCAACACGCACGGGGGGGCCCTCATGGGACGCTGGGTCCCAGGGGCTACGCCTTCTTGCCTGGGTCCTCCTTGGAGGACGGGAGAGCCACGAGGCACTGGGGGAAAGTCCTCCCTGGAGACTAGAGGAGGTTTTCTGAAGTGTGTGTCCTGAGCTCAAACGATCCCTTCTTGCCGCATAATCTCTTTTCCGTTCAAGATAAAGTGAACAAAAGACAAAATAAACACATCACTGTAGAAAGAAAGAATTCTGAGATAAAATACGGTGGAAGCTCAAGTAAAGTACAGTAAGAGGTCAATTAGATATGCATAATACAATCATTTTGTTCATTAAAAATGAAAACAAAACAAAACAAAACTCTAAGAGTCCCCTTGACTAAGTCTAAAAGCCTTAAATCCGCTGGGAAATTGGCTAAGGTGTAACACAAGCCACTTACGTAATTCTACACTTTCTGGGAGTCACGTTAAAAAAAACGTAAAAAAGAACAGAAATTAATTTTAACGGTATGTTTTGTGTCACTCGTGTATCCAAACGCCCTCATGTGAGCATGTGGCTAGGACAAAGCCCGTGACGAGGTCTCACGCCGTGTCGTGACTTTCTGACCCAGCGTGATTTTCACCCTCACTGAGCGTCTCACCTTCCCGGGCTCAGGGGCCACGAGTGGCTGAGGCGTGGCACCAGACCCGCCGGCTCGCCAGCTCGGGCTCAGCACAAAGGGCCGAGGAGGAGCCCGGTCGTGGCGGAGAACGGAAGGCTGTGTAGCCCTGGCCGGAGGCGCGGCAGACGGCGACCGATGAGGGGAGCCCCTGAGAGCCGCCAGGGAAGGGGGCGGTCACCCCTCCACGGGGCGCTTTCTTTCCAGCCTCAGCCTCAGCAGGGACAGCAAGGGGCACTGCCCGCTTCCCACAACTCCAGACCCAGAGGATGATGTGATCCTGGGTTCTCACGGACATTTCTTTCATCAGTAGTGATGCTAAATAGTGGGTTATTTTATTCCTGGTTTGTTTGTTTGTTTTTTAAGATTTTATTTATTCATTTGAGAGAGAGAGACAGAGCGCACAAGAAGGGGGAGGAGAAGCAGAGGGAGAAGCAGGCTCCCCGCTGAGCAGGGGTCCTGACTCGGGGCTCGATCCCGGGACCTGGAGATCATGACCTGAGCTCCCCAGGGGGCCCTTTTTATTCCTGATTTTATGCCTGGAACCAAATTACAGAATTAGAAGACTATCACATCTAATTCCCTTGGAATTAAGATCAGATGGGAGGGAGAGAAGGAGAGAGAGGGAGACCGGGAGGGGGAGAGATGACACAATCCCGAGTCGGAGGCACGGGGCGCATTAACCAGGAGCCCATGTCCACATTCCATATTAGCAGGCGCCTTACTGTCCCGGAGCCCCAGCCCTCCCGGCACCACACCCTGAGCCGCACCTCCGGGGACTTTCCCTCGGCATCTCTCTGCCCCTGGCCCCGCCTGACTTGCTTTGCTCTTAATCAGCTCCCGCAGCCACGGCCGTGGGGAGGATGTGGCCCGGCAGCCGGGGGGAGGAGACGCCCAGGAGCTGAGCTGAGCTGAGCCTCCCCAAGGACCGCGGCCCTGCGGCTCGAGGCTGTGCTCGCCCGCGGGCAGGGCGCTGCGAGCTCGTGGTAGTGACCTCAGAGTGGGGCGGCTGGTTAGGAAGTGCCGCCGTGATGGTCGCTGACTTGTACGGCCCATGTACATTTTAAAAATGCCGCACTTTCTTCCGGCGACCAGAACATGTTTGCAGGCTCCTGATTTGCAATTTTCTTTGAATCATAAAAGGCCCTTGATGCTTTCCACAGAAACTGGGGGCAGTCTGTCTCCACTGGTTTAAGTGACTCGGGAAAGCATCTCCAAAGACTTTTTTTTTTTCAGATTTAGGTATTTATTTTAGAGAGAGCACGTGCGCACCAGGGGAGGGGACAGAGGGAGAGAATCTCAAGCAGACCCCGCCGAACGCAGAGGCTGACCCGGGGCTCGATCTCACGACCCGGAGCCGAAACCAGGAGTCAGATCCTGAACTGAAGGAGCCGTGGAGGTGCCTGACACGACTTTCTTCAAACAAGGCCCCTCTGTGCCTGGGGTCTCGGGCTGTTCTTGAGTGTATTTTTGGGAGTCACTGCTTGGGGACATGTGTGTCGTGTCCCCCTATCAATGGCCTGCCGAGACGCCACTCCCACCAGAGGGAATTAACCACATGCTAGGAAAACCTGTGAGCCATTTTCACAAAATATGTTCCAGAGAGTACAAGCCCCACAAAGTGCTTTAAAAAAGAGGGTGTGTGGTCAGACGCGCTCTTTTTTCAAGATTTGCAACATGCATGTGCGTGGGACAGACTCCCAGGAGCTCCACGCTGAAAGCAAACAAGACCGCAGCGTCTGCCTCCTTCTCTCTAACATGCAGCCTCTCCACGTCGGTGAACAGACAGCCCTGTTCTCTCACAGTCCTTTCGGCTGCCCCGACTACAGGTGTGTTTGAGAGGTGGACAGTTTATGAACCTGCTCAGCCCCGGAATCCACCACAAAGTCTCCCACGGCTGAGTGCCCCTCCTGGGTGAGAGACACCCTGCAGCCCCACGGACACCAAGAGCATCTGAAGAAGATGCCTGTCACCTGACCTTTTAAAAGACTCAACATGGGGTTCAAGTAGAAACAAATAGCGAGGCGATAGACTCCTCTAGCATACTGGTAGCATGTAAGTTACATTAAATTTAATGGCCTAAGTTCCCCTGCTAGAGGGCAGAGATTGTTAGGTGGGTAAAGAACTCAGGCCCTCTGTATGCTGTGCGCAAGAAACACACTTTATTCATTTATTTGTTTTTATAGAAAATGAATTTGTTATTTTATTTTATTTGAATTTAATTTTTTTATTATTATGTTCAGTTAGCCCACGTAGAGTGTACCATTAGTGTTTGGTGATGTGCTCAGTGATTCACCAGTTGCCTCTAACACCCAGTGCTCAATCACATCACGTGCCCTCCTTCATGCCCGTCACCCAGTCACCCCATCCCCGCAACCCCTTCCCTTCTGTAACCCTCAGTTTGTTTCCCAGAGTCCAGAGTCGTTCATGGTTTGTCTCCCTCTCCAGTTTCTTCCCATTCAGTTTTCATTCCTTTCCCCTATGGTCCTCTGTGCTATTCTTTATATTCCTTTTTTTTTTCCTTCAGATTTTATTTATTTATTTATTTGTCAGGGGAGAGAGAGCACAAGCAGGGGGCAGAGTGAGAGGGGGGAGCAGACTCCCTCGCTGAGCAGGGAGCCCAATGCAGGCCTCGATCCCAGGACCCTGGAATCACAACCTGAGCCAAAGGCAGATGTTTCACTGACAGAACCGCCAGGCGTCCCAACAAACACACTTTAAATATAAAGATGCAAATAGGTTAGAAGCAGAGACGGAGGAAAGCCCGCTGTGAGAACAGGGATCACAGGAAGGCTGGAGCGGCAGTCTTGGGAGCCCGGAAGCAGGCGTACCTCATAACCGCTTCCGGACAGATGAGGTACGACTGCCATCTGGAAAAAGGGCTGGACGAATCTGCAAGCACAGCTCTCAGGGACTGCTCGGCGGAGGAAAAGTAAGGACACTGACGCCTGAGCGAGTAGCTCAGGTGACCACCAACCGCATCACCAGCTGACATCGCAAGGCGTCGTAACACTCACGGGTTAGGGCAGACCGCCCTCTGGGCGTCAAGACAAGTCTCAGTAAATTCAAAGGGGCTGAAATCAAGCAGATTGTGTTTTCTGACCACAGCAGAATACAATTAGAAACCAGTAACACGAAGATAGCTGGGAAATCTCCAAATACCTGGAGATCAAGCAGCACACTTCTAAATAACCCATGGATTAAAAATGAATAAATAAATAAAAAGATCGGAAAGACATTAGCTTCCTATTACCCCAAATTAGCACAAATTGGGTGGCTCAAACAGCAGAACTTTATTCTCTCAAAGTCGTGGAGACTGGAAGTCTGTGATCAGTTTTATGGACTGAAACCAGGGTGCTGTGGAATGGTGCTTGACCTTGGGTCCCCAGGAACACCCTCTTGCAGTTCCTGGGGCCCCGGGGTGCGGTGGGTGTGGGCATCCCTTCTGCCCGCCCTCATGTTGCCCTCTGTGCTTGTCACTACCGAAATCCCCTCTGCCTCTCTTGCAAGGGTGCACGTAGCCCATTTGGAAGGTCCAGGATAAAGTCCCCTCACAGGACCCTGAACACAAGTACATCTTTGCCATGTAAGGTGATATTCACAGGTTCTGGGAATGAGGACGTGGACAAATTTTTGAAGCCACCGTTCAACCCACTACACACACAAAGGAAAAGAGAAAATATTTTGAATGATAATGAAAACACAAAATATCAAAACCTTGGGATGCAGCTAAAGTCATAAGTAGAGGGAAAGTCATAGTTATGAATGTTTATATCACAAAAGAAGAGAGGTATGAAGTTGGTGGCTATTAAGAAGCTGGGAGAAGAAGAACAAAACAAACCTACATCAAGGATGTGGAAGGAAATAACAAAATAAGGAATGAAATTCAGGAAATGGAAAATGGAAACATAATAAAGAAAATGAATAAAGTCTGATGCTGATTCTTTGAAACAGTCAATAAGATTGATGAGCTTCTGGAGTGATCAGGGAAAACAGAAAGAACAGAAATTACCAGCATCAGGAGCAAGAGTGTAGACATCGCTAGAGATGCCATGGATGGGAAATGGTAAGACACGTCATGATCAACGATGCCAACAGCTCTGACGCTTAGAACAGATGGACAAATTCTCAGAAAGACACAAATCATCACTGCTGACACAGAATAAATTTTTTAAAAAGAGTAGCTTCTCTAATAGAGAAATGGAACTTGAAATAAAAACAGAGAGAACTCCAGATGGTTCCAGTGGTGAGTTCTAACAGACATTTGGGGAAGAAAGACACTAACCCTACACAAACTCTAATCAGAGAACCCGCAAGGACGGACACGTCCCCACGCACTTCCTGGGGCTTGTACTCTGCTCATACAAAATCCGGACAACCCATTAGAAGACAATAAAATTACAAAATAATATCTGTCATGAACATAAATGCAAAGAGTCTCAACACAGATTAGCCAACTGAATCCAGAAATATACAGAAAGGATAGTGTATCATGGTTACAGTGAGTTGAATTGTAGCCCCTAAAAAGATTTGCTGAAATTCTAATCCTGGGTACCTGTGCACACGCCCATATTTGGAAATAGAGTCTCTGCAGGTATAATCAGTTACAGCATGACAAGGTCATCCTGGATTCGTGTGGCCCACAGTCCCATGTGATTCACACCCCAGCAAGAACAGCAGAAGGCAGGCGGAGAAGAGCGCGTCTCGGGAAGACAGGCACACGGAGAGCACCAACAGGTGCAGAAGTTATAAGCCCGAGAACAGCAAGCGTTGCTGGCCACCACGAGAATCTGGAGACAGTGAGGAAGGGTCCTCCCCCAGAGCCTCCGGAGAGAACGTGACCCGGCCTTCCCCTACTCTCAGACTTCTGGCCCCCGGAACTGTGAGACAGCATAGTTCTGCTGTCTCTGCTAACAGGACTCGGTGACAGGAGCCTCGGAAAATGAACACCGTGATCAGTGGGGTTCATTCCGGGACTGCAAATCTGGTTTATTATGTGAAAAGCCAAGAGTGTAATTCATCCGATTAACAGAACGGAGGAGAAAACATCATTATTTCAACGGATCTAGAAAAACATTTAACATCCATAATTAAATAAATAAATGTGCCTCGGCAAACTAGAAATAAGAGGGATTTCTCTATTCTGATTAAGGGCATTTACCAAAAGCCCACAGCTTAGACCTCATACTGGAAGACTTACACTCTGTCCTGAGGCTGTGAATGAGGGGGGATGCGTGTTCTCACTACTTCCGCGCAGCGTTACAGTAGCCGGGGAAATTAGCCAAGGAGAGAAATTAAAGACGCATATCGGTAAGGCAGAAGAAAATCTGTCTTTATTTGCCGATGCCATGTTGAGGGATGCAGAGAATTCTAAGGAATTGCCAAAAACCTTCTAGATCTCTGAAGTAATTCAGCAAAGCTGCAGGATGTTCCACAAATACAACGAACAACAAAATGTCCGTGGCATTCCCACATGCTCTCAATGCAAAAAATTGGAAAAAGAAATTTTAAAAATTTTAAACAGTATAAAACACATGTTTAAGGAGAAATTCATCGAAATAATTGCAAGACCTATAAAATTCCGTGAAAGGGTATTGGCTCAGTCGGTAGCCAGTGCTCAGCCGGTAGCCGGTGCCACTCTTGGTCTCATGTGCTGTGAGCTTGAGCCCCACGCTGGAGGTATACATTACTTAAAAATAAAATCTTTGGGGCGCCTGGCTTAAGTGGGTTAAGCCTCTGCCTTGGGCTCAGGTCATGGTCTCAGGGTCCTGGGATCGAGCCCCGCATCGGTCTCTTTGCTCAGCAGGGAGCCTGCTTCCCCCCTCTCTCTGCCTGCCTCTCTGCCAACTTGTGATCTCTGTCTGTCAAATAAATAAATAAAATCTTTTAAAAAATAAATAAATAAAATCTTTTTAAAAAAATACACTGAAAATATAATCCTTGCTGAGAGAAGGTACAGAAGACTTAGCTAAATAGAGATCACATTCATGGGCTGGACGGTAAAGATCGCGAACATGTTGGTTCTCCCCAAACTGGTCAACAGACCCAACGCACCCGTTCATAAAGACATGTGTGCACCCCTCCAGGCACCCACCTCAAGATTCAACCCTGGAGGCCATGAGGCAGTGGGAACCCTGGAAACACTCTCACAGCCCCCACAACAGGGGCTCCAGGGACAATTGTGGAGGAAACTGGCGACTCTGAATCAGACACTGGGATGTCCTATTGCAGGCGCAAGACGGCCTCCTCCTGAATTCTTGAAATGTAAAACCTAAACGACAGGGCTGCCGTTGCTCGAGATTGGGATTCCTATAGAATTTCAGAAGAGAGGTTTTTTTTCTTCCTTGTCTTTCCCCAACTACGCAGGCCTTCAGGGACATAGGCTAGAGCCAGTCAACACAGAAAAGCAAGGATGGAAGAAGTCCCTCTGGGAACGGGCTGCAGGTGGGCCACCGCCCGTAACCGTGGTGGAGCCTCGGGTGTGCGTTGCTGAACATAACTGCGTATGTAAATGGTTAGGGGACACTCACACAGTCACGTGATAATACATTAGTGGGGATAGGAACCACAGGAGGGACTGTCCCAGTGTACCAGGAACAGACGCTTCTCTAAGCTGTAGTCCGGAAGTGGGACAGACCCCCTCCAGCCAGGCACGAGGGACCCAAAGACCGGAAGATGACATCTTAAGAACGTGACTCGGCTCTCTGCTGGTCACTGGATGCCACTCCACCTGGGGACCCTAACTCTAAGTCTCACCTTTAAAAATCCTCCCTTGGCAGACATCTGGGAATTCGGGATTTGGGGCATCAGCTCCCTGTCCTCCGGGATGGCACTGCACTGGTAAACCCCCTATCTTTCTTTGCTGCAAAAGCTCTGTGTCAGCTTTTCTCACGGGCTTGTCACGCACCCGGCAGGGGACCTCCTGTTTGCTCTGGGAGGTGAGGGCAGGGAGGCTGATGCGACAGGCTGATTAAAGGAAGACCTGCAAACTCTGTCCCTGGGACAGGTCTGCACGGAGAGGAAGCACGCCCCGGCTTCGTTTGCAAGTTCTGTTTTCAAGGACACGACCGCTTCCAGGATTCAACCTGGCAAGCAGCACGGAGACCAAGTGTTGGGGACAGACACCGCCACCCTCCGGCCCGAGCATCTTGCCGCTTCTGCTTTGACTCACACAGGCGGAGGGCTGCCTCGAGAGGGTGGCGTTCCTTGCTTCCTTCCCACTTCTTTGTTCTGAGAGATTAAGTGCATACTTGGTCCTCTGCTCTACAACCTGAGAAAACTTTTACTCCGCATTATGTAAATACCGGTATTCCTGATTGGACCAGCCTGGTGTCCCGACCCCTGGCCCAGGCAGCCTCTCTGGGAAGGCACAATGCGACTCATCGGCTGGAACGATTATGCATGTGTTGTCGCCTGCAGACAGGGCCAGCGGGCCCAGGGACAAAGGAGTGCCGCCGCCGGCATCCCGCTTTTGTGGCCGCCAGCCATCTTTTGTGGTGTGGCCTGGGAAAAAACTGAAGGAGCCGCCCCGCGGCAGAAACCCCTGTTGGAGAAAGAGGGGGCCCTCCCTCCACCTGGCTTCCAGCGCAGAGCGCAGCCGCAGCCCCTCTCATCTCCTAGGCAACGGTAGGCTGGGAAACAAGGTGCCACAGGAGATGGGATCCATATCAGGAAAGCGGGGTTGGGAAGCTTAAGTAGGGAGACTGCCCAGCAAAACGTCATGGCTGACCACCGTCTTAGAGTGAAGGAGGGGAGGCCCCCGCCACCTCTTGCAGGAAGGCGGTGGCTGCTGCTGCTGCAGGCTACAGGGATGGCTCCTGCCCTCTGCCTGCCTGCTGAATGATGGACCTAATTGTAAACCCCTGAGTCCCGGGGGTGGACCAGCCTGGGTTGATTAGGTAACAAAATCATTAAAACCAACAAGGAGGCAGAATCCTTCAAAAACATGAAATCTGTGCGAGATAAATGGAGCCAAAAAAGAACACACAGTCGTTTGGGCGCGCCACCGAATAATTACACGCCACAGCACAGACACGAACTGGAAATAAATTTTGAGCTCAGAAGCTCAGCATTTCACTGGGTGCCTGTCGGAGGGTGTCAGATGCCTGAAATTCAAATATAACTCACAGAGCCCTGTGTCTGTCCACGGTCCCCCACCTCCCCCGCGCCCTCCCGACGAGGTCCCGCCTGCCTTCCAGAGCCCTCCCTCTGCTTCCAGACTCCGATCTGCACACCCCCCAGCATCTGTCTCCCCTCCCTCTGCCTCCACACACAGCGCTGCCTGACAGACAAGACAGACATTTAAAAACCAGTCATGTCTTGGATTAGTGTGGCTTTGAGGCATGAGATGGACGAATTATTTCCTGCCCGTTGGAGGCTCTGCTTGGGGCGTGGGTGGTAGCTCAAAGCCGAGGAAGGGGAGGAAGATGGGGTGCTTCCAGGGAGGGACGTGACAGCAGACAAACCCCCCGGGAGCGGGGGACCTCCGGGCTGCTGACTCGTGCCGCCTCTGCCACCAGCGTCCGAAAGCAAGGCTGCAGTGAACTCGTTTTGCACCTGTACAGTTTAGGAAAGCACATGTATTACGCATTTTGGGCACCTGGATATTTTTTATATGGGTAGATAATTGCTACAATCTGAAAAACAAAAACCAAAAAACCTGCTTTCCATTGGGGGAAAAAGGGTTTGAGGTTTTTTTTTTTTTTTTTTCACAACCTCTGGACCGCATGTTCATGGTAGGAACAAAGAAATGACGTCGTCCCCATAAGCCAGCTCAAGCCTCCTGGACGTTTTCAAGCCCTGCTTGTAAATGTCTCACCATACTGGAAGCCCCCAGAGCACGAAGCTGGTCCGTTCTGCTTGCCAGGAGACAGCCAGCCATTGGTATCTGTCCTGCAAAAACTGATGGCAGTCTGCGTCGGGAATGCTCTAGACTTGGCTGTCTTTCCAGCCACTCCCATAAAGCAGATTCTGAAGTGCCCTCCAGGCGTCTGCTGGCTGGTGGCACAATGGTTGTGAGCTTGCGATCGGTCCAGACCAGCAGGCAAACGGAGGCCGGGAGTGCCGGCGAGCAGGAAGGACTGCCGCCGGCTGATGGGGGCCCGCTGGGGGCTCCGGAGACCAGCTGAGCCTCGGAAGGGCAGAGTTGGCGCCACAGCGAGTCAGGTCATTCCTGAAGGCAGAGAGTTCTGCTCTCCAAGTCCCACCAACAGATGACACTCCAGTTTGGGGCGCTGGGGCATCTGCCCGAGTACTGCGCGCTCCACTGAATAACCTGTTACAAACTGACTGCTGAGGTGTTTGTAGGAATCCTTCCTGAACCTGCCTCGGGGTCCTGCTCTTTGTTTCGTGGGGTATTTGCTGAGAGCAGAGAGAGCCTTCGAGAGGTCATGGGGTCTGTCTACACCTCCTCGTAGGAGCCATTTTATGTTTTTAAGAAGGAGGAGCAGAGCTCCCCCCTCCCCCGTTTCAGTCGCGCTTTCTTAGTCTCCATCTCCTTCTGTGAATATCAAGTCTTTTGTTCCATCCGCATGCAGAAAACCAGTTTCTCCCCCACCTCCGGCGGCTCTGTTCCTCCTAGTGGATTCACTTTGGAGCTCCATAATGCCGCCTGGGGTGCCCCTCCCCTCCAGCCATCCCCTCGGCTGCAGCCAGCCTCTTCAGATCCCAGTGGGGTGCCACTCCCCCACCCCGCGCGCACCTTGGGGTGGACGCCCATCTCCTCGCTGGGCTGGAGGCTTGACCTGGTGCCGGCACGTACCACGGATCCTGAACCTAAGTGCTAGCACACGCCTGTTGGACAAAGAAAGAATGTTGCCAATGTTACTTCTGTGCCACTGTAGGAAAGATTTTGTCGGCTTTTCTTATTTGTGGCACATACTTATATATTTTTTTTAAGATTTTATTTATTTATCTGACAGAAAGAGTGAGAGAGCTCAAGCAGGCAGAACAGCAGAGGGAGAGGGAGAAGCAGGCTCCCCACTGAGCAGGGACCTGGACTGGGGCTTGATCCCAGGACCCTGGCATCATGACCTGAGCCAAAGGCAGTCGCTTAACCAACTGGGCCACCGAGGCGCCATGTGGCACATATTTATAAAAATTAGCGGGACTTTCGCTTGGCGTTTTGACGTATGGTGTACCTTCTTTCATTGGCATTTAATAAAATGGCTTAGACAGTCCCTAGTCTCCCTGTGGACTTTTAGTCTTAAATGTTTTTGCCATAATTTTCCCTAACTAATAATCATGGCTGGTTGCCCTGACATGCAGTCTTGCAAATTTTCTTTCTCCTTCTGTTCCTCTTTTGGAAGATGACAGCCCAGAGCACCTTAATTATTGATGATTCTCTTTCTCATGCAAATTTTATCATTTTGCAGAAATCCTGATATTTTCTTAATGCCTCAGCAATCCAGAGGAGCTGTACAGCACTGTTGTTGTCGTTGATGGCCAAGTGGGAGTGCAGGGGAGGTGGGCTCAGTGACCCCCCAGAAGCTGGGACGCGATGGTCTCCGAGAAAAATCCTCAGCAAGCCAACCTCCAGTTTCTTTTGCCAGGTCTCCACGGATGGGCCAGGGCCAGGATTCTCCCCCTACCCCAGCACAGCCGTCCCAGCACGTCCACCTGAGACCCCGAAAGGCCTGGACTGGTCTGCCCCGCCCTCATGGCACTGTGCTGGGCTGCTCGCAATGTAGGAGGCTTTGCCAAGAAGGAGGCGGGACTGCTCTGCTGCCTGGACTTGATGATCTTCTGGAAACATTAGGATGCTCTGGGGTGACCTGCACCCGTAACATTTTATAAGTTAACCACCCCTGAAAGACACGGATGGTTCCCATTACATGTATATCGAGTGGGGTATCCATATGAGGAAAGCACCCATTCTCGATGAGAAGTGGTTGAAATCTGTGTAAGAGACACGTGGAAGGTGGTACCGCTGAACAAAGCGAATGCACGTTTGTGTGTGCACATATGTCCAGGTACGTGCATATACATGCACAGTGCAACGCATACGTGCACATACATGCATGCACATACACGCACACGCGCATGCACACATGTACACTCACATGCATGCACAGACTCTGGCACATACATGCGCACACACATACATGCACGCACACATACCTGTACACATGCATACGTGCGCAGACACACACGCGAGCACACATGCACGCACGCACACATGCACAGACATACATGCGCACACACATACACACATGCGCACACACATACACACATGTGCACACACATACATGCACACACGTGCGTCTGTTAATACAGATTCACAGAAGAAAAGAGCATTAACATAACATAAGGGCCCCCAAACTGCTAACACAACAGCACAGATGGCACATGGAGAGTCGCCTGTTCTCACGTCGTTATATGAGACACGGTCGCGGCTCTGAGCTCCACGACCCCCACAGTCGGCCTCAGCTCCGCCGCTTCCGCGGGGTCGGGAAGACGCCCCTCCCTGCGGGCCGAAGAGCCATTCCCGCGGCCCGGGTTCGGGGCGTGCTCGCTGCCCGCTGAGCCGCTCATCCGCTCACGGATGGGAACGACTTTAACCTGGGGCCGTCCTGCTCTCCAGGTCACAGGTCCCTGAGAAGTCAACCCCGCTCCGGGTCCTGACACGGTTCCCTCCGGGACCTGTTACTGACCGCGAACCTCAACGTGCGCCCGGGGATTCGTGGGCCTTAGGGAGACCCCGGGAGGGCCCCTGCGGCCGGCACGGACAGGCCACGGATGTGCTCAGGGCCGGGATGTGCTCCTGGTGACGGGGTCGGGGGCGTGGCCGGAGGGCGTGGCCGGAGTAGACCAGAGGGCGTGGTGGTCGGGGGGCGTGGTCGGGGCGTGGTCAGGGTGCGTCGGGGCGTGGTCAGAGTGGGTCGGGGGCGTGGTCAG
>JAHRIG010000326.1:6154513-6200224 GCA_020311275.1 Eira barbara
TCAGGGTGCGTCGGGGCGTGGTCAGAGTGGGTCGGGGGCGTGGTCAGAGAGCTGGGACCGCTGTAAGGACAGGAGCTCCCGCGCCGCCTCCTCTCCACGCGAGTCCTCCGTGAGCGCGGCCCGAGCGGGTCCCGGAGAAAGTGCACGAGCGGGTGCCGGAGAAACGGCGTCTCCTCGTCTGAGACGGAGACGTGGGGAAGCTGAGCAGACCCTGCGCGCAGAGCTCGGCCCCGGAGCCAGGCCGCCGCTGCAGAGCCCGGGTGAGCGGGACTGCGTACACTGTCTGGGCAGGTTTCCTGAACCCTGAACCGCCTGCGTAGACGGTACCTCCGCGCGTCTCAACAGGTGCCGCACGGAGTCCTACCCTAACTGCTGGCCGCTTGTGACCGCGACAGGTCACCACGTAGGAGAGGTGGGAGGAACCCGAAGGCCAGGGCTGCCTTTCAGGCCCTCCTCTCCAGGGCAGCCCTCCGGGCCGGTGTGGTGGCCGCGGGAGGACCGCGGCTGCAGGGACCTCGGCCGACGTCTCCAGCAAGGGTCTGGGGAAGCCACGGGGTCTTCGCGTGGTGTTCCGGTTGCTGGTGACTTCTCTGGACATAATACATGTCTCCTGAAAGCCACGCTTTGTTCCCCAGACGGGAACCTTGTCCCAGGACGGCATTCCCTGCCCCGGTCACCGCAGACACACAACCACACAGAACCTCAGTTTGCACGAGGGGAAGAGCGCGCCTTTCCCGAACCCTGTCCACTCAGCCATTCTTGTGAAAATCTGCTCCGGGGCAGTCATGTCCGACTTCAGGATCCAACTGGAACCCGCCCTCCCCAGGAGCGGTCCTCACTGCTGCCTGGATTAGAACGACGGACCGAGTGGTGTCATATACTGGGGGGAACCACACAGTACACAAATGCAAGTATAATGGGTCAGATCTGGAGAATGATCTGTAGTTTGCAAAGCACACCCGTTACTATGGTCTGAATCTTTGTGTCCCCCAAATTCATAAGCTGAAAAGTTACCCCCCAAGGTGAGTATAGGCAGTGGGTCCTTTGGGAAGTAATCGGGTCATGAGGGTGTGGCCCTCACCGATGGGACTTGTGTCTGATAATGGAGGTCCCTGAAGGGGACCCTTGTGCTCTGGGATAGCAGAGCAGGGAGACCGCCTCTGTCCCCAGAAGGGAGCGCTCGCCCCAGGGTCATGACGCCCTGACCCGGGACATAAGGATAAGATTCTGTTGTGGTGAGTCGCCGGGTCCGTGTGGTTCTTACGGCAGCCCAGACAGACGAAGACACGGGTTATTCCGTTCGGCCTGTGAGTATGAGGTTCGACTCCAGCTGCCTGCAGCGCGAGCTCGCCTTCTGCATCACATGGTGGGAAGCCATTCCCTGAGTCGTCTCCCCAAGGACAGCTGGGAGGGGGAATGCCCTGGGCCAGCGAGGGCTCTTTGACTGCAAGCAACAGACCCCTGCGGCCCCGGGGCAGGGAGCGCATTTCCAGGGCGACCACACAGGCTCAAAGGAACCAGGACAGCAAGGTCAGAGAGGTCAGGAACCGGGTATCACTCCCAGCACCGCGTGTCAACTCCTTAAGGACACTGACACTGGGACACAGGAACATCAGTAATTTTCTTCTGTCTTCGAGTCACATTCCAGGGGTATACCGGGGTCAGCCCCTTCCTGGCCCTGGGGTAGGCAATGTCCTTGACAGTCAATCCCACCACAGTGTATTTGAAACCATTACAGAGAATGACAAACATTTCTTTTTTTTTTCTGGTTTTCCACTTTCTCTTAAAATTGATTTTGTGATGATTTTTTACTTACTTTTACTATTTACTTGGATGAAATTTGGACAGATTATGTGGACAAATCCCAAGATTTTTCTGGTCATTCTCAAGCTCTAAGATGTTGTTCATTTTAATCACAAGCACAGGGTGCTTAGCTGTGAAGAAGCCCGCCCCATCCAGTAGCCCTGTCTTCACTTCTCAGCCAGACGGTTCTCCTCTCCCATCCACCCTGCGCAGGGCAGTCTACACCGCCTCTGGAGTGGGGCTCCGAGCAGAGGCGGCAGGAGAGAGTAGAGGTCTCACGGGGCGGCAGCGGTGGTCTGGCCCGATGCTCTGTGCACTGGCAGGGGAACCATCCCCTTTCTTTGGGGCTGTGCTCCTGGCTCTGTGGAGACCTCTGCCCTCCTCTCCACCACTGGGGATCTCTTGTCGGCCTTGTCTTTCTCAGCTCCGGGCCCTTCAAAGGATGTGTCCGCATCCTCGCCCTTAGTACCTGTGAATATGGCCTCATTGGGCAAAGGACCTTTGCAGCTGGATTTGAGGCTCTCAGGACGAGGCCTCCCTGGATTTTTGCTGGGATCTGAATCTGACAGCAGGTGTCCTAAAACACAAGGAGGGGAAGATGGGAGGCACAGACACTCCCGGAAGGAGGCCCATGAAGACAGAAGCAGCGGTGGGACCCAGCCACCCCTTCCCCACCGGCAAGGCCTGGGTCCCAGCAGCAGGAGTGGGAGAGGCAGCAGGGCTCCTCCCCTAGAGCCTTCCGAGGCAGCGGGCCCCGCTGACACCTTGATTTCAGACCCTTGCCTCCAGACCACGAGGGACACGTTCCCCTTCCTGCAATACCCCGGTCTGTGGTGATTTCCGTGGCAGCCCCGGGAGACTGGTGGGAACCCCAGGACGCAGACAGGGGCTCCTCTGTCTCACGGCCGACTCAGCATCCACGTTCTTCCCCCACACGGCCCTCGCCTTTCTCACCAACACGCGTGTGGTCACACAGATGTGTGCATTCGCGCACACACGTGCTCCCTCAACTGCGGTGGTGGGGGGGGGAGGCCCGTTCTAGGGTCCCGCAGTGCAGGAAGGAGGACGAGGCTCCAGGGGGCTCTGGTTAAGGAGCAAGCACGCTTATGTTACTAAGTCTGCAGGAAGATGGCAGGAGCCACTACAATATTCTGGAACCCCGGGCTGTGCAAGCCACTGAAGTGTAGACGTTTCCTCTTTGCATTTTATTGTATTTATTTATTTTTAAAGATTATTTATTTGTTTATTTGTCAGAGAGCGAGAGAGCGAGCGAGCACAAGCACAAGCAGGGGAGCTGCAGGCAGAGTGAGAAGCAGATTCTGCTGAGCAGGGAGTCTGAGGCAGGACTCGATCTCAGGACCCTGGGATCATGACCTGAGCCGCAGCAAGTGCTTCACGGACTGAGCCCCCAGGCGTCCCCCCTCTGCATTTTACTTCAGAGTCTGAGCTATAATCCGTGGAGCTAGAGTTGCATGAAGGCCTTCATCAAGTATGTTTTCAAGCCAGGCAGGGCACCAGGGTGGGGGCAGGGGTCCGCCAGCCCCCCGCCTGCTGGCTGAGCTCGCAAGCCGTGACTTGGTTGGAAAAAGAGGTCAAGCAAAGAAGGAGCTTCAAGGCGGGGTGTCAAGCCGCATTAGCTCACCCCAGAGGATTCAGGGACTACAGTCCAGAACCTCTAATTTGAAAGAGAAATTTTGCGGCACTATTGACTTCCATTTAAGGAAAAAGGAATGTTTCCCTTGCAGGGACGAAGGTCCTCCCGGCACAGGCCATGTCACCCAGCTCACGGCACCTAGAAATCATGTGGGTCCTGACCTGCCCCTGAGCGGTGGGGAGTGAGGAAGGAAGACGCCGGCAGCCCTGAGGTTCCCACCATAGAGCGGCAGGAGCTAAGAGGTGGCCACCAACGTCCTGAGCACAAGGCAGACCAGGGAGGTGTCCCCGCACACCTCATCCCTGCTCTTCCACACCCTCTCCCTCGGGCCCCAGCACCTTCCCTGGCTCTCGCGGGGCGGGGCACGACCGGGGATGGGATCCCCAGCCACACCTGTGTTGACGGGGGCTCTGGTTCTCTGGACCTCAACACTGTCACCGGGAAGGCTGGTAATGACAGGCTCATTTCACAGCGTGTGCCCTTGGAAGGTGAAACAGTTGAGGCCGGGAATTCGGCTCAGAAGCTGCAAGGCCCCGCGCACCGTCTAGCCAGAGGTGTGCGTGTGCCGGGAGTGTCTGCTCAGCTGGGCCGTCGCTGTGGGAACTGAGCAAACCGGGGCCCGAGCCCAGGAGCGGGTCCCCTCACTGTCTGCAGGTGCGTTCTCGGGAAGGCTCATGGGGGCAGAACCGTCCTCCCCTGTCTCCACATCATCTTCCTTCTGTGAACGTCTGTGTCCACATCGCCGCTCTTTGTGAGTGGTATGGGATCCTCCCGGAGATGTCATTGTAGCTTGATTACCAATGTAAAGACCCTATTTCCAAATAAGGTGAGGGCCTCGGGGGTGGGAGCTTCCACCCGGAAATTTGGAGGGACATAAGCCAACCCGTTACAGAACGGACATGCCCAGCGATGCTGATGGTTTCACGTCTTCTTTCCAAGAACTGGAAGTCACTGCCTTGCTGTCTGGTCGGGGCTCTCAATCTTGGCTGCCGTTCGAACAGTTCTCGGTGATTTTTTTAAAGAATCCTGGTGCCCAGGCCACACGCAGCTCGGTCACGTCAGAAGCCGTGGGGAGGCGGTCCAGGCCTGGGCCAGCGTCAGCGCTTCCGCGGGTGCAGAACCCCAGCAGGACTGACGGGCTCTACTGGATCAGAACTTCAGGGCCATGTGATTCCTGAGTCATCCCGAGTTTGGAGGAGTCAGAACCAGAACTCTGGAGCGAAGTTAGAAAATCATCTCCATAATGAACCACACGATGGCCCTCTCCGCAGTGGACCCCGAAGAGACCCTCATCCCAGCGCCCACCGTGGGGAAGGTCCGGGGCCCCAGCTGCCAGCAGGGGACTCGCCCCCCAGGGTCTTGCCAGCAAAGCCTTCATCGTCTCCAGGGAGCTGCTGGCCAGCACCGGGCGTGGAGACCCTGCACTTCTGGGTCAAGGCGGCCAGGGCCCTTGGAGTGGGATAGACCAGACCCTGTCCTCCTGGAGCCTGTGTTTTTTGGAGCAGATGTGCAGTAAGTAAGCTAATGAGTCCACGTGCATCAGCTTCAGATGGTGAGAAACGCCGTGCAGAAAGCAGAGCTGGGTCAGTGGGCAGAGAAAGGGCAGGTGGGCTGTGGAGGGCTCCGTTTTACCTAGGTGACCAAGGACACCCGGATCAAAAGGAGACACCGCCAAAGCCTGTTGTTAGATGTCACCTCCTTCTTATCACGAGTGCTGGTGTTTCCTTAGCTCAGCTGTTTGCAGAACAACCCTTGTCCCCTGCTCAAGATCATGCCCACACTGACCGCGAGGTGGGTCCCTACTCAACAGATGACATATCTGCCCAGGCCGCTCAGGGATGTGCTGGGATGCGCTCCCTCCTGTCTCCCCACCACTCCCTCATCTTGTACCCCACAAATGCCTGAAGGAAAGGGCAGCCCCCCCCCCCAGGGCCGCCCCCGGCCTCCCCCCCCCCCCCCCCCCCGGCCCCCCCCGGCCCCCCCCCCCCCCCCCGCCCCCACTGTAGCCTGCAGACCCCTTGCTGCGCAGAGCCACTCCGGACCTGTCCTCTTTCAGCGCTTCCTGGGCCCCATGCGTGGGACTCCTCGAACATCCAGCTGGAACCTTCCTTGCTTGCTGTTCATACTGGCATCCACGTTTGTTTGTTTTTCTCTTGTTTTATATGTTTTTAAACGGAACTCCAGTTCAAATCCCTGAATTAGTCCTTCTTGATCCACGGCACTCTCGTGACTGGTTCGTACTCCGCTCTCCCGCCCCTTACCTTTTCTTTATTTCATGTGTTCACTTCCCTGTTTTCAGTCATGTAACAAAAACCCTACACTCACCTCCCCCCCCAACCAGCACCTTCCACAGGGATGACCCCGTCTGTGCCCCCTCCCCCACACGCCCCAGCGGGGAGCACCGCCTGCATCACAGGCTCCAGTCCTCCTGGTGGCTCGATTTCGTGGAGAGAGCAGCTGCGTGTGTGCGCTCAAGCCTAAGGAGGAGCATTTTATTTGGGTTTTGTTGTTTTTGTACTTTCTGTATTAAAAGATACTCTTTCAGCCAGCAGTTATGAAAGTCACATCTCTGCACTGCGGCATCTGGGAACAGGAACTCTTTGGAAATGCAAATCCTTGAATCGCCACCCCGCACCCCCACCCCAGACCTCCGGAATCAGAAAGGGTGATTTGCATTTCTCTGATTACTAAGGAGGCCAACAACCTCTTAATTTTCTGGTTGGGTGTTGAGTTCTTTCTTTTCTGAAACGCCTGGCAGATTTTTGCCCTTTTTTGCTACAGGGTTGTTTATCATTTTCTTATGGATTTTTAGTTATTTATATGTTCTTGACACTGATTCTTTCAGGTTAAATGCACCGAGAATATTTTCTCCCGTTTATAGTCCGTGTTTTCTCTATGTTGTCTTTATGATGAGCAGAATTTCTAATTCTAATAGAGTCTAGCATATTATTTTTTTGATTAACACTTATGATTCTTATTTAAGATTCCTTCTTTACCACGAGGACAGAGAAAAATCTACCAGTATTTTCTACTAGGGGCTTTGAAGTGTTTTCATTTGACGGATTGCTTTGGATGAGGTGTGAAGTAGGAATCCCTGCTCACCAGATTTTCCAAGTGAACACTTGCCTTTCCCGCCTTCGTGAGGTGGGTTATTCCTCTCCATCCCTCTGCAATGTTGTGAGCGCAGTGACTAAGTCTAAGGACTTGTGGGTGTGGGCTTGTGTCTGGGCTGTCCCCTGTAATCCACTGACAATCATCAGCAACTGGCTTTTTTTCCTATTTTAAAAATTTTTTTTAATTTAAATTCAATTTAGTTAACACAAAGTGTATTATTCACTTCGGGGGTAGAATCTAGTGATTTCTCATCACATCACGTGCCCTCCTTAATGCCCAGCCCCCAGTTACCCCTTCCCCCACCCACCTGTCCTCCGGTAACCCCCAGTTTGTTTCCTGGAGTTAAGAATCTCTTAGGGGTCTCCTCCCTCTGTTTTTATCCTATTGTATATTTTTCTTCCCTTCCCCTATGCTACTCTGTTTTGTTTCTTAAATTCGACACACGAGTGAAATCGTCTGATAGTCGTCTTTCTCTGACTGACTTATTTCACTCAGCATAGTGCCCTGTAGTTCCATCTGCGTCATTGCAAATGGCAAGATTTCGTTCTTTCTGATGGCCGAGTAATATTCCATTGTATGTATGAACCACATCTTCTTTATCCATTCACGCGTTGGGGGACATCTGGGCTCTTTCCATGGTTTGGCTATTGCAGGTGTCGCTGCTGTGAACGTTGCGGTGCAGGTGCCCCTACAGGTCCCTATGTTTGCATCCTAATAGCTCCATAATAAATGTTGCCATCCGGTTCTCACAGTCTCTCTTCCTGCGTGTGTCGACCATTCCTGGGCCTTTACTTTTTCATCATTTTGTTTGGTTTTGTTTTAGAATCAGCTTGTAAAGCTCCATGAAAAACGTGGGGGGGGGGGCTTGATTGGGTTTGCATTAAATCGATAGACCAGATTTGGGGGACTTAGCACCTCCGGCACTATGTCCCAGTGCTGCCTACAGAAACCCAGGATTCCTGTTCAGGTCGCCAGCCTCACTGTGGCGGCCTTGCTCGCGATGCTTCCCGGGTTCCTTGTAGGTGTCCCCCGCCCCACAACGGAGAACCCAGGTCTAACCTCCGTCGGGAGGCCCCTTCTGAGGGCTGGGGCCCAGGGACGTCTCTGTCCCAGCATGCGGTGGCCCCTGGAGAAGCAAGCTGTCTTCCAGGTCAGCACTCATAACAGTCACACATCGCTAGTTCCTGATTCACCGTGAGGTATTTTTAGGAAGGCAATTTGTTTCCTTGTACTTTAAAACATTTCCCCAAATTACCCTAATTCTTGAAGTGTCCTGTTATTATCTGAAACCAAAGCTGACTTTCCCAGCTTCCCCGGTAAGTTGTTAAAACGGGGGGCTGGGCAGGGCTGCAGCCTGCTAACATCTTATCCCAACTCAGTCGGTGGCATTTTCCCATATCATCCCTGGCGTAGATTCTGAATAGTTCTGAAGTGAGAATCTGGTCCACGAACAACCTGTCCCTTTCTGAAAGTGTTATCTCTGCGTGACGCTCAGAGTACCAGACCAGAGGACTTGGAGCGCACAGTGGCATGGGTCAGCGTAGACGCAGTAAAGACGCCGTGAGCGCGGCCCGGATTTTCTGTTTCTGTTTCTGCCAGAATTAGTAAATGTGCTGCTCTAGTGTCATTGGCTTTGTCTCCAAAACAAACACACCTACTTTTTGATTGCAATATAAGTGATCCGGTCAGGGTTATCTGAAACTCTAAATGAGAAAACCAGCAGTCAAATTTTATGGCTTCACGGGTTATGTGTTGAAGTAAAGCTTGGCAAGCATCTGTCTGTTTCTGGGATCATTCGGGGAGATGGAATTAAGGCCCCATGTCATTCAGCTTTCTTCAATATAAAAGTAAATTACTTGGGGTATGGAGGAGAGACTTGTGGATTAAAGAGAATTGCCAAGTCTTGTCTTAATACCCAGGACGTAATAAAAGGAAAAAAATCTTGGACTTGAATCCTTAGTAAATTTCCCTTCCACCAGAGTGAGGGTTACTGAAAAGTCATCCCAAATGCTGCACATTTGTTGCTGCCGATTGTCAAGTGGTAAGAATTCATTAAATACTCGGGGCGCCTGGGTGGTTTGGTGGGTTAAGCCTCTGCCTTTGGCTCAGGTCACGATCCCAGGGTCCTGGGATCGAGCCCCGCATCTGCTCTCTGCTCAGCAGGGAGCCTGCTTCCTCCTCTCTCCCCGCCTGCCTCTCTGCCTACTTGTGATCTCTGTCTGTCAAATAAACAAAATCCTAAAAAAAAAAAAAAAGAATTCATTAAATACTCTAACACTAAACTAAAAACAATTCTATCTCATAGACTTTCATGATTTGAAAACTGTATCATAATCTCAAAAATGTAAGTCAATTTGACAAACATTCACTGTGGGCCTGGTCAGGTGCAGCGCTAGGTTCTGAAGACGAACACAGCTCAGGCCCTGCCTTCAAGCTACACAGCCAGAGGCCTCGGGGGTCTCCTCACCGACAAAGTCATCACCAGGTCATAGTTTAAAATATCCTGCTCTTTCTTTCTGATGAGTGATGAGCCTTGGTTTATAGAAAATATCATGCGTCTGTTGTGCCTCGGTTATTTATCTCCAAGATAAGGGCGATCGCCTCACCTTTGGAGAGTTGAAATGGGAAAGAAGGCAAGGCGCCTCCCAATGTCGTTAAAAACGACCTGCGCCCTTCCGTGGGGATGGACCGTCAGTCCTTTATTAGCTGCGGTCATGAGTCAATCAGCAAACGCGTCGCTACCTTTTCCCAGGTGGTGGATGCGGGAGAACCGAGAAATGCCCATGAAAAACAAGGAGTTGTGCAGGAAAGATACTGCTGAGTGAGGGAGTGAAAAAAGATGGGTAGGAGAAATGTCTACCGAAATGCTACATCCGTCTACTATTTGGTAGTAAGAATCCTACCTTTTGTTCCAGAAGCCACAGAATGTGGCGTAACTTCAGTGAGTCGGGGAGGCTGGCTCCATCGCAGTCGTGAAGCCTCACTCTGTTAAACGGGGACCACTCTGACGGTCTCGACATTCTATCCAAAGGGAGCAACAGGTTGTGATGTATTTGTGGAGACGCACGTCACTGATCTTCTGGATCTTAAACATTTCATCTGTTTTCAGACCAGTCCTTGAGCACTCGCCTGGAGTGTTTGGACACTATCCTCACAAAACATTACCTGTAACATTGCACCATGGTAGCGTTTTATGATGGAAACGGGAAGAAAAGTCCAACACTGGTGTGCTCCGTTTCCAGAGAGCCAAAGGAGTGAACACTGAAGGTCACAACACACACGAATTAGGAGGTGATCATTAAATGCAGATTAGAAAAAAGAGTATATGCTCTTCCAAAGAATCCTCTACACGTCCCTAACACAAGGAATCTGTTTGCATTGAAAAGAGTATTCGATATACAGAAAAAGGGGGAGAAGAAGTTGGAGGTCGTGTGTTCCACACAAGTGCCGGGGGGGGGAAGGCCATGCACGTGGGAAAGGGCCTCTGTTTTGCACTGATTTAATGGAATTCTGGGTGGGTTTTTCAGAATGACCAAAATGACAGCAACAACCACTAAGACATATGAAATAGAGATTGCTGCTAACAAAGGGAATGTTTCCTTAAGAAATTTGCTTCTAGAAAAGGAAGCGAAGAAATGCAATAAGTGTTACAACCAGGGCTCACATGTTTCTGAAACGTATTCTAGGGAGAGAAGGTGTCTGTGGAAATCCATCCTATGAAAAAGATGATGATGAATCAACTTCGAGAACTTTCCTGGGCTTGGTGATTATTACTTTACAGCTGACTTACTCAGTGCCAGGCCCCGCAGAAGCTGGGGTAATTCTGTGGCCCCCACCATGACCGTCTGTGTGTCAGACTGTCTACTAGTTGGTCATTCACACTCACACGTGATCCGATCTGTTTACAAACAACCCGGAGGAAGTGTGGCCGCCAGTGTCATTAGAGTCACACAAACGTCCTTGAGGAATACTGATGGGAGATGGTGGTTTAACTCCTCTCTTGGACAAAGGGCCATAAAAGGTCTAGGGCTTTTTTGGGTTTTTTAAAAATCTTAACCACTCCTTCCTTCCTTAAGACGTAGAGCATGTGACCCATGGATTAGATTACTTGTTGGAGGCTTCCCCGCTGAGTCTGGCTAGTGATCCTGAAGCTACCGCCTGTTTTGATAAGACCCATCTACCTCCAAAGGAAATGAAATACATTTCCTGAACTCTGAGAACCAGAAGCTGCCCTTGCTTGCCCCCTTTGATGACTGCGCCGAGAACAGACAGAACAGAGAAGGAAGAGGCAGGGTCTCGAAGAAAACCGACAAGTCCAGATCCCTGCCCTTGAGCGGATCCGTAGTAACGAGGAGCCTGACCTCTTGTCCATCAAAACACTCACTTGCATTCATTTTTTATGCAGTTCTCACTGTGAGATCAGAACTGAAAACACGAGGGCATCGTTCGTTGCGCACTGTGGCTGGGGAAGACAGAGCATGTTTCCGAATGCTCGCAGATGGGCTACAAAGGAGGGACCCGAAATCTGTTGATGCGGCATCTTTCCCGAGCTTGCTGCGGAATTCCCTTCAAAGAGTTAAACGGTAGTGTGCAGAAGGAGAGCGCTGACATCAGAAGCAGTTCAGGCCCCAGAGGGGAAGTAAAACAGAAACAGAGCCTGAACTCTGGTCTCCCGGGGTGGAAGGTTAGGGCATAATTGCCTCCTCCGGGGACTTGTCAGCGGGGCTGGGAGAAACGGTGGACAGTGACTGCAGCGCGCCGGGAGGCCAGAGGGAGCTCCAGGAACGCAGGCTTCTGGAGGAATTGCTGTAAGAAATACCTTCGATTATGAAATGCAGTTTGCCCAGGAGCTCAGAGAACTATTGCATATTTTGCTTCAGACTTTTCATCTCATGACGGATTGGGGAATTTATTAGAGGCAGGTGTTTTAGCCTCCAATTCTTCCTTTATTGAAAAATCAAAACCTACAGAAGTTAAGTGCAGCCCTTAACAATACAGTGAATCACCTCAAATAAAATCCACCCCCCCCGCCTCCATTTTTGTCTGTTACTTTTTTAGAACCAGCCTATGCCTGAATTTTTCACTTGTAGAACAAATGTGAGACCAAAGGTAGGGTCGCTGGATTTAGTAAATAAAAAAATACGTGATGCTGGGTTAAATCTGAATTTCAGATAAGCAGCAAATATTTGTTTGGAATGGGAACCCAGGGAGACAAACTTTGTGATACTTTGTTACAACAGCACTAGGACATGGATACACTTGGCTCCAGAGCTGAGGTCGTGTGGCAAGATGGAAGCCTTTCCTCCTGGACTCCACTTCTCCTGGGAAGCTGGGGATTTGGGTGGCAAACATTTTGTTTGTTTGGTGCAAACATTTTCCTTTGAGAACATGCCCATGTCTTAGCAAGAAAGCCAGTTCATAAATAACTCAAGTGGTTGGAAAAGTCTTCTTTGCTTGGTTGTTGAAAGCTATTGGAATAGAAAAGGAAGTCCAGAAATGGATCCAGTAAGAAAGTACAAGGTATATCCAGACAAATGGCCAAGGTCCTTAACATAGAAAGAGCAGTTATAAATCAAGAAAACAACAAATAATCTAAGTGGGAAAATGGACAAAGAGCATGAACACAAAATTTACCAAAAAGAGAATATCACTGATTCTCAACCAAATAAAGTTACACTCAAGTTAATGCAGAATTAAACTACAAGGAGGTAGTGTCTTGAGCACCAGGTGGGCAAGGATCAAGAAGCTTGCTAACACCCACTGGGCAGGCTTTGAGGAAACAGGCAACTTTATACATCCCTGGGAGGAATGCAAACTGATAGAACTTACATGAAGGGATATTTGACAATATCTATCAAAATGTGAAAGCACATACTTTATCTGCCAATTCTAGAATAGAATATTACAGCTGCAATTCTCCAACTTTCTGACTACTTCACACACTAAAAATTACTGAGGATCCTGAAAATGACTGGTATTTACCATATTAGAATTTAAAACTGAAATTTAAAAGATATCTATCATGTTATAAAATAACAATAAACCCCTTGCATGAGAACATAAATAGCACATACTTTATTAAAAATTATATTTTCAAAAAAATTAGTGAAAGAGGGCATCGTTTTATTTTATTTTATTTTTGCAAATTTCTTTGATGTCTGGCCTGAGAGAAGATACCTGGGTCCCCACATCTGAGTCTGCGTTCAGCCTATGTGATATGTGATATGTCACTTTGGTTGAAGAATGTGCAGGAAATCTGGCTGCACTCCAAAATGAAGCTGGACAAGGAAGTCCCTTGCCGGGCCCCTGGAAGGGTCTCAGAGCTGCAGGGACCACACTTTAAGAAGCCGTGCATTACAGACGTTCACACCCGTTTGGAAGGACTCACACCAGCTTGTTTCCGGAGGTGTTATCTGTAATAACAAAACATGGCAGCAGAGGGCCCCTCGGGAGGGGCCGGTAAAGTAAATGAAATTCTACGCAACCATCAATTTGAATGAGGTGTCGTATGAGCTGAGATGGACCAGCTCCAAAGGACCAGGTGTCATTGCCCAAGAAGCACTGTTGAGTGAGAAGTCACAAATAAGCTGCCGAGGGCCGTGCATGGTCTTTATCATTCATCAACAAACGCATCAACCGTATCTGGGGGAAATTTTGTAGAAGCATTCCTGATGCTGCTTCCCCAGAAGGGACCGGCACAAGGAGGCGGTCGCGGGCTCCCTTTCCATGGTACCCTTCGTCCCTTTGGAATTTTGTATCATGTCTTTGGGTTCTCTGGGGAAAGAATTAATTAATCAGTTAATTAATGTAAACACAAACTTTTAACCTATTTCATAAGGTGATTCTGAGAACAAAGTGAAGGAATGAGTAGAAAAATGGTTATCCCATTGTAGATCTTTAATAAGTAATCACCGTTAATAATAATAATAATACCATGTCATACAATAACTCTAGCTTCCAGATTGCCCAGTCCTGGTCACCCTGTGAGCACGGCAACCTCAACAATGTCTCCTGAATGCCACCCTTCTCCCAGATCTGGTCGGAGCTCCTGAACCCATTAAACATTTACTTTTTACTGTGAAACATTCCTGAGAATAATTCCTGAGATGCTGTCTTCTCTTCTCCCCACGGGTCTGATTAATCCCCATGAGAGACAAACTTCCCCAAATCCAGGTGGTTCCCCCGCCCTGGGCCAGGACCAGGGCGGCAGGTGGATCATGGGGGCTATGCCTGCTTCTGCATTTTGGATATGCTCTTTTTTCTCTGTGGATTTATTTCCATCTGGGTGTTTTCAAATGTCTCCCACATGTGAGCTCCCCACATTCGCACCCAGAACCCAACCCACTGAACAATGTTGTTTCCGACGTGTAGTTCATGACGTCGTTTCACTTGGTCTTAGACGTGTAAGATCTCAGGCGACATCATTATTTCTTCCTCCATATTACACATTCACAACCTAAACTTTAAGATGCTTTATTTAAGAAAAATGTCCCACCCACCCAAATTTCAAAATTGCTTTGGTCTTCATTTCAAACAGCCCAAGTGAAAATGAGCACCCGGCAGTCACTACTGCGAGCCGCCATGTTGGATGGCCACAGTCCATGGCCACGGCCCACGGCCACGGCACCTCGTGCCAAGCTGCCGGCCACTGCTCCACGTGTCTTCCCAGCCTTTCCCAAGCTGGTGTGGTCATTGCCCCGACTCCTTGGCCCCAGAGCTCTGGAGGAGGTTCTGGAGGAGGGCGAGACACGTGTGGTTAGGTATGCTGTTGACCCTGAAGCCACTGTCACTGACTTGTTCAAGCTCGTGTCAGGTCCTGGGCCTGGTGTGATGCCGGCTGGGCCTCTGCTCTGCTCTTCGCCTGAGAGCACGCTTTCCTTCATCCTTAAATCTACTGAATTCTCTGCGTAACTACGAGGCGGTTACGATGATGACGAGTAAGACAGGGCCCGACGGCGAAGTCAGAAGCCGTTCCGATGCACGTGTCCCTTGGACACTGCTCTCCTTTTCGATTCCAGCTTCCCCTGGGTTAATCATGCAAATTACGAACTTTCTTTTACTGTAATTTTGAACTGAAGAGTAAATTAAGCGCTGTTACTAAATCACACAAAAGCAAAGATACTTCTAGAGTGTGTTGATTTTGAAAGATGGATGTGGTTTGCTTCCAACACGGACCAGTGTGAGATGGATTCCGCCCGCTTGCTTCCCTGTGGCACCACTGATGTCGGCTTTGGTCACGGCTGTCCCGTGGCTTCATCCGCCTGTGATTGAGGTGCGGGTGTGCCCCGACCGCGCCCACGGCAGCAGGCCTCCGTTGCCTTGTGCGGGCCCCTCGGGCGTGTGGGGGGAGGTCCGCGTCACCGCCTCGGGGGGTTTTGGGGATTTGGCGGGTGAGGGTCAGCCAACCCTGGAGACGCTTTTCTCCAGCACAGGGCGTGGAGGGCAGCCTGGGAGCACCTGGTCACTAAGTGCGAGGGACGGTGTTAGGAGCTCAGAGGAACCACTGAGCAGCCACCGCGGACACCGCACTGGCGAACACCAGTCGGGAGCCCCACAGGACTGCTGATGAGAACTGAAATTGGGAACCCCGGAAAGTGGATGCGAGATCACCTGTGGCCGCGTGGAACAGCTCGCGCTCTCAGTTGACCAGAAGCAGCTTCGCCCTGCTTCGGCGGAACGCATGTCCTACCAGAGGGTCGCGTGTAGCCAGAGTTGAGGGGTCACCAAAACGAAAGCCTGGGGGACGTGCGCGGTCAGCCTCCGCAGCTCCTGTCCCCGGACGGCCTGCACTTTCTCGTCCCAGGCCGCGGCCCCTTGGGTGGACGGGAGGCCCCGGGCCGTGGGCTCGGGGCGGTGGCTCTCTTTAGCAGTGCCAGGCGCTTTAACAGCCTGTCCCTGGCTGGCCACCCTCCCCTCCATCCCCTACAGGGTATCACTGTCGGTGTCGAGGACAAGGACACGGCTCTGCCCCAGAAGCTTGGAGCAGAGATGCGGCCGAGGAGGGGGGTACGGAAGTGACTGGGTGCGGCATCTGGGTCTTTCCTGGAAGGTAAACGGCCGAGGTCAGGGCACGCAGTCTTCGCCTCCCCAGGCAATGCCAGGACCAGGCCAGAGTGAGCCCCGGGGACGCGGTGTCACACAGACCCGGCTCGGCCAGGCGGCAGCATCCGGAGGAGCGTCCAAGGCTCCGTGCTGAACCCCGGGCGTGTGATGAACGGGGACAGCCGTGCGCACCCTCTCCTGCGGGCTTGCACATCCCCCCCAAGGTTCCACGCTCCCTCCTGTGGCCCTTGGTGCCCTAAGCTGCTCGTGTCCCTCAAGGCATCTCCTGTTTTCTGGGAATTCCCCGCTTTTCTAACTGGACACAATGGCCTGAGTCTCTCGGTTTTCCTGGACTTTGAAGATCAAAGCCGAGGGTCCATCCCACAGGGATAACGCTGATGGGGGAGGGGGGTGCCAGGCAGAGCTGAGCAGGGACTCCGGTGTGGCTGGGGAGCATGGCTTCGGGACCCTTCCCTCGGGACCCTGTCTGCAGCGTCTGGTTTGGGTAGGGGCCCAGGCACCTCCAAGCAGAAAGGCCCGAACCCACCCTATCAAGGTTCAAGTTCCTGCAGATGTAACTGCTGTCTAGGGTGGGGGAATAGGGGATCCCCGCAGCCCTACTTCAGGAGCAGGGGTTTCCTGGAACCGGACACAGCAGCAGAGGGAGCCCTGCTCAGTCTGGCCCTGTACCTGACAGCCTGGATTCCCTCCAGGGCCAGGAGGGCGTGCTGTGGCCCTGCAGGGACCCCAAGGGACCCCGCCCGGCTGAGTGCAGGCGGGGAAAAGCCTGCTTCCCCAGTGGAGGTGCACCAGCAGCCTGGGGCCAGGGCTGGGTCATGTCCAAAAGCTCCAAGGGTCCAAGCAGAATCCCAGTCCAGAGCCACATCTGGGGGTCCGGAGCCCCAGGTGGTAGGGTTTGGTTCTGCTGGTCCTGGTCCTGAGCACGACCAGGTCTGATGGGGGTGCACATGGTAGCCGGGGAGGGGAGTGGGGAGGGGGCTGGTACACTGGGTAGAGGGAAGACAAGAGCTAGGCTGCTAGGCCGGGCAGGTACGGGTCACGGAGGGGCCTTCTCGTCTCACTGTGCCCAGCCCTTCGGTGGTTGTGTGTCTGCCCAGCACCCACACCAACGCCCCAACGCCGGGCCTCTGCCTGGTGCTGTCCGCCCCACCCCCCAGAGGTGTGCTGGCAGCAGAGGGTGCACTGGGGTCCTGAGACTTGACCCCAAAGCCTGATCACTCCTTCCCGGTTCTCCCCAAGAAACCTCCTGGACTCCCAGATGCAGCCAGATAGCCCCCGACGCGCCTTCCCCATGCCCAGTGCTCGGCTCTCAGACGCTCCAGCAGCGGCCCCAGCACCATCACAGACTGCGTCCCGCTGGGTGCTGTGGCAACACCCAGCCTGCTGCCGAGACAGCTGTGCGGGGCCCGGGGGCTCGTGCCTTTGCTTCCTGGTGCCGCCCAGCAGCCCGCTCTGGCTCCCGGCACCCGCCAGCTCCCCCACCAGACTCCCTCCTGCCAGGGGCATTTTGGGCCAACAGAGGGACCTCCAGTGACGGTGGCCCTCCTCTGCACTTCAGGGCGTCGTGGCTGAAGCCCGGATGCACCTGTCCAACCTGCAGGGGCACAGGGACAGCTCAGTTCCGGGATCCAGAGCCGCCCAGCGGGCTCCGTGTGCTGTGAGGGCAGGAACGGAAGGGCGTCGGAGGCGCGCGTGGCCTAATCTGTCCACTTCTGGCTGTGTCTCACCATGGGCCCTCCTTGCCTCGCTGGGCCCTGCGCACCTGGGCTCATCCTGGACCTGCTGGAAAGCATTCGGAGCCCCGTTTTGGGATGGGTCCCAGTGCGGATTCAAATTCCTCGAGAAGAGAGTGTTGCTGGGACAGCTGAGCCCTGAGCCCCTGCGAGGAACAGCTCCAGTAAGACTCTCTGGCCGGCGCCCACCCGCCCTCACTCGCGCCTCCCCGTGCCCTCCCCAGCCCCGCTGGCACCTCTCTCTTCACAGTGTGGACCACTCCAGCCCCCGGGCCTTTGCACTTGCCGTCTGCTCCTGGAGCGTCCTGCCCGGGATCTTCATGGTCTGTCCCTTGCTCACAGGTCACTAACCCTAAGAGACCCTCCCGGCCCACCTTGGAAATAGCGCCCCAGCCCCACACGTGGCATCCAGCACAGCCACCTCCTAGTTTCAAGGTACGCCTGGCAGTAAGTGAAAGTGTTCTGTTCATTTATTTACTCACTTGTTTATGGGGCTTTCCTTCCGTTAGGGTTACAGTTTCCAAGGGAAGAGGAGGCACACAGTGGGCCCTTGGTCAGCGCTCGGGAAGAGAAGGAACAGACAATGGCGGCAGGCCCCCCGCTTCTGGAAGGGAGCAGAGCCTCCTGCCGGGGCGTAGTGCCCCTGAGTCCACCCGGGGGCGTGCGAATGCTCACCCGCCACGCTCAGTCCTACTATTTTTTTTTAAATAGTATTTAAAAATGTGCTAAACATGTCACCAAAATGAACAACAACTTCTCAGTGGAAAATGAAGTCTTGTGACATATTTCCTCACAAGGGGACCTCATGTCAGAGCGCACCTGGGGGGCCGGTGTTGTGACAAACACGTGATGTGAATTGTTCCCAGCGGCGGGGCGCCCCCAGGGGCTCCAATCCTCTGGTAAAGCCCGTGTGGTTCATCGTCGTCTTCCCAGTCGTCGCCACGTACAGACAGAGATTCGGGTGCGGGAACACTGCCGCGGTAACACTCCACTCTGCGGAAATAGCTTGGATTAGAGTGAGAAATGTTCTTGTACTAGACGCTTGGCTTCGACCGTCACTGGTTTCTGCCTCTTCTTGAGGATTTTGGAGGCACACCAGCTTGCTTTCTAACTAAGTGTTTCTTGGTCTGATTTGATATTTCGAAGCAACATTCAACCTTATTAGTATGACCGGTTAAAAAAATCAGCATTTGCCGACTCCGGGAGAGAGCCCCCGGATGTAACCTCCAACTGCACGTGGGCACAGGCCACGCATGACCAACGCCAGCTAACTCTCTTGGCCACAGAATCCCAGTGTGGCTCGGGCACGGCGCCCGCCTGGAAACCGGCCCCACGGCGGCCTCACATGTGGGTGGCTGTCCTCCTGGTACGACGTCACGGCGTCCCGCAACCCTGAAGGGCTGGAAAGTGGGGCCAGGCGCGAGTGGTTCAACATCAGCATCTTCAGAATCAAATCCCCGTCACCGGCAGGGTGATCGGGTGCTTCATGGGGACCTTCTTTCTGGAAGGCCACTGGTGGCCTCGGTTCGCGGAGAAGCCCGCGGTCTCCCCGTCCCACGATCGCACTTTGCTCTGGCATTTACCACGCACGCCTGCCGCCGCCTTCTCGCGCCGGCCCCTCCTGCCCGCTTCCGATGCAGTTGTTATCCCCTTAAAGGCAGAGGCAGAGACAGTGGCAATATTTTCATTTGAATCCAAGTAGCTAACATACTGTCTGGCATGTTGAAAAATGTTCTGAAAATGTCGGTGTTATATTTCAAGACGTTAAAGAAGATTCCAGGAAGACATTTTTCAGAGATTGTCGACAGTCCATTGAATAAAGGGAAGTAAAACATGGGATTTCCATTATTTATTGAATTAATGTTTCACGGCTGCCTAAATCATTGTAACCAAGACCTGTAATCCAGGCTATCTCGCGTCTAAAAATAAAACAAAACCTTCTCTCCTCCTGGGGGTGAGAGGGCGGCTCTTCCAACCTTTGTCGCGGCTTCAGAGCTCACTGGAAAATCATTTCCATGGAGATGGAGTTTCTCGACTGTCAAGGAGTTAATGACTTCCAAAGCTACAATGTAACACAACAGTGAGCAAAAATGACATGTTTCCTGGGAGTGTGATTTCTTTTTTTTTAGCCTCTGATGTTTTTACTTTAAGTAGATGAAAGTATCCTTGGCTGTGAAGCACCAGGTGTGACTCCGGCACCAAACACCGCCATTCCTGGAAAACTGGCAAAGGACAGAACACACGCCTCTGGTCACAAAGGACCCCTGGAGGTGAGATCTGGCCACGTCCAGCCTTGCTGCCGTGGAATCCCCAGCAGCACCGTCTCCAAAGACATCTGGTGGCTCCGGAGGGAACTCCGAGGGTTCGTCAGCACGGCCAGGGATGCGGCCGCCCTTGTCTCTGCTCCCCGCCACGGCTGAGGGGGCTGCCCTCGCCAGAGGAGGGAAACCCCCGTGCTTGCTGGACCCACCAGGACTGCGGAGTCTAGAAGCCAAGTCCCAGCTTCGACTGCCTTCTGTAAGACGAGCAGGATGCCTCAGCTCCCACAGCCAAGAGACCGGATGTGGCTAGACCCGCGAGCCCCGACGACATCGCTAGGACCCCGTGTCACTCTCCCACTTCTCCCAACACTGCTTTGCTCCCTTCTGGAGCAAGCGGCACCTCGTGGTGTCCCCCCAGCGGCGGCCTGCCGCTCCCTCACCCCCTTCCTGCTTGCTCTGTGCGAAGTCCCAGGGCAAACGCTGACCCGATCTACTAGGGTCCCATGACCATTTCTGAGCCAAGTGCCAGGCCAGGATGGAATGTGTATTTCCTGGCTGGCCTCCCGGATCTGAAAGGACGTCGTCCTCCGCTCACAGACCGTACCTTTACCTGCTCTCCCACTGGCCTTCCTTCCCCATCTGTCCCCTCCTCCATCCTCTTTCCCTGCTTCAAGTACCTAAACAATTCTGGCCCCAAGGTTGTTTGTTTGTTTGTTTGTTTTGTTTTTTATTGGGACAAAGGAGAAGACGGATGGATGGACAGAGGGGGATGGATGGACAGATGGATGGATGGATGGATGGACGGAGGGAGGGATAGTCGGCCGTCGGGATCAACGCTCTGTTTACTATTTCAGTGAATGATGCAATGTTTGGTATCACCTGATCGAAAGGCGTGGATTGTCGCTACCAAGCGAGAAGCCCGCAGCAGGGTCCAGCTCGTGGTTAGCGAGGGATCCTGGATGAGGGAAGTGCCCCTCTGAGGCCACTATTGAACTCTCAAAGCCTGTTTTCTGGAGCCATCTTGAGTAGTACCTTTGGCAAGAGAGAAAGTTTAAGCGCAAAACACGCCTTTCCACATCTGTCTGCAGTTACGTTCTTGTCCCGGTGTGCACGGGCTGTCCGGCAGCCAGCTTCAGGCCAAGAGTTTTCCGAGTCCTTTCTAGTGGAGGGCTTCAGGTTGTGCCGTAAACCGAAAGACAGTCTGCAGGCGCTGACTCATTCTCCAGCACAGCCTCACTGTGGCAGCCTTAATTCTCAAAAGGAGATGGCAGGAGCTGGGCACAGAGGCCACCGCTCTCACGGGCCGCCTTCCGTGGGAAAGCCTGAAACTCGTGCTGGGCACCATGTCCCAGGTCAGGCGAGGCCCGGGCCACCCACTGCGACCCGTCTTCCTCCTGGTGCTGGGGCTCGGGGCACACTGGTGCCCAATCCCGCGGGAGGGCTCCTGCCACGGGAGGCACCTCCCTGCTGCGCAGAACAGGGTCTCCGCACACTGCGCACCTGCTGGGCTTGGCCCCGGAGGCGCAGGAGCGAGGCAGCCTCCATGCGGGGTTTCTTTGATGCCGTTTGTAAATAATAGAACAAAGCCCGTTTTCCGCCAGGCTGCAGGAGCAGGTCTGCTGGAGCCCCGGGCGCCCTACTGATAGCACTTGCCCAAAGCAGAGCAAGCTCCTCTCCTGGGCAGACAGACGACAGCGGCGTCGGAGGGGGTTAGGCTGCGGCGTGCGGACTGGGGGCCCTGCGAAGGGCCCGGGGCGGGGCGCAGAGAACAACCCGCACGGCCTTCCCCACTGCATCGCCGACTCCTCACGGAGGCACCGGGGATTGCGTGTTTCCACCCGGACTTCTGGCTTCTCTCTCGGCTCTGCACACGTGGGCTCCTCTCTTTCCAGCCCGGCCAGGGGAAAGCTGCAGATTCTGCGCCCCCCTTGCCTTCGGATGTTGGAGAAAACACCTGCCATTTGGAGGGAGGGTCCCTCTGGCCCCATTTCCACCAGGCAGGCTTCACATCCCCCACAATGTGTTAATGAAATCCTCGTTATCAAGCAAAGCTCACAGAGGAATGCGTTTCCCCACAGGAATCGGGCTATAGCTGGGCTGGCCCTCTGGTCTCCGGTCCCACCGCCGGGAAGCACAGCCAGACCAACACCAGCACAACAGACAAAGATACGGAAGCGACGAATCTTTACAAAAACTTTAAAATAGTGAGGCGTGCTTTGGGTCCCGTAAAGGTGTCGTTTATGGACTGTACACACTCCGCACACCCACCAAATCAGACGTCCGGCCCGAACCGGTACAGCGGCCAGAGTAAGTCCCAGCCGCGCGCGGGGCCGCCGGCGTTTTGTGTTCATCGCTAACATTCAAGTCGGTAATTTTGGAAGTCGATGGTTGGGTCTACTCTGTGCAAAGGAAGTTAAAACTAAATTTTTTCCCATAAATGGCCATATGGGGCAGAGCCCGTGAACGCAATTTCATTGTTCTTTGAGTTCCAAGTTAGAAAATTCTTCTCAAAACATACCGTCACGGTGTGGAGATATCTGGGCCTGCGGTGAAGACGGGTCTGGCTTCGTCTTTTTTCCTGGTTCCGCGGAGGAAGGCTTGGAGGCGCACAAGCTCCGATGGGATTTTATGGCCCAGCAATGCCTTCGTGTGCTGCCTGGAGCTCCGCTGGCCGTCTTTGTCAGGTCCTTGGAGCCTTCAGACTGCGACGGAGTCGTGACCTCAGCCAGACGGATCTGGGTGCAGGGACGCCACGCTACCACGCGCAGGGCAGCGGGAGGCTGTGCACACGTGGCCAGGGGCCCGGGGAGGTGGGCAGCCGAGACCGAGGCAAGCTGTCAAGAGCTGATACCGAAAGGAAGGGACCCCTGGTGGGGGGCAGGGAGCACAAAGACTGGGGACCCCTTTTGTCTCGGGGTCTCACTCCCTGGTTACGTTTGCAAGGAGCTGTTGCCTTTTGGAATATGCTGTCAGGACACTCATCTGTTGTGTTTTAGGAAGTTGTTTTTTTTTTTTAAGATTTTATTTATTTATTTGACAGACAGAGATCACAAGTAGGCAGAGAGGCAGGCAGAGAGAGAGGGGGAAGCAGGCTCCCTGCTGAGCAGAGAGCCCCATGTGGGGCTCGATCCCAGGACCCTGAGATCGTGACCTGAGCTGAAGGCAGAGGCCTAACCCACTGAACCACCCAGGTGCCCCAGGAAGTTTTTCAATGGGGGAAAAAAAAGGAAATGTGTGAATTTTTTGTGGATGCAGCCAGTGAGCAGAGGTTAATATGCTCTGACGGTTTCTATGACATGAGCTCAGAAAATAAAATGTCGGTAATATCTTCGCACTTCTCGGAGGCTGATTCCTGAAAGCACTGAGACCGATTCCAGGGTGGGGAGCAGCTAAGGGATTCCGAGTTTGAGGAGCTGCCCGAGAAGGAGCCCCGTGTCCCCTCTAGGGTGGAGCCCACCCTTTGACTTCTAAGGGGAGAGTCAATAAACCTGGCTCTTTCGCCAGTTCTGCTGATCGCTCCAGAGTGGGTTAGTTCCCATGGCCAAACCTCCTCTCGCCTCGGTTTCTCATGGCACCTGCGGCACGCCGATGGGGCAGCCTGGCTCTTCTCGGACCCTGAGCCAGACTCCATGTTTCTGCAAGATCTGCGGCGGATCTGTGTGCCCTTCACATTTGGAAAGGTCATCTCTGGTTTCTAGGTGGTCCTGTGTCTGCAGACAGCTCGACTTTGTTTCTAGAAGCAAGAGAAACAGCCACTCTTTTCTGAGAACATGCGGGGTGCGGGCTGCGGCCCAGGGAGTCCCCACACGCTGTCCTCAGGCTGCGGCCCACGGAGTCCCCACACGCTGTCCTCAGGCGGGGTCTGTCACCTTTTCCCCCCGAGCGACCCTGCACCTGCCCCTTCCGGTCCCGCACGGCTGCCGCTACTTCCTTTGCTACGCCCCGAGGACAGACTGTCTGCCTGCGCACACCTCAGTGCCCTCCTCCCATCCCCCAGTCACGAGCATTAACCCTTGGGAGCGGGTGCAGCCCTCCTCCCGGCTGGTCCTCACGTAATCGAGTCCGTCTTGAAGGCAGAGAAAAATTCTCCCCGTGTAAACCCCAGACCTTTGCACCCAGCGGGGCACTCCCTAGGCGATCGCCCTGCACGCTCGCAGACTGGGCCGGGGTGTGTCATCCCAAACTCTGGAACGAGAGGCTTGTCTGGACCGGAGCTCGCCGTGCGCCGAGATGGGGATATGATTTGGCTTTTGATGAACTCCTCTCGTGAGTCGGCTGTTTTCAAACGACGGGGCAAACGTTCTGGAAGACCCTGCGACGTCAGAGAAGAGGATGGACAAACGCTACGGGGACGCAGGTGCGCCGGCTGCTGTGTCCTGCTCCCTCCTGCTCCGCGCTTGATGTCACCGGCGCTTCTGCGTCGGGACTGTAGGACGCTGTGGCATCGCACTGGCTACGGCCACACCCGAGCTTTTCTTCCTTTTACACAACCCTCAAAACAGACTCTTCGGTGAACTTCACGCATACCTCCGAACCCCTATATCAGATTTCCCGTACTGCTTTCATAAGGAGTGAATCACTTCCAAAATGGAAATACGGCCAGGAGCTGCGGACCGGCCAGGTGGCTCAGCGTGGGCCCCGATCCCCGGCGTGCCGACACCCAGAGCTGACATCCGTCTCTGCGAAAGCAGGCTCTGTCTGCAACATCCAGCCAGTCCAACCGCCGCGGGGGCCTGGAGGGGCCGTGCTAACCCGCATCTGAGGACTCGACCCCCTCTCCTGGGGGCTCCCCATGCCTGTGTCTGCACATGCTCAGGCCTCCAGCTTTGAGCCTCGCACGGCTGGTCCCCCTTCTGCAAGGCTGTGCCCCCCATGATCTGAACATTCGGTTCCTTCACTGTTGTGGGATTTAAGGATCAATGTACGCATCCCCGTCCCCCACTCACCTCCAAGACTGCATCTGAGGGACTTGCCATGTCTTTCTCGGGAACGGTGGGACACTGCGCAGAACCCATTTGTTTTTGCCATGACCTCGCCTTTTCTTTCTCTTTTCTTTTCTACTTTCCTTCTTTCTTTTTCTTTTTTTTTGGCTATTACTCAAAACAAACTCTTCAGTTGTGTTGTTTCCCCCCAGAAAGATGTGTCCAAGTCCTAAGCCTCGGGGCTTGCGACTGACTTTATAGAGGTTTTTTGCAGAGGGGATCAAGTTCAGATGAGGTCATTGGGGTGGCCTGGGCGCAACATGACTGGGTCCTCATAAGAAGAGTGGGAGACACACACACGCACGCACACATGCACACATGGACACAGATGCACGTGCACACACATACATGTGCACACACATGTGCACGCACACACGTGCCCACGTACACACATGAACACACACACACACACACACACACACAGAGGATGAGCACGTGCAGACTCTCCCCGGCTCAGAGAGCGTGGCTCTGCCCACACCTTGATTTTGAACTTCCGGCCCCGGAACTGTGAGGGGATACACGGCTGCTGTGTTAAGTCACACAGTCTGAAGTGCTTGGGCGCCGCCGTGCTGACAACGAGGGCACTCAGTGTGCACAGGGCTGGCTGTTCCCACCTCCCCGCTAATCCCCAAGGTGTCTCCGCTGCTCTCAGGCCCCTCCTGGTGGGTGCGGTTATGAGTCAGAGAGCTGAGTGTCCCTCCCTTTGTCACAAGGAAAAAGCTGGGGAAATGGTAAATTAATGACTTTTCTTAAGCCCACCAGATAAGTGAGGTCGCAGGCGACCACTGAAGCAAACCTCGGGCGCTCTGCACCTGCGCTGTCTGGGTACTCCTACGCATCCCTCAAAACCCTCCTGAGAGCTGCCTCTGACGCCAACGGAGGTCGTCATTCTTCCCCAGCACTGAGGCTCCTGACACGGACTTTTGATGGTAAAGGTCCTTTGTGCATATCGACTTCGGGGTTTTTTTTTGTTTTTTTTGAAGATTTTATTCATTTATTTGTCTGAGAGAAAGAGCACGCAAGTAGCAAGAGCAGCAGAGGGAGAGGGAAAAGTAGGCTCCCCACTGAGCAGGGAGCGGATGCGGGGCTTGGTCCCACCACCCTGGGATCATGACCTGAGTCAAAGGCAGATGCTTAATGACTGAGCCCCCCAGGCGCCCTGTATGTTGACTTTGAGTAAGAGGCCTCATTTTCATGGACTCTGCAGCCAGGCAGACCTGGTTCCCTGCCGGCTCATGGTTTGCAGGCTTCCTGGAGGCAGTGAGCATAAGGGCCTTGGCACAGGGCTCGGCCCAGAAACCATGACCACTTACATCCATCAGAGGCCTGCTGGCGGACCGGAGTTGCTGTCCAGACCCCTGACTCTCAGGACACCGTCAGGCTCGGTACGCTTCAAAGGACCAATCAATTAATTAGTGCTGTGATCATTTAGCGAGGATGGTCATATCTGCAGACAAGATTGGGACTGTGGGTGGGTTCACGGACACCTTGTCTCCCACCTTGCTGTAGAAGCTCAGGTGTATTCTTGGATGAGGACTGTTGGGTTTTCCGCGGCACAGGCCGGCCCTCCTAATGTGCCCTTGTCCCAGGGACAGACGGTGTCACAGGGGAGCCGTGCATACACACCCCCATAACTGGGCCACCAAGTCTGCTTCAACCTAACCTGGAAATGGAAATAAAAAATACGAGTTGTTCATAGAACGAATTTTTTAAGAGCTTAAAAGCTTTAAAGAATTTTTTTAAATTTACACTAATGGCATTTCCATGAATTACAGCTGGGCCACGAGCTCAAGCTGTCATGGCTGTTCAGAGCATATGGCTCTGCTGTGTGGACATGGGGTGTCAACTCTGCTGCTGGGGTCTGTGACCTCATCCAATAAATCAGGAACCGGAGGGTCCTGTGTAAACCGGGAGCTGAGCGGCCATCCTGGCCGGAGTCCGAGGGGGTCCGCCTCCATGAGGCATCAGCATGACTTCAGGGAGGGCCCACACCTTCTCCAGACCCTCCCCCGGGACAGGAGGGCGCTAAGAAGATTCTAGCTTTATCACTGCAGCCCGGCATCTTGCACGGTGACGGACCATCCCAAACGCTCGGTCTCCAGTGAGTCCTAGAATCCCGGAGGCAGAGTCTCAGGGCGGGAAGGAACCTGAAAGGTTGAACTTGTCTGATCAAAGCTCCCATGACTGAGAGTCTCCACTGCTCTTGCCTGCCTCTACCTCCCCTCTCTGCCTGAGGACCATGGGGGCAGAGCCTTCCCTCAGAGCAGGTGGGGGGTTGCCGGAGCCGCCTCTGCAACCCTGAGTTACAGGCCCGTCTGGCTCATCCCACCCCCGGGGCCCCTGCAGGCCTCCCAAACCATGACCCTGCTGGACTTTCTGGGTCAGTTCAGGGGGCCCCACACCCCAGGCTTAGTGTTTCATCCGTGTCCCCTTAATGTGTCTTCTTCCCGCCCCACGTGGTATTTCTTTTCAGTTTTTGAAATAGTTATAAGCTCGTAGGAGTTTGACAAACATGTAGAGGGAGTTCTCATGAGCTTTATGCGGTTCCTCTAATGGGAGAGCCTAGCAGAGCCACAGCACAGTGTCCCACCCAGAAGCTCCCAGAGCTGCAAGCTCCAGTTTATTCTGACTTCACTAGTGGTGCATACGTGGTGTGGTTCCATGCAATCCCCCCCAAATATTCTTTATTCTTGCATTATCCCGGGCCCCCCGGTGTCATGCATGGAGAAGGTGAACCTGTGCCCCTTGCCCAGTTTCATGCAATTTTATCGTACGTGCAGATTCATGCCTGTCATCCCAGTCGTGAGAACGGCTCCATCCCCACGTGGCTCCTTCATGCCGATGCTGTGGCCACACCTCCTTCCCCTCCCTCCCTCCCGGCCACCACCAGTCTGTTCCTGTCTCTGTAATCCTGTTTTATCAAGAGCGTTATACGAGTGAGATGATACCATAGTCGACCTTCCTAGATTGGCTTTTCCATTCAGCAGGACTCTCTCGAGATCCCTCGAAGCTGTATGTGCCCGAGAGTTCGCTCCTCCGACGGCTGCCTGCTGTCCCACGGGGCAGGGGAGCCACTGTCGGTCCAACATCCATCTCGGAAAGGTGCTTAGATTGCTTGCTGTTTGGGGTATTGTGAATAAAGCTTCCGTGAAGGTTTGTAGGAACCTAGGTTTCGTTTCTCTGAGATAAATCTCTGAGAGTGTAATTGCTGGGCCAAATGACAAGTTCACCTGTAGTTTTGTTTTTAAGAGACTGTCAAACTGGTAGTCCCGTCGGTAACTTGGGAGCAATTTTGTTTCCCCGCAGCCATGCCAGCCAATGGTGTTCTCGTGGTGTCTTATCTTGGCCGTTCTGGTGACGGGTCACATGGCTTCGGTTCGCCCTTTCCTCGTGCGGAGGTAACTGAATGTCCTGTCATATGCTTATCTGCACATCCTCTTCGCTGAAATGTCTGTTCCCGTCTTTACCCCGTTTTCTAATTGGATTGTTTGGTTTTTGCCGTTGAATTTTGAGTTCTTCATATTTTGTAGATAGAAAGTCTATTGGATCCCTGGTTTGCAAATAGTTAATTCTAATCAATAGATTGTCTTTCCATCCTCTTCAATCAGAACATTTTGCATAAAGAAAGTTTTTAATATTGTTGAGGTCTCGCTTACCAATTCCTGTTTTATAAGTTATGCTCTCGGTCTCCACCCTGAGCCTGCTGTGGGTTCTCTCCTGTTTTTTTCTAAAAATTTTATGGCTTTACACTCAACCTTGCATGAAGTGCGTCAGGTTCATTTTTCCCTGGAGACGTCCACTGGCTCCAGAACCCTTTGTTCAAAAGGCAGTCGTTCCCCCGCTGAACCGCTTTTGTGACTTTGCTGAATCTCAGGCGGTCGTGCTTGCACGGGTCCGTTCCTGGGTTCCGGGTTCGCTGCCACGGGCCCATTCTCTGCCGGGCACTGCTCTGTCTTGATTGCTCCAGCTACACAATGAGCCTGAACATCCGGTAGCTCCCTCCCGTTTTAGTTCTCTTTCAAAAAATGGTTTAGCTATTCTAGGTCCTTTTCGTTTTCATGTAAGTTTTTAAATAAGCTCGTTTATGTCTACAACCTTCCCCCCCAAAAAAAACCATGCTTGGATTTGGGTAGGATCTGTAGGTCCATTTGGGAACTGACGTCTTTATTACGTTGACGTCAGGTCATGAATGTGGCAAACCCTGCAGCGCCTCACATCGCCGTTGACGTGTCTTCCCCCGTCGTTTCCTGACGTCCAGCATGTGCACCCTGCGTGTTTTGTTCTGCTGATATCTGGATGCTCATTCCGTGGAGCAGTCGTCAATGGCACTGTTTTTTAATTTCCGTTTCCACATGATGGCCGTCGGCCTGTGCGAGGCAGTTGACCTGTGAGATCTCACGCCCTGAGTCCTCGCTGAGCTCACCTGTAAGGGCTCAGAGCTTCGTCGTAGATCGCTTGGGATCCGTCATGTAGGTGATTTTGTTGTCTGCAAGTAGAGGCTCTTCCTTCTCTGTCCATATGTTTTTTTTTTCTTGCCTTAGTGCTTTAGCACCAGCTTCCAGGACTGCCTAGAGTGGGAAGGCCCTCCTCACCTTCTGTGCAACCTGGGGGGAGTCACCATTTCTTCGCTGTTAGGCCCAGGGCAAGCTACGGGGTTCCTGTACTGTTTTGCATACTGTGGTCATTTCCTTTTGCTTCTTTAAAAATCACCACAAACTTAGCAGCTTAAAACAGCGCAGACACGCACTTCGGTGGTTCTGAAATCAGGAGGCTGGAGCCATGATGTGTTCAGGGCGCATTCCCTCTGGAGGCTCGTCGATGGCACACAGCCGGGTGTCTGCAGTGACCTTGGGAAAGCGTGAAACTGCTCTGCTTTTCAGCGTGGACACAGCAGCTCTTTTTCTGAGCAAATAAAGCCTCATCGGCTCTGAGGTATTCTGGTAGCTCTACGGGCGTCTCAGCGCGGAATGTTTGCGATGGGGCCTTAGGAGCATCCGAGCTGTGGCTTCCTACAGATCTCCCCACGGAGCAAGCACGCGCTGCTCCCCAGCATACCGCCCTGATTCATAGCGGACACACGGAGGTGGGGAAGGGTAAGGAACTCTGTCTCTGGCCTCCACCGTGCCCTTACCTTCGCAAGGTCACGCACCCTGTTGTCGACCGTCCGAAGTCTGTCTCCGCGACGATGAAGGACGTGAGGCTCCCTCCTTTCTCTTCGCTCTTCCTCTTGTCGTCCGAGTTCCCGTTGACCCCCGGTGGACTTCCGTTGCTGGGCCTGCGGCTTCCAGCCCCATTCTCAGACACAGGCTGCAGCCCCGGCAGGAGCTGCTTGGGGCTGGACAGAGGAGACGGGCTTTGGGAGCGTTTCTAGCATCAGTGCACAGCTCACTGTGTGTCTAAGGCCCTCGCGGGTGGATCTGGCTGAGGACCAGCTGAGCCTTCATTTCAGCGGTGGCGGGACCGTGAGTGGTCACCCGAGCCTTTCAGAAGGAAGGAGCGGCTTTCCCCGAGGGCCGATAATGGACTTGAAACTTCAGGTTCCCCCGGTGCTGTTTGGCAGCTTTTCCTAAGAAGAGCACTTGCTTATAAGGAGGAAAGAAAACAACATTTTGCTATCGTTGTTTCTTGCTTTGTCTCTCTCCTTTTTTAATGAAAAACCAGTGTTTTTCATGAGGAGCTCAATGGGTGGTTTTGGCAGGACAATCCTTCATGCTGCAGAAATCCTCTGACCGCAGGACGTGGAGTCCCCCTGGGGCCTGCCATTATGTGTCTCCCGCACCCCAGCCACTGTCCAAACTAGCAATGCCCCTCCCGTGTGTCCAAAGGGAGCAGACCGCCCTGTCTTGAGAACTGATCTCGGGTTACTCTAAGGCTTTATTTTCACGGTTAGTGGGGACCGATCCTCTGGAGATGCCACTTTTTGTACCAAGGGAGCAGGAAGGAAGATATTAATTGGAATGCGGATTGCCCACATCGTTAACTGGGTCCTTTCTGTCCCCGACACACACGTGGTGGCCTTTCGAGGCTGAGCTGATAAACTCTCTGGTCGGGGCTGCAGGGCCTCGGATGGGCGCTGAGCAGCCGGAAATGACCCCAGGCTTCTTCATAGCACGCATCTCTAGTGTTTGCCTTTAAAGAAAACCACTTGTCTTCCCCGTTCTCAAGAACAAAGTAAAACACGCGCGGATACACACATGCTCTTTAAGCCATACCCACTCGCTAGGAGGTTTTCCTGCCAAACGGCGGCATCTGGGAGCCTGGGGTGAGCTGGGGGCACCGCGGTGGGGCCGGGGCCACGCCGGACGTGTCTGCGCTCCCAGCCACGGATCACTCATCTCACCCCACGCTCCACTTCCAGGCGGTGGGACGCACACGCCCTGCTCGGGGTCGGTCGTGTCTCTGCAGCTCGGCTCGAAGGTGCGGGTTCCCACACAGGCTGAGTCCAGCCCGGCCAGGGGGCTCCCGCCGAGCAGCCCGGCTCTGGCCGTCCCGCCTCAGCTGACCCCGCTTACACTGTTCGGATGGACTAGCGGAACGCGTACATCTCTGTTTTTGCAATTCGGGGGGAGGGGGCAGGCTGGAAGAGGAGGGAAGAGGGGACTGTGTCTGTCGCGTCAGAGCTCCAGGCCCAGGTTTGAGCTGAGTCGGGGACCTGCTGGCTGCGTCAGGCCCTGGGCCAAGATGATCATCCGAGGAAGCACGTTTGGCCCTAACATGGCTCTTCCCCACGGCGGCAGTGACGCTCCCACAGACAGTGCTGTGGGCCGGGGACGTGAGCGCCACACAGGGCCACGAGACACGCTGGGAGGCTGTCCGTAGGCAGAGGCGTCTCAGAACCGTGGGTCCCTGGGAACACTAGTGATCTGCACCCAAGTCCCAACCACTCGCAGGAGAAACCACATCTGAAGGGTAAGAGCGAGGCTGCGGGGAGAATGGACGGGCCGAGGAGGCAGAGCCCAGCTCTGACCCCCAGAACCGCCCTGCTGTGAGAGACAGAACGTGACTCTTCAGCCAGTTCCCCAGACATGCGCCATGGGACAGATCGGCCAGAGCCGGGCCGCAGTCCGCATCCTGGCTGGTGCTCTGCCCCCCCGACTGGGAGCCGGGTTCCGGAGTCCATCCGTCCAGTTCTCTGGACCGTCCTCCTCCCCCCAGGCTGGGAGCTGGGTTCTGACGTCCATCGGGTCCAGCGCCGTGACTCCAGCCGGCACAGAACCCATGCGAAGCTGCACCATCGGAACCTGAACCCTTCCCCCTCCGTCTCTCCAGCCCGCAGAATCTCTTGCTGACTTGGAGTCAGCTGACGTTATTGTCAACACTGCTGCTGTGCTACCGGCGCACCCATGTCACGGTGCCTGGGGCGGGGGGTGCGGGGATGCCTCTAGTCCAGGGATCGATGCGCCACAACATCCCCCAGGAACCTGTTTCACGGGCCCCCCAGGATTACCACACAAAGGCCCCAGCGTGGAACAGTCACCAGGTTCCGTCCAGCTTGACGCCCTCAAAGCCAGGTCTGGGCGACTAAGCCGGGATTCCCTGGGAGGCCTTTGGCTGTGGCCCCTGATCCCAGCTTCAGCGGTGAACCCCAGCCCCCACCCCAGCCCTCTCCTCCGAGTCTGACCTCCCGTGCTGTTCGATACCGCTTAGCTGCGTGGAATCTGCACTCCCTTTGTGGCCCACTCGGACCCTCTGCTCCACAGCCCAGGTGCCTGGGGCCCTGAAAGCTCTGGGACTTGCCTGAGCCTTTGCTCTGAGCCCCCATGGCTGACTCCCGTTTTAGGCTGGCAGATTGCTCCCCGGCAGGCCGGCCATTTCTTTTGCATACCGCTGTGAGTGCCGGAATGACGCCAGAATGATGCCATGTGCTGATTTGGGGTCTCTCGCATTGTGCTGGACTCAGGGGCCTGGTGCCGGCTCAAGTCAGATTGCAGCGCCAGATGGACCATGGAAATAACCGCGGGGTTTTGAACCTTCCAGAGGTCAGAACTGCCGTGTGCTCTCGCCACACACAGCACCTCGGGGATGCAAGATGCACGCGTGTGGAAGGGCCGTGCGTGGACGGCTCGTGTGCTGTGGTGACCCGGTTTTCCAACATCAGGAATAATTCCCAGAAAACATCCAGACAAAATAAAGTTCAATCTTCAGAACACATTAAAGCCATGCAAAAAAATACTTTATGTTTGCATAGGAAAAGGGAGTCAGGTTCCCAGTACAAATAACTACAAGCGAGTTCCTCGCTGCGTAGTAACTTGGCGCGATGTTTCTGCAGCCGGTAAGTACGTCTGCTCAGTGACCGGCCGCTGAGGCTTGGGGTGATGGCTCTGAGTCCAGGACTGGTGTCCCTGCCCCGTCACTCCTAGCGTCCTCGGGGGCTGGGGGCATTCATGCGCTACGCAGATTTCCCTGCCCCCTGGAATGCCTCAGGGGCCCCCGGCCCTGAAAGCAGAGTCACGCTCTACGGCTAAATCCCCATCCTGCCCCGACGGGACCCAGCCCACCGCTGGAGGTGGAGCTCGAAGACCTGATCTGATCCATCCGTCTGGCCGCCCAGACAGGTGTTCTGAAAACAGTGAAGCGAGGACCGTCGTCATCCTAATGGGAAGACACCGCACGTTGGCACCTACCTTCCTGCTGCGGACAGCTCGACAAACACGGGCAGGGCCATCAGCTGGGTGCAGACCTGTGTGTTCGTCTCATCCAGGGCTCCCCATGAGAGCAGCAACATCGACAAGGACGGCCTTGGCCAGCTTTGCTCCCTGCCCTTGTAGAAAGGAGGGCCCACTGCCCCTTTCTTTTTTACACACGGATTTTCCAAAACGAGTAGCTCTCAAGGGGTAACTTCCTTGTACCAGGACCCGTCGCTGAGAAGAGACAATGTGGCTTCTGGAACTTTCCCAAGAGTTGGCATGCTTTCTGAGCAGTCTCCAGTTTATAAACTGTCCCCCAAGAAGGCTCCAAAGGTCCTCACTTTTGTACCCCTACAGGAAAAGGGGGCCTTACTCTTATCCTGGGACTGCACTTGGAGGCCGAGGGGTTTGAGCTGTGGAGCAGGTCCGCGTGCCCGCTGGAGAGGTGGGTGAAGCGGCCGCGCGGTCCACCTCTTCTGACCAGAACCTTGGCCGTCAGCATGGAAAGCCCGCCAGCAGGTGCACCGGCAGCCAGGCCCCGTGTGCCTGCGGCCACCGCGCCGCCCAGCCCGCCACTGCATCCTGCCCTCCTCCGTCAGCTGGTCTCGGTCCTGGTGAACTCACAGCTCTCCACGTGGCCTGGGCTGTTTTCCGCTGACCCCCCCAGCGACTCCAGTCCCACCAGCCCCGCCGCCCGCCGGCCGCCTCCTCCTGCCCGCGGAGGGCAAGACCCGACCAACCCCATGCCCAGTCCCTGTGCTCCCCAACCGCGCGCCTGGGTGTTCCATGGTGGCCGCTCCCTCCGACAGCCCAGTTAGGACGACACACAAGTCACCTTCCTGGGAAGCTCTTCATCCTGCAGACTCTGTGGCGGCAGCTGCTGGATTGGGCGTTCGGTTTGGCGGTGGAGATACACGAGCCACGTCTCCAGACGACGGACGGGGAATTCTAGGCCTGTTACGGGAAGAAGCAACGACCAGCCTGCCATGGCCGACGTCTGAGGAGCCCACAGGAGAGAAGGGAAGGGCCCACAGATGGCTCGGTCCAAACCACAGCCAGCAGGGCCCCCTGGGGACTCTGCGAGAGCGTCTCCCGCTGTGGGGACCTGGGGCACAGGGGGCACTGTGGGTGCCGCTAGGAGCTGAGGGTCCAAAGCCAGGGCCCACTCACCGGACACCAGTACCTGGTTCCCTGCCAGGATTCTGGTCAGCTCGGGCACGTCCAGAAGTAGCTCATGAACCACACGGAACACGGTTTCCCAGCTGGCCTTGGACCCCCGGAGGCACGACGGCCAGGAACGCTCGCTGGGCGCGCCTCTCCCTCACCCTTCCTCTTCTTGCAGGAGTCCCCCGCGCCAGGGAACCCCTCATTTCTCTGAACACAGTCACCCTGGGCATGCCTGCATGCGGACTCCCATCCTGTGTGACCTCGTGGGGTGCTGGGGTAGAGGCCCCCCTGCCCAGGGCCCTGTCAAGCCTCCTTGGGTCCCACTGAGCTGCTGGGGAGCTCGGCCTCTCAGAGCGCTGTGTCTCGGTCTCATGGAGGACCCCGGGCCTGCTCTGGAGAACTCCCCTCCCACGGAGAGAGGAAGCCTTGCCCCAGAGAGAAAGCCTCCCCTTTCTCAAGTCAGGGCTGAGCAGGGATTTCGCCAGCTGGAGAGAAAAACACCCCCCGGCTTCTCGCGGCGGCCCTCTTGCTGGGGGCCTGGGACGGCCGGTTGGGGGCCCCTAGACTTCACATCCTCTGCGGCGGGACCACGCCTGATGTCGCGATGGGGACAGCACCGTCTGGAGGTGAGCCGGGGCTCCTGTGTTCTTTACATCAAGGCGAACAAAGGTGCTTCCTTAGAGCACAGCAGGCCGTGTAGACACTTACGCACTGGCTTCCTCTGTTGGGTCCATGGAGATCAAAGCACTTCCTCGCCAGACCGCTGCCCCAGTCTTGACGCTGGAGGAAAGAGCCTCCGCGTGCAGACCACCGGCCTGGTGGCTTCTGCTTGGGTTTGTCCCCACCCCCATCCAAGTCACTGCGGTGGAGGGAACCCTGGGGCCATTTTGCCTCTGAATTTACGAGGCATCGATATGTAATTCCCTTGCCTTTGCTGGTCTCCGTCTGGCTTTGGGGTCGGGCTGATCCCGGCCTGACCGAAGGAGCTGGGGAGTGATCTCTCCTCCTCTGTTTTCTGGGAGAGTTCGTGGAGTTTCTCCTTTTTAAATGTTTGACAGAATTCAGCAGGGAACTTACGTGGGCCTGGCATTTCTCTGAGAGAAGACGTTTAATTGCTCATTTAATTTTTTTAACTTGTAATGGATCCTTTCAGATTTTCTATTTCTTTTTGAGTAAGTTCCTGTAATTCATGTTTTTCTAGGGATTTGTCTGCTCGCGTCTGTTGGCGTGAAGCTGTGTTATGCCCCAATAACGGGTCCGTGATTAAAGGAGCGAGACTGATACAAAGCGAAGGTCAAGCAAAGCTTTATTTCGCGCCAAGCATCAAGAATCTAACCCAACGTTCGGGGCCTCACCTCTTACACGAGGGCGACCCTTCTCTGTTTCACAGACTAGCTTTTAAGGGCAAAGGCCATGCGGTTCGGCCTGGCCACGCGCAGGTGACCAATCAGATTGTAACACACAGGAAACTCCACAGCGATGCTAGGTGACCAGTTGAATTACAATTTACCCTCGTAGACATCTGAATCAGCCTATTACACCTTGATTAGGACTGGGGCCAAAAGGGTTCCCGAAGGGCGGGGCCCTACTCCTTGGTAGCTAGGGAGACAGTATGTGCCCCCCACTGACCCATGTCTCCACCTGGCCTGACCCACCCTTGCATCTGGGCTTTGTTACCTGGAGCTGGTTTCCGGGACTTGTTTCTAAGTGAATCTCCTGGGGGAAGGGGAGCAGGGACAGTTTAAGGTTAAACAACAAGGTTTTTGTTTAACCTCAATGGAAGCCTCTGGCTAAAATATAAAAATATAAAATAGGTCCTTACAGTTGTTTGAAGTCTTCCCTTGCCACGTTTTTAATTCCTGAGCTGCCTGTGGCGATGTCCTCGCCTCCGTTCATGGTTTCGGTGCCTTTTCTCACTCGTTCTCGTGTAATCTAGCTCGAGGTTTGCCACTTTGTTGGTTTTCAGACAAATGACTTTTGATTTCATTGATTTTCTCTTGTTTTTCTGTTTTACTGTCACTGACTCTCACTCGAATATTCACGATTTAATTTCTTTTCTGGCCTCGGATTTAGTCTCCCCTTGTTTTCCGAGATTATCTCGGTGGAAACTTAATTACTGGCTTAATTGTGTCTCCTCTTCTAAGACGAGCATTTAAAGCTCTAAGTATTCGTCTAAGCGCTCCGTCGCGTACCCCATATGTTCTGACATGTTCTCTTTTCATTTTCACATCCAGATCCTCCCAGAACCTGTGACAGGCTTACATCCTGAAGAACCTGTTGGGAGCGGAACATGCTGGTAAGTCACAAATGCCCCTCATGCACCTCAGCCGACACCCTCGCTTAGCCAAGCTGCCCTCACACGTCAGAAGTCCCCCATGAACCCACGGGCTGGCAGAGTCGCGTCCCGTGAAGCCCGTCTTACAAGGAAGTCTCGACCACTTCGTGTGATGTACGGAGTACTGTGCTGAGAGTGGGCAACGGTGTGGTCCAGGGGTACGAGGATGCTTGTCAGTGTGTTGCTTGGGTTCCCTCGGGATCGCCTGGTGGACCGGAGCTAAGGTCCGGGGGGCACCCGCTCAGCATCATGAGCGAGGACCAGACCGCGTGTCGCTAGTCCGGGACAGGATCCAAATTCAAAATTCCAGCACAGTTTGTACTGAAATAGATCGCTTCTGCACCATTATGTAGTCAAAAAATCGTAAGTCAAAATGTCGTAAGTTGGAGACCATCTTTTGTTGTCCAAATTCCCCACCAGTGAAATCCTCCTTTGGGGGAAAAGGCCAGAAGGCTTTTCTCTAGGGCGTTCCTCCTTCGAGAGTGTCGTCGATGCAAAGCGATACTGGGAGACCCCAGAGTCGCTGATGTCACTGAGGAAACACTGCAGTTGTAAGTAGAATCTTCCTTCGGTTTACCAATGTCTCCACCCCCCGCCTCATAACCTACCCCCAAATTCCGGGGCTGTGCCAGGCACCATCCAGTTATGGCCCAGAACTGGGGCAAAGCACCTGCAGGCGCCCCGCGACCCTGGCTGAGAGCTGAGCAGGGAACGTAGTAAGTGGCCGACCTGGGGTCACGCGGCTAACAAGCGGCGGAACACGGATTTGAACCCAGTTCCGCCAGACTCGGAAACCCACGCTCGACACCACCACTTCCACCTACTTCCACACACAATGACGCCAGGGAGTGGGAGGAGACCCGGGGTCCACGCTGCGTACCGTGGGGAAGGTGCGCCAGCCCATGGCCCTGTTCACGGTCCACACATTTCAGCTCGGGGCGCAGGGCTCAGGGCGTCCCTCAGAGCCGGGCGACTTTGGCGGTGGACTCCACTGGGTCCTCCTTTCCCCGGTCCCCGCCGCCGCGTCCCCGCAGACCGTAAGTCGTCTTGGGGAGACACGACGGCCCCCGGGCTCCTGCGGCCAAGCGGGCGGGCCACGGCGGTCACAGGGACGGCTGTGCTCCCCCGGGAAGGCTCTCCGGCCACATGTCTAGTCCCCGTCAGTGGCGTCGCCCGGGACATTGAGATGCGTCTCGCCGGGTCACGTCGAGCTCTGCTGAGAGGGCGCGCATGACCTCGTCGGATCACCGGTGGTTCCTGTTTCCCCCGGAAAGAAAGGAAAAAAGCTCTCGCAAGTGTACTTGTGCTGTGATCAGTTAACAATGTATCTCTCCGAGCGACCGAAATAAAACTGTGACTCAGAGAAACAGCTCCTGGGCACGCGGACTCTAGTCGGCACCATAAATCAGCTGGGCGTGTGCCCTGGGGGGAAGTCGAGTCACCGTAGGACAGGGTCAGTTCTGGTCCCTGCAGTCTTTTGGGAGGGCACCCTGCCTCAGGGGTGCCAATTTGAGTAAGGGGCGAAGCTAGGACATCAGAAGACGTTAATGCAGAGACCCGAACCTGCTGAGAAGCCGGGGGGAAGGAGGGCAAGCCCTCTCCCCAGGGCTTGGTGCCGCGGGAGGAGGGGAGCCGGCGAAGGCCCAGCAAGGCCCTGGCTTGGGACAATCTGAGACACACAGTGAGGCAAGAACTGACCAAAGGGCTACATTCCAGGGATGACGCTTTCCTGGCAGCCAGAGCCCAAGGTTGAAGTGGCAGGTGCTGGGGGGCCCGGGGGGTCCAGCAACCTGGGCCACAGACGGCCCAGGCTCTCCTGCCCCGCCTCGGGAACCAGCCTGGGTCAGCCCGAGGCAACACATGGGCGTGGGCACACTTCTTGGAGAGGAGGAGGACAGACAACGAAGCCCTTTCTAGGCTCACATTCGGACGAATGCACACAGGAAGAATGTGCCAGAAAGGTTCTGCCCTGCCTCCGCCTCCCGCCTCTCCTTCAGAGACTGCTCTGGCTGCCTCGCTAGGCCCTTTGGGGGTCCGGCTCTGTGTGGAAGAACATCTCCAGCTTGACCTCTTCCCTCCCGCACACCCTCACAACGCGGCCCCCCCTGAGAACTCCCGGGCACAACTGCCCTGGGACCCCGGGCGGCTGGAGCTTAGGGGTTACGCCCCAGAGCCTCACTGGTGTGGAATGAGGACGATCCTCCGCCGCCCGGAGCCTTGGGGAGTGGGACGTCCCCATGCCCACCTGCCTCGCCCCTCCCCCCGGCTCCCACAGTCCCCCCGCGGCCGGCGGACGCCCACGGCTGGGGCCCCTGCTCCAGCCCTCCCGCCGGAGCGAGTCTGGAGGTCGTTACCAGGGCGGAGCGCTCGTTCATCATTCAGGGTCTTACCCGTTCGTCAGTCCAGCCCCCCTGCAGGTGGGGAGAGAGGGGGACCTGGGAGGACTGGCCGGCAGACAGTGGGCGTTTGTGGCAAAATGACAGGAAAGAGCAGGCGATGGGGTGACAGGGGCTGCGGGAGGCGGCGTGGGGTTCGCGGGAAATGGAAAATGTTCTCAAATATTACCTGGTCCTGGAGGCTTCCTCCTCTCCCTCCCCCTCCTCCTTCTCTTTCCTCCCCCCAACGTTACTGTTTGTGTGTCTGAGGCTTTGCCTCAGGGAAGAGAAAGTCATTTTTTAACTTTTGAGATCTTGAATACTTTTGTGCTTGTGTGACTAAGGCATTAGTCTGAAAGCTAAAATGCTTTTGATTTGTAAATCCAGGCTCTGCTGAGCGAGAAAAGGTTTTTCTTGGGATTCTGAGAGCCGTGCTGTGAATGTAAATAGTGAGGTCAGAGGGAGGAGGTTGCAGGAGGAAGCAGAGCCCTGGGCATGAAGGGTGCGGTGTCCACCGAGCTCCTTCCTCAAGGGAAACAGGGAAGGAGGGCAGCAGGCAGCGCCGTGAGGGGCACCCGGGCACCTCCTGCGACCGACCCTTCTCGGACCGAAGCCCTGGGGCAGGGACGGAGGCCCCAGGGAACAGGACGCTCACCCAGCTCGGCAGGGTGGGGTCCCGGAGACTGCGAGGACCCGGCATGGCCCCGAGAAGGGGGTTAACAAGGAAGGGTCCAAGTGGGCTGTAGGGAGAAGCCCCAGGGCACCGGCAGGGAAGGGGGGTGAGTGGCAACTGTTCTCATCTCCCAGGACGCCTCTGCCACCTTCTGGACCGTGGCAGGAGCTGGGGTGGGGCCACAGAGGAGCCACACGGTCCTTCCCCCACGGAGCCAAGGACGGAGGAGGAGGGCTGTGGGAGGAGGAGGGCTGTGGGATGGCTCGGACACCAGACTCGGGCTCGCAAGCGGACCGCCCTTGAGTGCATTTCCTCTGCGCTCTCCCCACAGTGCGCCCTAGCTCCCCGAGAGCACAGAGCAGCGTGGGGTTCCCAGAGCAGCCCCTCCCCGGCCGCCCACGTCTTTGTCCCCAGGCCTGCGGGTGACGCGCCCTCCCTCCCTCCGCTGTTAGAACTGGCCGCGGTTCCCCCACCGTGTTTTGCGAAAACAAAACCCAACAATACCGAGATTCTTGTGTGGGGAGCCAGGGCCTGGCTCTGACCCCGTGTTCTCTGCTGGGTTTCCTTTCATATATTTCTAGTAAGTGGAACCAAACTCCAGTGAAGACAAACGCTGAGAAATAGACCATCTGACACTCGTCGTCGTCGTCGGGAGTCGCCCCGGCCCTCCTTGCTTCTCCCGAGCAGAGGCCTTCCGTTGCCCCGAACTCTCCTTTCCCTTTGTGCCTGAAAGAGAGAAAAGTTTTCCATACCCACCCACAGGATGAGGGGAGCAGAGGACTGTTTATATCGAAAGTAGATTTCTCTCGCCTTCCTAGGTCTTTAGAAATGACTGTGCCCAAGACGGCCTGTGGGGTGACTCCAACAGGCACATTTCCTGCGAGTTCAGGACACAGACCACAGCGTGAAGACAGCCCGTGCGTGTGTGTGTATGTGTGTGGCGGGGGCACCCCCACTCTACCACCAACAAACAATTCTCCAACACCAGCTGGGTGTCCCACAACTCAGCCCAATTCTCACGCTACTCAGAGGGAGCGTCAGGTGCCACAGGCTGAGGGCTCCGTCGCACACGACTGCCCCTGCCTTCAGACCCCAGCCCCAAGTGCAGACGGTCCCATGTTTCGGACCAGCCAGCTGCAGGGAGGAGGCTCCCACGACCCTGACCTTGGGTTTGATGAACTTGCTAGAGCAGCTCACAGAACGCAGAGATGCATATCATTGCATTTACCCGATTATTAAAGGACGTGGCAGGGGCACAGGTGAACACGACGATGGGAGAGAGGTCACGGGACCTTCTCTGGGAGCACCACTCTCTCCCATCTCTGCGTGCACTCACCCAGGGCTCCCACATCCCATGCTACTGGTGCTTTACGGAGGCTTCCTCACGTAGCCATGATGGGCCATTAACCCCATTTCCTGCCACCCCACCCCCCGCCATAACCATGGTGGCTCTTTCCAGTGACCAAGCTGCATCCAGGAGCCCTCCAGAGTCGCCCCAATAGAACGAGAGATGCTTCTAGTGCTCTTGTCCATTAGGAGATTCCGAGGGCTTCAGGATCCCTCTGCCGGGGATCGGGGTCAGAGACCAATACAGAGATTTTTACCGCCTCACACTCACTCTCGTGGCTGGCAAGCAGGTGCCGGCTGTCGGCTGGAGGGCTCTCTGTGCTGGCATCGCCCAGCACTACCTGAGCGTCCTCGCGCATGGCAGCGGCTGTCCCCTGGGCACCTGTCGAGAGATGGAGGTGAGGGCTCAGCGTTCCTCATGACCGACCTTGCAAAGGCGCACACGTCACCCCACTGCACCGTGTGGACTGCGTAGACCATCGCCAGCTCCATGTGAGATGAGGCGCTCCAGCTGTGGATTCCAGAAGACAGAGCCCCTGGGGACCGCCCGGGGACTGCCTCCCATGGGGGCTGTGGTGCAGGATAAGACAGTCTGTGAGGAGCTGCCATCATTTTTCATTCATGACAGCCACAGAGCCCAGTCTTGCCTTGTGTCTCCTTTCCCACCTGCCCACTACGACAACAGAAACAACCTGCTCTTCCCTTCCAGACTGGACCATCATTTGGAGATAAAAATGCTGATGTCCTGCTGGGATCTGGAATCTCAAAATTACACCAAATGGTGTCATAGCTTCATATTAATCCACAGAATCCAGTGCAGCCTGGAAAGTGCAGAACGGTCCTCCACGGCACCAATGGGTCCTTGCTGGCTGGGGAGGGAGGGGCATGAGAGTGGGAGAGAGTTGGCTCAATCAGCAGAAACGGATCTGAGCTTGAGGGAAGCTGACATTTGCTCGGGGGGGGGGGGGGCCGCGTGTGAGAAGTAGCGAGAGCCACGACTCCAATTCACACAACCATAGTTAACGACAGGCGCGCTCTGCTCCAGGCACCGTGACAAGGACTCCGAATACTGACTCACCAAATCTTTCCAGTGACCTTGAAGTAGATGCATTATCAATCCCATTTTACAGATGGGGAGTCTCAGGCACAGGGAGGTTAAAGTTCTCATGGGAAGGGTGTGCTAGCAAATGGCAAATTCAGGGTTTGGATTCGGGCTACCTAAGGCCCGGAGCTCACACACCCACAGCGCTAGGTCTTTCTGCTTGTCCCACCTGAAACCTGAAAATAGGGAATGCGGAAGATACCCACGACCTCAGCGGTAGGAAGGTCGTAAGTGCCCGGGACCCCCTGTGCCCGCCTCAGTCCTTACGACTTGTGCACCCAGAAGTTCGAACATCCCAGCCAGAAGTGGGGCCACCCCAGCCCGGAGCGGGACGGGAGATGCAATGGCGGGTCCCATTCGTCGCTGCGGACCTTCCTTCTTACCCTATGGAGAGCCCGAGCCGTACAGTAGTGGCCTAACATCAAGTTCTGATAAAGCCGGTTCTCATAAAAAGTGGTGCTGCCCCACTGGTGCGTAACCCGGCGGCATCCACTTATCAAACATCCCATCTGATCGAGGCTACCACTGCGTTTTGTCTGCTGCTCCAGGGGTGAGCCTCTGGAACCTTCCAAAGAGGCGGGCGAGGTCGCGGACTCCACAGGGTGAAGCTGTTTTGATCAAGACAAGTATTTAAGGCCTGGGGTCTGAGGGTGGACAGCGAGGGCCAAATCGCCACTCTGACATGTCCCAGCCCGGCGACGTCTCTGAGAAGTACCTTATCTCCCCCAGGCTGGGACTTCATCACCTCTAAGGGAGGGAGCGTAAGTCCAGCATGCGGGCTCCTGGTGAGGCCTCAGTCCGTTAGAACACGTAGAACGATGGCTGGCACACAATGCACACTCAGCAAGCGTGAGCCATGACAACGTGTCCTCGGATCCCGAGCAGTCGTCGCGGCCGTCACTCCCGGGACACACCCCATGGTGTGTGAAGAGAGAAGAAACACGGGGATTAAGCGCGACACTGCCCCAGCTGAGAGACGCATCCCAACTTTGGCGATAGCAGATCGGGAGAAAACGTGTGTGTTCGCGCTGGTGAGACACTGCATCGCTGTCGCCCTGAATCCATCGGCCAGAGAAACGCGGGCAGCAGACGCTGGGCCCACAGCCTTGGCCGCGGGCTGATGGCGCACGAGGCGTCGGGAACAGCATCCTGGAGCGTAACCGGGGGGCCATGCCGGGCGTGAGAGGGTGGGACGGAAACCCGAAACCAGTCTCGCCTCCACGCGGTCACACACGGGCTGAGGTTGCAAAGTCCGGCGACAAGAGCAGAAGCGAGAATGGCTGTCGACGGCGCAGATGCGGCCCCCGACTGCGTTTACTCTAACAAAAGCCATCAGTCACGGTCTGTGCACCAGGGCAAGCCTTCTGGGTGGGAATGAGGCACCATTTCTGCCCTCAAGGAATGTTCCCTCCAGCAAGAGATACGCACATAAATAACTCGCTCGCACCGCCTCCGGCAGGAGCAGGCCCTGGATGCAAGAGTGATTTTATCCAGTGTGGGAATTCCCAGAAGAACTCACAGATAGGGCAGGTTTCTCGTTACTGAAAAGCTGATGTTGGCCACTCGCTGGGTCTTACGGTGATCCGGCCCCTGGCCTTGTCGTCTTTCTCCGCCCCCCCACGTGTCCTCTGCCAGAGCTTCCCCAAATTTTTTACTTTTGTCTTAACATAGTCAATGCGGCTTGGTAAGCCTCTTTAACTCGGCCCTGGAGCGAGGGGGAGTATTACTACCTACGAAAACGAAATAACATACCGCACGCATTCCATTAAGGTTTCTAAGGTTAGAACGATTGTTTCTGTCTTCCCAGCACTTCCATCTGTAAGAGCACAGCGGTGGGGGGCGAGGGGTGAGGTAGGAAAACCTCGAAGGGACACGCGCACGTAGACGTGGGGAGAAGGGAACATCTGTGCCTTTCGGTTCTGCGCTGCTTGCTAACAAGCCGCGACAACTGATGACTTCCCAGGGCTCTGTGGTCAGGGCTGACCTCCTGCCCTCGTGGGCTGTCCTGTCACGGCGTTTCGTTGGGGGATCCGCAGGGTCAGCGGAGAAAGCTGAACACCTCCTCTTGGACTTCACGACACAGTAGCTTCAGCTGCGAGACACATGTGACACCATTTTGTCACAATCTGCGGGCAAGCGAGCTGCGAGGCCGGCCCAACCCGACTGAGTGGGACCGGGAACACCCCTCAGTCCGGGAACAGCAAAACACGGCTGTCATACTTGTCACCTGCCATGGGAGACAAACTGAGGGCCTGTCAGTGGGCTAGAATCAGTGAAAACCGTGAATGAAAATAGCGGTTTTCTCCTCTTCACATTCCCTTCAATAGTATTGATAAATCATTTTCTTTAAAAAAAAAATATTATCACCCAAGATGTAGTCAATCGAAGTGCTGTGTTCCTGGCTCTTGGGCTCCCGGCCAAGGATGTGCTGGTGAACAGACGGTGGGGACTGGTGGGGGTACAAGATACAGGAGTGTGGAGGGGAGCCGAGGAAGAGAAGGGGACAGGGCTGCCTGCGGCGTGGGGCTGCGTACCAGATCCGGGAAGGAGGTGAGGGTCCACTTGTCACTAGTGTGGTGCAAAACCAGCAGCGCTAGACCAGACTGGTCCAGTCACGGACCGGCCTTCATTCTGCTTTAATAGAGATCACTTTTAAGGACCCTCCATCAACCACAATAAGAAGGACACAATCGAACGGGGGATTGCAGACAATGAGGGGTCAAAACTCCTTAGCCATTCATCGGGAGAGAGACAACTTCTGGAAGTGGCGAGTCACACACGGGCCATGCAGATGCTCTCAAAAGGAACTTTCCTCCTCCACCTCCTCCATGCGGCCACTCGATATGTAGGAACACCCCCCCAAAAGGCCCAAGCTCAGCATTATCTTTAGAGGCCCTGGCTTGAAAGGATCGAGACAAATGAGAAAAAACAAAGGGTCTAAGTAAAATAGGGCTACAGTCGGAGTGCTGAAGTCTTTAACAACAACTACTCCACGCCAGCTACATGCTGGGTACAGTAGAGATAGAAAAATCAACCTGCAGAGGGGGCTGGTCCTCAAATCTCTAGTTGGAAAGATAAAATTTATACTGATAAGACATTAAAAATCAATCACCATCATCATCATCACCACTATCACCATCACCACCATCATCCCCATCATATAATCACCATCATCTTTACCATTATCATAGCCATTACCATCAACACCATCACCATCACCACCATTACCATCAACACCATCACCATCACCACCATCACCATCATCACAATCATCCTCACCATCATCACCATCATAACCATCACCATCACCTCCATCACCACCATAACCATCACCATCACCTCCATCACCATCACCATCATAACCATCACCATCACCATCATCACCATCACCCTCACCTCCATCACCACCATAACCATCACCATCACCTCCATCACCACCATCACCATCATCACCATCACCTCCATCACCATCACC